>LR753329.1:1609804-1753085 GCA_902729485.2 Mus minutoides | reverse complement strand
TTAGAGCATAAGTCATTGGTGTTCTGTTCAGGGAATTTTCCCCTGTGCCCATATGTTCAAGACTCTTCCCCACTCTCTTCTATTAGTTTCAGTATATT
The DNA here is from genome assembly GCA_902729485.2 of Mus minutoides. Taxonomy (NCBI): domain Eukaryota; kingdom Metazoa; phylum Chordata; class Mammalia; order Rodentia; family Muridae; genus Mus; species Mus minutoides. The sequence continues at coordinate 1,752,987 of LR753329.1, read as the reverse complement.
TGGTTTTCTGTAGAGGTCCTTGATTCACTTGGACTTGAGCTTTGTACAAGGAGATAAGAATGGTTTGATTTACATTCTTCTACATGCTGATCACCAGTTGAACTAGCACCATTTGTTGAAGAAAATGATGTCTTTTTTACACTGGATGGTTTTAGCTCCTTTATCAAAGATCAAGTGACCATAGGATTGTGGGTTCATTTCTGGGTCTTTAATTTGATTCCATTCATCTACCTGTCTGTCTCTGTACCAGTATCATACACATTTTATCAGTATTGCTCTGTAATATAGATTGAGGTCAGGTACGGTGATTCCCCAAGAAGTTATTTTATTGTTGAGCATAGTTTTTGCTATCCTGTATTATTGGTTATACCAAATTAATTTGGAAATTGCTTTTTCTAACTCAGTGAAGAATTGAATTGGACTTTTGAGGGGACTTCATTGAATCTATAGAGTGCCTTCATCAAGATGGCCATTTTTACTATATTAATTCTGCCAGTCCATGACCATTGGAGATCTTTCCATCTTCTGAGGGTTTCTTTGATTTTTTTTTTCTTTAGGGAGTTGAAGTTTTTGTCTATAGATATTTCAATTGTTTGATTGAGACACTACAAGATATTTTATATTATTTGTGACTACTGTGAAGGGAGTCATTTTCCTAAATTCTTTCTCAGCCTGTTTATCCTTTGAATAGAGGAAGGCTACCTATTTGTTTGAGTAAATTTTCTATCCAGCCACTTTGCTGAAATAGTTTATCAGGTTTAGGAGTTCTCTGGTGGAATTTTCTGGGTCACTTAAATATATGATCATATCATCTGCAAATGGTGATATTTTGATTTCTTCCTTTTCAATTTGATTCCCTTTGACCTTTTGTTTTCTAACTGCTCTAGATAGAACTTTGAGAACTATATTGAATAGATAGGGAGAGAGTAGGCAATATTGTCTTATCCCTAATTATAGTGGTATTGCTTCAAGTTTCTCTCCATTTATTTTGATGTTGGCTACTGGTTTGTTGTATATTGCTTTTACTATGTTTAGATATGGGTCTTGAATTCCTTATATTTCTAAGATGTTCAACGTGAAGGGGTGTTGAATTTTTCAAGTGCTTTTTCAGCATCTAATGAGTCCTAAGTGAGGTAACCCAGTCACAAAAGAACACACATGGTATTTACTCACTGATAAGTGGATATTAGGGGAAAAAAAAAAAAAAAAAACCTCAGAATACCCATGATAAAACTCACAGACTATATGAAACTCAAGAAGAAGTAAGATCAAAATGTGGATTCTCTGATTGTACTTAGAAGGGAGAACAAAATAATCAAGGGAGTTAGGGAGTAATAGTGACTTGGAAGGGAGAAAGGAGGGGGAAAGGGGGTAGGATCATACATGGGAGACGATCAGGGAGATGTACAGAGAGTCGGAAGTTAAACAGAGTTTTGTAGCACTGGGGGTTGGGGAACTGTGTGTAGCCACCAGAAAGTCACAGATGCCAGGAACAAGAGACTCCCATGACCCAACAGGGATGACATTAGCTTAAATACCCAGCAAAGGTGAGAGAGAACCTTTAGGGTCCATATACAGAGATTAGGCATGACCCCCAGTTGAGGGATAGGGTCACCCACCCATCTCAAAAACTAATAAACAAGAATTTTTCCTGTCTAAATGAATACAGGGACAAAGAGTGGAGCAGAGTCTGAATTAAAAGCCATCCAGAAACTCTGCCACCCAGGAATTGATCCCATCTACAGACACTAAACACAGATACTATTGCTGATGCCAAGAAGAGATTGTTGCCAAGAAACTGATTTGGATGTCTCCTGACAGGCTCTGCCAGATCCTGACCAATTCAGATGGGGATTCTTGCAGCCAACCATTGGGCTGGGCACAAGGTCCCCAATAGACAGGTTAGAGAAAAGACTGAAAGAGATGAAGGGGTTTGTAGTCTCAAAGGAAAACAACAATATCAACTAACCAGACCAGACCAGAGCTCCCAGAAACTAAACCACCAACCAAAGAGTACACATGGAGGGACTGATGGATCCACCTGCATATGTAGTTGAGGATGACCTTATCTGACATCAATGGGAAGAGAGGTCCTATGATGGCTCAATGCCCCAGTGTAGGGGAATGCCATGGCAGGGAGGTGTGAGTTGGTGTGTGAGTGAGAGGGAACTCTCATACAAGCAGGTAGAGGGAATAGGCTAGGGGTTTTGCAGATGGAAATCTGGGATAGGAGATGACATTCAAAACATAAATAAATAAAATAACAAAAAAAGAAGAAATATTTAACATCTTTAGTCATCAGGAAATGCAAATCAAAACAACCCTGAGAGTCCACCTCACACTAGTCAGAATGGCTAAGACCAAACCCTCAGGTGACAGCAGATGCTGTCGAGGATGTGGAGAAAGGGGAACACTCTTCCAATGCTGATGGGATTACAAGCTAGTACAACCACTCTGGAAATCAATTTGGCAGTTTCTCAAAAATCTGGAAATAGCACTACCTGAAGACCCAGATGTACCACTCCTGGGCCTATACCCAAAAGATGTTCCAACATATAACAATGACATGTGACCCACTATGTTCATAGCAGATTTATTTGTAATAGCCAGAAGCTGCAAACATCAAATATGACCCTCCTAATGGAAAAATATACAGAAAATTTTGTACATATACACAGTGGATTACTACTCCACTATTAAAAAAATGAAATGGCTACTTCACCAACATTGTAGGCAAATGGATGGAACTAGAAATTACCATCCTGAGTGAGGTAACCAAGTAATAAAATAACATACTCACTGATAAATGGATATTAGCAAAAATCTTAGAATACCCATTCATAATACATCTCAGAGACAGTATAAAGCTTATCACAAAAGAAGGCCAAAGTGTGGATGCTTCAAGTTCACTTAAAAGGGGAAACTTAATAATGGGAGACAGAAGGAAGAAGGGACTTGTATTAGGGAGGGTAAGGGGAACTAATAAAAGGGGAAGCTTCAAGACCAGGTAGGGAAATGATAGGAGAGCAGTCCAAAGGACAGGAGAAAGGATAGAAAAAAGTAGCAGTGTGAGGTATGGAATTTGTGGAACTACTAAAAAATCACAGACATCAGTGATATGAGAGTCTCAGGAACCAATGATGATGAAATTAGCTGAAATGCCCAACAAGGGTGAGAGAGAAACTTTAGAGGCCATATCCAGAGGTTAGGCACAGTTTCCATTGAGGGATGGAGCCACCCACCCACCTTCAAATTTTTAACTCAGAAATACTCCTGTTTAAAGGAAATACAGGTAGATCAGAGACTGAAGGAAAGGCCATCAAAAGACTGTTCCACCTGGGAATCCATCTCATATACAGACACCAAACCAAGACACTATTGCTGATGTGGGGAAGTGCTTCATGACAGAAGCCTGATATAGCTGTTTCCTGAGAGGCTTTGCCAAAACCTGACCAATACAGATGGAGATGATTACAACCATCCCTTGAACTGAACCTGGGGACACCAATGGAAGAGCTAGGGAAAGGGCTGATGGAGCTGACAGGGATTCCAACCGTACTGGAAGAACAACAGCTTCCATTAGCCAGACCCCTCAGAACTCCCAGGGGGAAAAAAAGCACCATCCAAAGAGTATATATGTTCCAGTCTATGGCTCCTGTTATATACGTAGCAGAGGATTGTCTTATCTGGCATCAGTGGAAGGAAAAGTGCTTGGTCCATTGGAGGATTATTACCCAGAGAAGTGTGATTCTAGAGGAATGAGGAGTGAGCGATTTGGTTGGTGGGAGACACCCTCTTATATGCAAAGGGGAAGGGTTTGGGGTGGGGGTTCATGGAGGGGACAGTGGTAAGGGGAATAACATTTGAAATGTAAACATAAAATGATAGAAAAAATAAAAAAAGAAATAAACAGTCATTATATAAATATAAATTAAATATAGTAAATAGCATATATTATATAAACAATCACACAGACTGAGGCTCCTGATAATTTCAGTATCACATATAAACAACTAATATATTTAGGAATGATAAAACTTTTTTTCTGTATTGGTGCACTGACTGACCTGAATTGAAATAAACTATAAAGACATAAAATTAATCAAAAGCATTATTAATGTTTTAATACTTAATCATGATGAAAAAATTAACATTGTTTCACTGAATTATTAAATAACTATTAATATTTTTTTCAATTTTTAAAATTTGTTAAAATCTTTATAATAAACATTAAATTCAATATGAAATGCAAATTTCAATTTTGATACAGGATCCATAATACAGTCTCTATTATGACTTCTGCATCCTAAGCAATTCTGAGGTGAAATCATTATAAACCAATACTTCTAAAAGCAAAAAATAGACAAAGATCATAATGAAGAAAATAAAATTCTCAAGATCTATACCTATATAATATATATTATGTATCAAGCACTTAAATTATTGAGTGCCTTTAATAATGTACCATAATGTGATAACACAATACAAAACCATACATATGTTAACATAGAAAAATATAACATATGTTAAAGTACACTACTTATGATAAAATTTCTTTAAAAATATAAATATGAAATATTGACAATATAATATGTATACATCTGTTTATATACATGTGTGTGTGTGTGTGTGTGTGTGTGTGTAATATTTAAAATCTAACAATACTCACCATGGAAAAAACTAAAGATTAAGGAGAAATTATATAACGCTAGTTAAATAGCAGATATATATTATACTCTAAAAATTCCCATCTAAAGTCACATAAATATCTATCATGTATATTTCATATGACACTCTCTCACAACATCTCTTAAATTTCTCTTCTTTGAAAGTAATTATAGTTGACTGTACCCCTTGTTCTCTTCTCTAAACCTTTGTAAAACATTTCATTCCAAACTAAAGTATTTCTATTTAGTCTTACATATTATCAGTTTCAAAAACTGAATCTAAATAAGTTAAGAAGGATTATTAGGCCATAGGTCATAGCTTATATCACTGAATCACCTAAAAATTTTTAGAATAAATTTCAATGAACTCTTTCATAACTTAGATGATATAATTGGCAGGAAAAAAATGTCTCATAATTAAAATTAAAATTCTACTTTGTTATATTATGTTCTTAGTCAGGGGTCACTAAAATTTTCCTTTTGATGAACAGCCAAAATCTTGCTCACACTTTTTTTAAATGAAATTTTATTTGAATGCAGCCTCATATCCTCTTGCCTATGCACTTTCTTTGCCACTTTAATAATAGAAAAGCTGAGCTGATTATTAACAATTACTGACCTTATGCCTGGTAAGGTGTACTGACTGGTTTTGTGTCAGGTTGACACAAGGTAGAGTCACTGAGAGGATGGAGTCTCAGTTGAGAAAATGCATCTGTGAGATCCATCTGTAAGACACTTTCTCAGTGATCAATAAGGGAGGGCACAGCCCATTGTGAGTTTTGCCATTCCTAGGCTGGTGGTCCTAGGTTCTATAAGAAAGCAGGCTGAGCAAGACATGGGATTAAGCCAAAAGTTGTACCCCTCCATGGCCTCTATATCAGCTCCTTCCTCCAGGTTTTTTTTTTTTTTTTCCCTGTTTGACTCCCTGCACTACCAATGACTCTGGCTTTGGAATCCATGTGGTAGGTAAACTGAGGCAAGCAGCCTTTGCGGGTGAATGCTTAGAGCCTCTGACCAAGGTGGATTCTGATACTCACAGGGCTGCTGCCAAAGGCAACCAGCAATTAAAGAAGATACTGAGCAGACGATTTTTACTGAGGTAACCAAGCTTAATTTACTGGGGCTGGCACTCTGTGACCAGCAGAAAAACTATGAACTCCTTTAACTCCTTGGGATGGGTGAGAAGGCGAAGGAAAGAAAGAAAATTCACATGTATATATACACACACACAGTATGAATGAAACAAAATGCAGAGTCCAATATCTTCATTCAAACACACACACACACACACACACACACACACACACACACACACATATATATATATATATATATATATATATATATATATATATATATATGCCTACAAATATACATATTCACAAATAAAATGCATAGAGCAAAGTTCCAATAAGCAGGCTCCAAATCTTCCACACATACATATATAAATAGACACAATTGCTGGATGGAAGGAACAATTTTAGAACCCCCATTTGCACAGACTTTACACATGCACACATAGTTGATGGATAAGAGAGACAATCATTCAGTCTTGTCACACCATGCCACACCATGCCACACCATACCACACCATACCACACCATACCATACCATACCATACCATACCATATCATACCATATCATACCACACCATATCACACCATACCACACCATACCATACCATACCACACCATACCACACCACACCATACCATACCATACCATACCATACCATACCATACCATACCACACCATACCACACCATACCACACCATACCACACCATACCATACCATACCATACCACACCATACCACGCCACACCACGCCATGCCATACCACACCATGCCATGCCAGGCCATGCTTTATGCTTTCTTCCATAGTTTATATATCCTAGCAAAATTTTTCAAGTAGTATACAATTATAATGTGATTACATTTCAGTTTCCTTCTAATGAATGATTATGGAAACAAAAGTGTGTTTTCCAATACCTTTAAAAAATAATATTACATAGTACAGATAAAGAAAAAATTATTCTTAAAATATCCACATTCATTCATAACTTAAACAACTTGTTATGGGTTAGCAACATGTAAGCAAGCAAGGTTATTTTCTCAGTAAGTTTCTCTTATTGGAAGATAGCAATTTGTAGTTACAAAGCAAGAAGAAATTATTTTGTTATTTGCCTTTAAAAGCAATCTTGCAAGGATCTTAAAAGAAATACACATCAAAACTTTATATAAAATTAGTCATATCTACCTTAAATCTTCAAAATTTGTATTTACTCAGCAGCAATTCTTATTTAATCATATCAGAATGCAGAGGACCAGAATGGACCAGGGCCAAGAAGTGGGAGTGGGTGGGCAGGGGAGCAGGGAGGGGGGATGGGGGAGGGGACTTTCAGAATAGCATTTGAAATGTAAATTAAGAAAATATCTAATAAAAAAAGGAAAAAAAAAAAAAGAAATCAATTACCTTAAGTCCACTCTTAGAGAGAGTCACATCAGTCAGTGCTACCATTGTTCTTGTTCCCTGACCATAAACAGTCTCTAGATTAACTAATAAGAGTATGCATTTCTGAAGTTCAAATTGTTTCATAAGAGTTTGGGTTTTGTTTTGTTTTGTTTTGTTTTGTTTTGTTTTGCTTTTATGTTCTCCTAATATCAGAGTCAGTAGTAAAAATATCTTACCCTAGCTTCACTAACAACTTTATTTTTCCAAATGATTTCTAAGGGGGGTAGTCATTGTTGACATTCTACATCTCTAAGTTGTTCTCCATGCTGGTGATTGAATTATAATGTGCTCTAGCAGCAGTGGCTGAAAGAGATCAACGATTAATATTGTAAGTACCAGAGATACTGCCCAGTGACGGGAGAGAAGTCCCATTAAAATTTTCATATAACTCTTAGATTAAGAGTGATGTAAGGGCAGCAAGCAGAGCAGAACCCCATAACAGCATGAAGTCCTCAGGACACATAGTCCTTGGGGTTGTGTCACACTGAGGCCCACCCATGTGGCTGTGGTAACCCATGGGCTGCAGCCCATGAGTTCTAAATCTATTCGTAGTTGTTTTTCCTGCATGTCCCTTAGCAGCATCCCTACTGACTTCAGTGATGAAAAGCAATACAGAAGTGTAAGACAAATAAACAATTGTCTCCTCAACTTGCCTTTTGATCATGATGTTTTGCCATAGCAATAGAAACCATAGCTGAAACACAAAGTAAATAATACTTGGGGTTTTATCTTTTTACAGGAAAATCTGACTCATTATACAGATTATTACTTTTATTATATAGAATATTACTTATTATACAGATTATTACTTTTTTACTCTAAGATAAAACATAAGCTCAGATTCATAAAAAGGCCTTATCCTTTTTCTGCTCTCAATTGCATGTCTATAAGTATTTACATAATGGAAATAAGTTTTAAAACTAATTTTCCATATTACAATTTAAGTCCTTAGACATTTTTCTTGGAATTATACGAGCTGAAGAGATACAATTAATAAAATATTTTTCTTTATAATATCAAGCAAGTACATACAAATTAATCATAGTTCTTTACATTCAATAAATGTGAACATGTAGCTATAAGGCAATTTAATACAGAAGACTGGCTTATTTCTGAATTTATTGAAAGTCTGTTTTGTGTCTGTAAGTAAAATATTTTTGCTAGCATTGGTCTAGCATAGCTAAAGTTAATCTAATAAATAAATATATTAAAAAGAATACATTTGTTTTACTATTTCTCAAATTATACCACTTAGGCTTGTAATTGAATACAGTGATCATCCCAGAAATTATATATATATATATATATATATGTATATATATATATGTGTGTGTGTGTATCTGTTCAAAAATTATGCATATAATATATATGCAAGGCAACATAAATAAATAAGCTGGTTTATTTTATACTTATGTGTATATATCGATATATATTAATCTATAGTAAATATTTTTAAAAGAGTCTATGATTTGGGAGAGAGTGGGGGCCTAGAGTGGGCTGGAAAGAGTTGCATATAAGTTATATATGCAATTATATTTTAATTAAAACTCCAATAGATGTGTCTCTTTAAAAGAGTCCATGAACTTGAAACAGAAGAAAGAGTGGTATATAAAAGGGTTTAGAGGGAGGATAGGGAAGGAATTATAGTATAATCTTGAAAATAAAATATATACAAATATCATCCAAATAAGCTCTTACAGAAATAAAGCAAGTAATCACTAGTAGCAGAACAAAAACATTAAAATATAATTCTATATTTTATAACCGCCTATAATAAAATTACCATGATATAATAAAAAACACATTCAAATGCAAGCTGAAATTTTATAAAATTTCCATTATTACAATATTATAAATGCATGAAGTTTGTATCAGGCATTGTTTTAATGTAACTGAAAAAAATTGACTAAAAGTTAGTGTGACAATCAAGATTTAAAAGCATTTCTCATATTTCCACATTATTAAAAGTATTCTAATTTGTACTTAATTTAGATCTCAGAATATATAAAGTGGTAAGTTTTATTGATTATTATTATGTGTGAGGATCCAACTTCTTTTTTAACAACATTCTTAGTAAAACTGCAAAATATTCCAATTGATTCAATTTGAAACAGTCTTTTATAAATCAGAGAATTTTGAATTCATAAGATCTATAACTATGATGACTAATATTTATTACCAACATGATGGAATTTAGAATACCTATAGATATAAACATTTGGGCATATTTGTAATGTATTACATTGAACTAGTAAATAATGGGAAGACCCGTATTAAATATGGCTGGCAATAGTCTTTAGACTAGTGTTCCAGGATGGATTGTGCATAGAACAGAATTAGCTATCTCTTATCATTGCCATCATGAATGCCTGCATCTTCCTCTACCATGATATATTAAAGCCCTTCAAATAATAACCAAAAATAAACCTTTAGTAACTTAAGTTGAATTTGTGTGAATTCTACCACAGGAACAAGTAAAGCATATACTATCAACAATGGTACCAAGAATGAGTAACTGCAGGAAGAAAATCAAATATTTATTTTTTTGTAAATAAATGTTTATGAACAATTTAATGTTTCAGAAAAGGAGAATTCAGGAATTAAGGAAGCTATAAGCACTCAAGAGAAGTTTGTTCTCTGTACTGGTACAATTAGAAAAGGGGTCATAACTATAAAATCCCACTTACTGATGCCCCGCCTTGTAATGCTGAGAATTTATTTGAGTAAAGAGAGACTAAGAATGCTTCTAAATACATTCCTTTCTCTTCACAAGCAACTTCCATGTTAAAAGCTTCCCCAGGACAAGGCCACAGAAAGTAATACAATTGTGAGACTTGAGTTATGATACCATCCTAAAGTGGAAATAGAATATTTCAGCATAATTCACATGGTACTAGTTATGCAGGCATAAAAGATGGGATTGTTATGAAGTCTTATAAATGAACAATGAAATTCAAGGTTGGTCTTCCTGCCTCTGTTTACTTAATCAGGATACTCCACAACAGTCATGCCCAGAGGTCCAACTCAGAGAAGATGCTAAACATTATCTGGCTGACAACTGAGATTAACCACCACACTTGCTTGAGTTTCAGATGAAATTCTAAACTAATACTTAGGATAGTGTTGGAAATGTTAAAGTCTACATAGAGATTTAATTTAGACTGAACACATTTTTTTTGATGAGATGATTATGAACCTGAAGGACAAGGGTTAGAAGGTTATGACTTAAAAGTGATTTGTTTTGGTTTCAATTTGACAAGAGAATGAATTGTGATAGTGAGTCCTCATTGTCAATTTGAGATTTTGAATCACCCTAAAAACTAATTTCTAGACATATTTTTGAAAGATTATCTATAAAGAGAAAATAAAGTTATAAAGGTGAACCTTAAAGGTAGGTAGCTCCATTATGTATGTGGGATTGGGCAAAGAAGAAAAAGGAAAAACTAAGCTGAACACAAAAATTTATTAATCTCTACTTCCTAACAGTAGATGCAATGTGACCTCATATTCTTGCTAACCTAACATTCCCACAATGATAGAATATACTCTGAAATTGCATGACAACTCAACTGTTCCATGTGTCATGTTTATCATCTAAAACTTCTGATCATTCTTCCTCCATTTTCCAAATGCTGAAATAGTAGGTACCAATATGGCCAATTTATGTGGTATTCAGGAAGAATTACACAGCTCTGTGTATGATAAGAAATCACTGAACAAATTGTGCTAAATCTACAGCACCTCTATACCTCTAATCATAAATCATTAGAAAGATCATTAATAATGTTAGTTTTCCTGAGGTATGATAGCAACACTGTATTATAATCCTTCTTAACTCATTTTGATTTTTGTAATTTCAATTAAATAGACATTAGCCACAATCTGATAATACTAGACAGTAACAGAAACACATTCTTTTGAAATACTTAAATTAGTGATTACTCTATCCAATGCAAAAATATGTCCCCCACCATCACAACCAATATATGAAAAACTGCTTTTTTGAATATCTGTGCTTTTTATATTACTCCAAACACTAGTGACTAATTATTTTTATCAATGTCCTCACTTAATTATTTTAATACCTCTGTTATTATACTCTGATATATACCTCAGTTTGATTAATAATCAGCTGAAGGTGGAAATAATTTATTGTTATAACTGTGACAATTGATCTGTTTTATTATTTTGTTTTTAGCAGATAATTCTGCTTCATTTACAAACTTATTTATCATAAATGGGTATATATAAGAACATACTATATAATTAGTTTTATATTACTTCAAGTTTTAGATACTTTTTGGAATATTGAAACATTGAAAATATAAGAGATGATACTACAGTTTTCAAAATATAGAAATGATGGAACAAATCAAATGATTACCAAAACATTTATTATATCTAATGTTTTAAAGCATTTACTAACTAATATATATATATATATATATATATATATATATATATATATATATTTACTTCATATATATATATATATATATATATATATATATATATATATTTACTTCATTGAAACATCATGATTTTCTACACCTTGCATTTTTAATCTTCCACTAAATTTGATAATTTTATAGATTTCTTTTTAGTCCTACTCTTCAGATTCAGAAACCCTTGTTTTCCTGTATTCTTCTGCAGAGAAATGCTCTTTTGCAAAAATTTCTGACAATGAACCCTAGAGTTGTAGAAGTTGAATAATTTCTCTATTTGTCTTGAATGATAATATTCAAGATACAGAATTCTTTGTGGAGAGACAGTCTCTTTAGAACCTTGAATTTCTTATCTTGTTATATTCTTCCATTCTTACTGAAATAAAACCATCTGTTGTGTTTACTGAGCATGGTTTTTATGTCACAGATTTATTTTCTTGTTTTGGTATAGAATATCTCCTTATCTCTTTGCCGTTAGAAATTGAGTTTTATCATAAGATACATCCATGAACATTCTAAATTTAACAGTATTAAGAATTATAGGTTCATCAGTTTTATTTATTTATTTCTCTAGATTTTATTCCCCTCCCAGTCCACCCTCTGACTGTTCCACATCCCATACCTGCTCCCTGCCCCCTGCCCCCTGTCTCCATGAGGATGTCCCACATTTAATAATTGGTTATATATTCATTACGTGGTTGGTCGTAAAATAAGGTTTCTTATGTTACTTTCTATAACAATGGTGAAACCTTATGACTAAAAGGAATTGGGTGAAGGAAAGCTTTATTTTAAATTCATAGTTTATAGTTCACCATACACAGAAGTTAGGTAGGGTAGGAGCTCAAGGATGATGGAGGCAGAAATTGAAGAAGAGATCAAGGATGAAACTGCTTACCATCATGCTCCTCCTAGCTTGAACAACTGGATTTCTTATAAGTAACAGGGCTATCAACTCAAGGTTGCTACAACCCATAGTGAAGTGGTCCCTCCTATGTCACTCCTTAGCCAATAAATGCTCCACAAGCATCCTATGAGTCATCTGGGGGTCATCTCAGGTGATGTTGTTTTACCCAGCTTGTGGCAGGTTGACAAAATTCTAATCAATACACAAGTTAAATATTAAAATGTAAGATATTGAAGTTTTTATTATATGTGAAATGATGTAGAATACAATATGGATATATTCTAGGTAAGTCTTTTTATCTAGAAAATAAAACTTGATTTATAATTATTCTGAAAGTGGTCTTACGATATTACCAATAGTTTGTCTTCTTTATTTATTCCTCTTAGACAAGGACAGGGTAGTAAATTCATTGAATTCGTGATAAAAGATCTGATATTTGACATTTACATTAAACAATGAAGGGATTGAGTTCCCAATACATTATATAGCCTTTAGAGAAAAGGAATTTAAGTAACTAGAACCTGTTAATATGAAAGAGATGGCAAAGCAAGCTGTTCCGATTGAAATGATGCTGAGAGAAATGTCCCTTCACAATGAGCTTTATTAGAAGAGTGATCCTCAGAATGACAAGGATAAGCACCATTAAATGGGCTTGAGGTAGAAGACAATTAGGAAAAATAACTTAGTTTGCGTGAGAAAGTGAAATAGGCAACACACGATGTGACTGACAAAAAAAAAAATGAAAATGATGGAGGAATGGGTTAAGGAAGACAGAGCCTGTCAGGAATTTGGGCAGGATATGCATTATAGAAGTAAGATGATATTATTAGCTCTTTCAGAATATCAAACGCCAGATTGTTTTTTCATATTAGAGATACTGCACATCTTACAAGCACTGATCATGTCTTAAAAGGGAAGCAAATGGAAAATATACTCTAAGTTAATTAAAAACGTTGTGCTCCAATATAGTTTTCTTAGACAACCAGTTCAACAAGACGTTATCCAAAAGTAAACAAACAAACAAACAAACAAACAAACAAACTGTCAAGGGCCATCCAGGAGAAAAAGTAAATGGCTTTAGAACTCATGGAATGCAGCCTACCAGTTAGCACAGACAAGATGGGATGGGTATACCTTGGTTGATGCATAGCCCTGAACACTAAGAGTCTGCAAGACTTCATGCTGTTATGGAGTTCTGCTTTGCTTTCTACTCTTACTTCCCTCTTAATCTAAGAATTGTATGAAAACTCTAAGGGGGCTTCTAGACCCCCCACTAGGCACCATTGTTAGAACTCACAACAATAGTGATTGATCTCTTTCAGTCATTGCTCCTGGAGCAGATTAATGATTCAGTCACCACTGGAGGAAAGGACTTAGAGATGTAGATGTAGATTCTATCATTGTACATAGGTTGTTGGGAATAATTTAATTTCTTTATTGTACTGCATAATAATATTTCTTGTAAAGTTATTGGGATACATACTGTTTTATCCTAGTCACTCACTAGAAGTAATCTAAAATATAAACACATTGAAATTTTATACTGTTTGAAAGATTTTGTTGGGATATATAAGACATAGGAGAAAGAATTAAGTTGTAGGGATATTGTTTCTTCCACCCATCAACTACATGCATATATGTATACATGTATACATGTATATATTAGTAATATATATATATATATATATATATATATATATATATATATATATGTGTGTGTGTGTGTGTGTGTGTGTGTGTGTGTGTGTGCGTGTGTGTGTGTGTGTTATGCATATGTATTTTTATGTGTGAAGGTACTGTAGCTTATCTTTGCTTCAGTCAGTCTCTGTGTGTACAAGTATGTGTTTGACTACCTACTCCCACTCTTTCCATGCTCTCATAGCTGGATGTTATAGGCAGCAGTCCCAGTCACTATCTCTTCCAATCCTCACCAGCTGCTCTTAGCACTGAACCCCAACAGCTGCCTGCCTTGGTTTACCCTGTGGTTTCAAAGTTGATCTTTAGCAAGAAGCAATCAACTTAACCTAAAATTTAAGTTGAGTTTTTATTATTATGTACATCTTGATTAATTGGTAAGCAAACTTAAAATGTACTGCACTATATTATTTCTGCCTAAACCACTTAACCATGTTTTTAAAGATACATTGATTCTGCTTTCTCTACAGTATTCATAAAAGGAGATAAGAGGGATAGTCTCATGTGTGTGTGTGTGTGTGTGTGTGTGTGTGTGTGTGTCTTTGTGTGTATGTGTCTTTGTGTGTGAAAGCAGAACACGTAAAGCTTACTCTCAGCCTCCAAGTAATAACGAAAAATGCATTAATGGTTGGGCAAGAGAATGCTGATTTTTTAACCATATCAAAAATTTATGCCTACTCCTTTTTTTATCTCTATTTAAAAGTTATAATTTGAGACATATAAAATTTTAAATAAAATGTACATTAGAAATGCATGTATTTTTCTCTAAAGTTCCCTTCTGTAACTATTTGCATTCTTTGTTTCCCACATCAATTCATAATTCCTAAGTATAGTCATTTATAAAATAATATAAAAAGTCACTTTATAAAAATTTCAGGCAATTGAATTCAAAACTATTTTTAATTTCATCTTTTAATTTGTATTGATAAATGGATTCTTCTCTCATAAAATAGGTCCCACACTTTCCCCTCCCTTAACTCCTGCCAATTTCTACAATAGTTCTTGTCTCTCCCATCCAGTCCCTTTTCTTTCCTTCCTCAAAAAAAAGTAGCCCTTCAAGAGACTATAGCCAAACAGGACAAAACAATATACAAAGAGACAAGACAAAAGCCCTATCAAGGTTAGAGAAGGCAACCCTATGGGAAGAAAAGTGTCCCCAGAACAGTCAAAGAATCAGAACTATACCAGCTCTGACTGTTAGGGGTCCCACAAGACATCTATTCTAAGAGTTACAATATAAACACATAGGACCTGGTACAGACCCATGCCCACTCCCCCTTGCTTTTATAGTTTCTGTGTGCCCAATGTAAGTCCTGCTTAATTGATTTGGTATGCCATGTTCTTCTGGTGTCTTCTATCCCCTCTAACACTTACAATCTTGTAACTCACTGTCCACAAAAGAAGTTTCTATTAATAAGTGTTATGTAAAATTGTTCGCCATTTAAATATTTATCCCACTAAAGTTTTTCTATTTTATCTGCTTCTCATTTCCTTGAAAAATTAATAAAGTGATATCACAATTTCTATGTTGTGAAATAATAGAGATATCTCAAATGAAGCATATTTGTAATTTCACAAAAGTGTTTTATTCTAACATGTTATTCATATGATTTTAAATTTAATATATTTATATTATATTTCTTTTTTCTATGATATTTTCTTTATTTACATTTCAAATGTTATCTCTTTTCATGGTTTTCCCCCTCCTGGAAACTCCCTATTCCATCTTCCCTCCCCCAGCTTCTATGAGGGTATTTCTCCACCCACCCAGTCACTCCCACCTCACCACCCTCAATTCCCCTACACTGGGGCATCTATCAAGCCTTCATAGGACCAAGAACCTTTTTTCCATTGACTCATGTCAAGGCCATCCTCTGCTACCTATGCACCTGTAGCCATGTGTACTCCTTTGTTGATGGCTTAGTCCCTGGGAACTCTAGGGCCTCTGATTGGTTGATGCTGTTGTTTTTCCTATGAGGCTGTAAACTCCTTCAACTCCTTCAGTTATTTCTCTATCTCCACTATTGGGGATCCCTCGCTCAGTCCAATGGTTGGCTGTGAGCATCTGGCTCTGTATTTGTAAGGCTCTGGCAAGGCCTCTCAGGAGACAGACATATAAGGCTCCTTTCAGCATGTACTTCTTGACATCCACAATTTATATTGTATTTCTATATTTATCACTCATTATATTTATTTATAGAAAATTACTTAAACTTTGGTTATAAAATTGTATCACTTCTTGCTTTAGCACTCTACAAAAATTATTCTTTAAATTATGAAGACATAAAGTATGAAGATTAAGATAATTAGAAGTCTCCAAAATGAAAAAGGACCCCTAGAAAGTTCATGCATGTTATAAAAGTCTCACAGTCATCTATATGATGGAAAACAGGGCCCACAATGGAGAAGCTAGAGATAGAACCCCAGGAGCTAAAGGGGTCTGCAACCCTATAAGAGGAACAACAATATGAACTAACCAGAACCCCCAGTACTCATGTCTTTAGCTCCATATGTAGCAGAAGATGGCCTAGTCGGCCATCATTGGGAGGAGAGGCCCCTTGGTATTGCAATCTTTATATGCCCCAATACAGGGGAACGCCAGGGCCAAGAAGTGGGAGTGGGTGGGCAGGGGAGCAGGGCAGGGGGAGGGGGGAGGGAACTTTTGGGAAAGCATTTGAAATGTAAATTAAGAAAATATCTAATAAAAAATTGAAATAAAGTCTGAATTTGTTATTAATATGTATAAAACATGAGTCTTTGAGATGATATACATTAGATAACATTAACTCAATATTCAATATATTGCTGTAAATCCTCTGCTTAAATCAATGGAGATATTGATCTGTTCTTTATAAAAATCATTAGCACTGGCTTTTAGAACAAAAATGTCTGTCTAATCAAATTTAGTTAAAAATATTTGTTTTTGCCAAAACTTCATCTAACTTCATATCACAGTAGTTGAAAATATCAGTCTGGTGTAACTGACCTCCATGTTCAGTAACTATGCTTGGAAACAATGTTAATGTGCTCTTAGTGATTAAAAGTGAGAATTCTTTTCTTTTTGCCATCCAAGCTCAATGAGGTTCCAGAAGACTAAGGGGTATAACACAAAATGTTTTGTGACTGTAGAAAATCAGCCAATCTCTTCTCTAGAGAGGCCATGAAGACCCTAAGCAATGTACTCGAACAAGTGTCTAGCTTACAAAAAGAATATCCCATACAGTGGGAAAACTCCTCAGTGTATCTAAATGAAGCAAGAAAGGTTTTTGCCATGTATTTGGATAGAATGGATAACTGTTGGTAGAAGTTAGAGGAGCTAGATGTTTCTCTCCAGATCAAGAGAATTCTGAGGACAAGATCCTCAAGTGGCCTTCACAGTACAAAATTTCAAATTGGTCACATGCATTGTCTTAATCTTCCTTAGAGAAAATACTAAAAAAATAATAATTTTTAAGTCCAAGGGATTATATGTCTAAAAGATTTTTGTGTATTTGAGATATATTTTAATTAATTAATTAATTAATTTTTTACACTTCATATTTTATTCCCCCACATCCACCCTTTGACTGTTCCATATCCCACACTTCCTCCCAACTCCTCTGTCACCATATGGATGTCCCCACCCCCTATTCCATCTGACTTCTAAACTACCTGGGGCATCCAGTCTCCTGAGGGTTAGGTATATCATCCCTGAATGAACATAGACCTGGCAGTCCTCTGCTGTGAGTGTGTTCAGGGCCTCATATCAGCTGGTATATGCTGTCTCTTTGTTAGTCCATGTTTGAGAGATCTCTGGGGTCCATGTTAATTGAAACTGATGGTTCTCCTAAAAGATTTCCCTTCTCCTCAGCTTTTTTCAGCCTTCCCTAATTCAACCACAGGGGTTGGCAGCTTCTGTCAATTGGTTGGGTGCAAATATCTGCATCTGACTCTTTCAGCAATGCTTGCTGGGTCTTTCGAAGGCAATCATGATAGGTTGTTTTTTGTGAGTGCACCATAGCCTCAGTAGTAGGGTCAGGCCTTAGAACCTCCCCTTGAGCTGGATCCCACTTTGGGCCTGTCGCTGGACATTGTTTTCCTCAGGCTTATCTCCATTCCATCCTGTAATTCTTTTAGACAGGAACATTTTTGGTCAGAAATGTGACTGTGGGATGGCAATCCCATCCCTCACTTGATGCCCTGTCTTCCTGCTGGAGGTGGTATCTATAAGTTCCCTCTCCCTACTGTCAGACATTTCATCTAAGGTCCCTCCCTTTGAGTCCTGAGAGTATCTCACTTCCCAGGTCTCTGGTACATTCTGGGCAGTTTCCCCAACCTCCTATTTCCTGGGGTTTCCTGTTTCCATTCTATCTGTTGGCACTCAGGGCTTCAGTCTTTTTTCCTCACCTAATACCAGATTAGATTCCCCTCTTCCCCTAACTCCCTACTCTGTTCACTTTCCCTCCTAGGTCATTCCCTCATCCCCACTTCTTCTCTCTCCAAAGTGGGGTTGAGGCATCCTCACTTGGGCACTTCAGCTTGTTGACCTTTTTGAGTCTTTGGACTGTATCTTGGATATTCTGTAAATTTTTGCATAATATCCAGTTATTAGTGAGTATATACCATGCATATACTTTTGGGTCTGAGCTACTTCACTCAGGATATTTTCTAGATACATCCATTTGCCTGCAAATTTCAGGATATCCTCATTCTTAATAGCTCTTAAGTACTATTCCATTATATAAGGTCTTCTTTCAAGGTATGGTAAAACTCTTCACTAAATCCATGTGTCCGTGACTTTTTTTTGTTTGTTTTTTTGTTTTGTTTTGTTTTGGGGTTTGGAGGTTTTTAATGTCTTATTTTATTTCCTTATGTGATATGGGCCTGTTTAGATAGTTTACCTGCTCTTGATTTCACTTTGGTATGTGTTATCTGTCTGAAAAACCATCTAGATTTTCTAGTTTTGTGGAGTGTAGTTTTTATAGTAGGATCTGATGTTTTTTGTTTGTTTGTTTGTTTGTTTGTTTGTTTTTAAATTTCCTTCATTTCTGTTGTTATGCCTTCCTTTTCATTTCTGATTTTGTTAATTTGGATACTGCCTCCAGGCCCTTTAGTTAGTTTGGCTTGGGGTTTATCTATCTTGTTGATTCTCTCAAAGTGCCAACTTCTGGTTTTGATGTTTATTTGTATTGTTTTCATTTTTTCTATTTGGTTGATTTCAGCCCTGAATTTGACTATTTATTGCCTTCTACTTCCCTTAACTTAGTTGGCTTCTATTTCTTCTAGACCTTTCATGTGTTCTGTTAAGTTGTTAGTGTAAGATCTCTCCAGTTTCTTTACCAGGGCACTTAGGGCTATGAACTTTCCCTTAACACTGCTTTCATTTTATCCAATAAGTTTGGATATGATGTGTCAACATTTTCATTAAATTCCAGACAGTCTTCAATTTCTTTATTTCTTCCATACCAAGTTATCATTGAGTAGAAAGTTATTCAGTTTCTACTTTTATGTAGGCTTTCTATAGTTTTTGCTGTTCTTGAAGACCAGGCTTAGGCCATGGTGAGATGATATGATGCACCATATTATTTCAGTCTTCTTGTATCAGTTGAGGGTTTTGTGACCAATTATATGGTTGATTTGGAGAAGATACTATAAGATGCTGAGAAGAAGGTGTATTATTTTATTTTAGGGTGAGATGTTTTGTAGATATATGTTAAATTCATAACACTTTTAATTTCATTGTGACTCTGTTTAGTTTCTGTTTCAGTGACCTGTCCATTGGTGAGAGTGGGGTGTTGAATTCTCCCACTGTTATTGTGTGGGGTTCAATGTGTGTTTTGAGCTTCAGTAAATACCACATTCTTTTTTTTTTTTTTTTTTTTTTTTTTTTTTTTTTTTTTTTTTTTTTTTTTTTTTTTTTTTTTTTTTTTTTTTTTTTTTTTTTTTTTTTTTTTTTTTTTTTTTTTTTTTTTTTTTTTTTTTTTTTTTTTTTTTTTTTTTTTTTTTTTTTTTTTTTTTTTCTTTCCGAGACAGGGCTTCTCTGTATAACCCTGGCTGTCCTGGAACTCACTTTGTAGATCAGGCTGGCCTTGAACTCAGAAATCTGCCTGCCTCTGCCTCCTGAGTGCTGGGATTAAAGGCATGTGCCACCATACTGGGCTCACAATCTTATATGAATTTGGTATTCTTGCATTTGGAGCAAAGGTGTTCAGAATTGATAATTTCTCTTGGTTGATTTTCCACTTGATGTATGAAGTGTACTTCATTATGCTTGATAACTTTTGGTTGAAAGTCTATTTCATTGGATATTAGGATGGCAACTCATGCTTTTTTTCGTGGAACCATTTGCTTGGGGGCTTTTTCTGTCCTTTGAGTCTGAGATGGTGCCTGTCTTTGTTGTTGAGGGGTCTTTCACAAAATTCTAGATCTTGTTTGCATATCTCGTCTGTTAGCTTATATCTCTTATAGGTGAGTTTAGTCCATAAATACTCAGAGATATTAAAGAGATAAGAGTGTTGGCCTGCCGTGTTTGTTTTTGTGGATGGCTTAATGTGCTTATAGTTCTCTCACTTTTGGTTTTGATGAGAGATGCTTAGTATCTTGTCCTTTCTTTGGTGTAGCTATCTTCCTTGTGTTGGAGTTTTCCTTCTAGGATCCTCTGTAGGGCCGGATTGGTATATAGATACTGTTTAAATTTGGTTTCAGCCTGGAATATTTTGGTTTCTCCATCTATGTTGATTGAGAATTTTGCAGGGTATAGTAGCCTTTGCTGGCATTTGTGTTCTCTTAGAGTCTGCATGATCTCTATGCAGGCTCTTCTGGCTTTTATAGTCTATTAAGAAGTCTGGTGCAATTCTGATAGGTCTACTTTTCCCTTGAAGCCTTTAATATTCTTTCTTTGTTCTGTGTGTTTAGTGCTTTGACTATTATATGATGAGAGGATTTTCCTCTCTGATCCCATTTATTTGGTGTTCTATAGGCTTCATGTACCTTTATACCCATCTCTTTCTTTAGGTTGTGGAAGTTTTCTTCTATTGATTTTGTTGAAGACTTTTTAGTTCCTTTGAGCTGGGAATCTCTGTTCTCCTCTATTCTGATTATTCTTAGATTTGGTCTTTTTATTGTGTCATGAATTTCTTGGATGCTTTTGGTTAGGAGTTTTTTTATGTTTTGAATTTTCTTTGACAGTTGTGTTAATCTCTTTCATGGTATCTTCTACACCTGAGATTCTCTCTTCTATCTCTTCTATCTGTTGTATTCTCTCTATCTCTTGTATTCTGTTGGTAATTACATCTGTAATTCATGACCTATTTCCTAGGTTTTTCATTTCCAGTTTTGCCTCAATTTGTGGGTTTTGTTTTGTTTTGTTTTTGTTTTATTTTTTACTGTTTCTACTTCTACTTTTAGGTCTTGGATCGCTTTATTCAATTCCTTCACCTGTTTACCTGTGTTATCCAGTGTTTCTTTCAGTGAGATATTGATAGCCTCCTTAATGGAGTCTATTATCTTCATGAGATAGTGTTTTAGGTCAGCTTCCATATTTTCAGGTGTCGTGATGTATTTGGGGCTTGCTGTGGTAGGAGAAGTGGGTTCTGATGAGGCCCAGGTATATTGATTGGCTTCTGTTGCTTATAGTCTTGTTCTTGCCTTTCCATCTGGATATCCCTGATGCTTTTTTTTTTTTTTTTTTTGGTCTGGGTGACTATCTGGAATCTTCCTCTTTTGTCCCTGGGTTGCTTCTGGTCTTCTGGTAGGCCTGCAACCTTGGCTGTAGCATATCACCTGTTGAGCCTTCCAACTGGAGGCTCTTTACAGGGGCAGAGAAGCTACTGATTTTTTTGCCCTGGCTGCAGTAGATCTCCTGGGAGGTCTTCAGATTTTTGGGTCTTCAGTGGAGCAGTCAAGCTGCTGTTCAACTTCTCTGACTGCAGCTGATCCTCAACTACTCTGAGTGTAACATGTCCTCTACTGCTCTGAATGCAGTAGGTCCTCAATTGCTCCGATTTCAGCTAGTCCTCATCTGCTTTGTGTGCAGCAGGTCCTCTAGAATGGGTCAGGATATTGTCTTCACTGGAGCAGACCATCTAAGAGTCTGCCTCAAAAGAAATGACAGGTGCACAAACGGTGAAAGGGATTGAAGAGGAGTGTTATTGGGCAGGGCAGGGGTTTTGGTGAGTGATGGATCCAGAATTCTCCAGGCTCCCAGAAACACCTCTGGGACTCCAGAAGGCATATGGAATCTTACCAACTGCTCTGAGTGCAGTGGGCTCTCTAGAATGGATCAGGATATGGTGGCTTCACTGAAGCAGACCAGACAAGTGTCTGCCCCAACAAAAAGAACAGGGAGGAAGGGGCAGAAGTATCTGAGATATATTTTAAGCAGTTAATTCTTACTAATGATTTTCTTCTTGATAATGATATGCTCTTCAGATGTAAAGCTTCAGATGTGTGCTAAATTCAATCCTTTAGTACCTACCTGTACCCAAGGAAGTCTTGCTCAGTATTGTGTTAACATAAAAATAAAAGTACAGCTGGGCGTGGTGGTGCAAGCCTTTAATCCCAGCACTTGGAGGCAGAGGCAGAAGGGTTTCTGAGTTTGAGGCCAGCCTGGTCTACAGGGCTATACAGAGAAACCCTGTGTAATAAATAAATAAATAAATAAATAAATAAATAAATAAATTTACAATTAACTTTCTTCTCTTTGATCATTCCAGAGGCCATCATTACCCATATTATATGATTCTAGACACTCTACCAGCTTTCTTTTTTTGTTTGTTTGTTTGTTTGTTTGTTTGTTTGTTTTTCGAGACAGGGTTTCTCTGTATTGCCCTGGAACTCACTCTGTAGACCAGGGTGGCCTCAAACTCAGAAATCCGCCTGCCTCTTCTACCACCTTTCAAACTGGGAACAGACCTTTGGTTCATCATCTCTATTCAGTTTAGCCTTGGAGGCTAAAAGAAAAATGAGGAGGTGTCCAGTATATGCTCTTTTGATCCCATCAAAAAAATTCTAGTAGAGTTTTATTTGGACATATTACATGTTCTGTATTTTGATGATTTTCTGCCTAAGGCTTACAATCCTGCCCTCTATTCCCCTCTCAAATCTCCCTCCAGACATCAGTCAAGGACTGCCTTACCTCTATACATTTGATAGTTAAGTTTTGTTAATTAAGCTTATTGGAAGGGTATTCACAATCACAAACTGCCACACTAAATATTTTAAATTCTGCCAATCAACCATTATCCAAAACCCATAATGATAGCTCTTGTTGCCTCTTAAGAGGGAGGACCATGATTAGTAGAAGAGTAACAACATGCATTGGCAGTTTAGGCACAGATGATTTCTAAGAAAAGTAACCAGTTTCTTTGTTGATTTTTTTTTTTAAATAAAAGCCAAAGTGTGTGTTTGGGCTACTTAGCAGCATCATTATTGCCAAATGAATAGTATGCCAAGAAAAGTTTATGGAGTTCTGAACACAGATCTGGTTTCTATATGTGTAAATGTGATTTTCAATGGTGCCAGGGGCCTATTAAATTACCTTTTAAGGATCACAAAAAGTATGCATCAAAAAGGTACACAACCAGGGACCTTGTGCTAGTTAAGAATCTCAAGAAGGGGATGTACATAATTCTGTAGAGAATAAATTCCCCAGGGAAGGGAGATAATGAGGATATGGGGGAGGGGTAGTGTGGGGGGAGAGCACACTCTTAGAGGCAAAGGAGAGGAAATAAAGTGTGAAGAACTCTGGGAATGGGGCTGATAAGAGGGCTGAAAGGGGACTACATTTAGATTGTAAACAAATAATATAATTTTTACTAATAATAAAGAATCACAGCGTGATTTAAATTTTATTCCTTGTTAGCTCTGATTTTATATAAGTTGGAATGTATATGTAGTATTTAACAAGCAAAAGAATATAGCAAGGAATTATTTAGAAAAGGAAGAAAGAATACATTGTAAGAGTAGGAAGAAGACTTAATAGAACTACACGAATGAATACAAATGATTCTTGTTGTACTGTTTTTGAAATTTTTATTAGTCCAGGAAGTACTTCTTTATATGAAGAATTTTCAACTCACAAAATAGACATAGAAAGGATGAATTTTGATAAGAGAAAAGATATGTTTCATATGGAGCGTAGGATATCATAAAAAACAAGCTTTTTAATTTAAAATGTTTAAAACATTGTAAAGATGCTATTTAACATAATTATGTTATAAAATTTCATGTATGTAAGAGAAATTTTATTTAAATTCATAATAATTCTACATTGGCTAGTTTTGGCTGGAGTTATCACAAAGAAAGGAGCTTCAGTTGGGGAAATGCCTCCATGAGATCCAGCTTGAAGGCATTTTCTCAATTAATGTTCAAGGGGGAGAGGCCCCTTGTGAGTGGTGTCATCTCTGTGCTAGTAGTCTTTGTTCTATAAGAGAGTAGGCTGAGAAAGCCAGGGGAAGCAAGCTAGTAAGGAACATTCTTCCATGGCCTCTGCATCAGCTCCTGCTTCCTGACCTGTTTGAGTTCCAGTCCTGACTTCCTTTGGTGATGAGCAGCAATGTGGAAGAGTAAGCTGAATAAACCCTTTCCTCCCCAAGTGCTTTTTGGTCATGATGTTTGTGCAGGAATAGAAACCCTGACAAAGACAAATTCATAAATGAAAAAATTATGTTTTCATATATATTTGGTCTCAAAGGACAATAATTCTCTTATACATATAGCTTCTATTAGGTAAGAAATAAATTATATAGGAAGAGCATAAAGTCATTTATTTTGAGGAAAACACTTTAAACAATTATTTCCTTGGGCATTTATTTCTAACATTCTTGCCATGTTCCATTTTATTGGGAAGTTTAGTTTCCAATGTCCATGCTGTTTATTTGTCTTGTAATGACATGATTTAAGTAGGCCAATCATGGTATGTACTTGTCAGATCAAAACAAGCATTTTCAAAATCCTTGACTCTGGATAATCTCAGTCAATATAATCTTCCATTTTTTTTTTCTTTTTGATGAAAGAAAATTTTATTAATAAAAAATTCACATAATAGATAATCTATTTACAGTGTAGAATTAAATATTTTTCTTTAATCATATTCTGAATTGTGTGAACATTACCATATTACATTTTTTCTTTATTAGATATTTTCTTTATTTACATATCAAATGTTATCCCTTTTCAAGATCTCTTGTACAGAAACCCCCTATACCATCCCCCCTCTCCCTGCCTCTATGTGGTGCTTCTCCACCCACTCCCCCACTCCTGCCTTCCAGCCTTAGCATTCCCCTACACTGGGGCATCAAATCACTTCAGGCCCACTAATGTCCAACAAGGCCAACCTCTGCCAGGGATGTAACCAGAGCCATGGGTCCCTCCATGTGTATTCTTTAGTTGGTGGTCCAGTCCCTGGAAGCTCCTGTAAGGTCCACGGAGAGGACCTCCCACTCGAGTCTCAGGAGTTCATGCACCCAAAGAATCACGAGAGACCATCTTGATGCAATGTACACGAGGTGTTTATTTCATGCAGCTCCACGGGCCAACACACTCCCCATGCAAGAGGTAGAAGAGTGGACCATGAGGCTCACAAACTAGAAGTTTATATAGTGAATGGGGTGGGGGATTGGGGAAATTGGGGTAGGGGATCTGGAAATTGTCGTGGTTTCACATGATTTGCTAGTTCAAACATCAGCAAGAGCCCCCAGGTAGCAGCTGAGTCAACTTAGGCCAGGCCAAATGGCCCATTACTCTCTTTGCATACCTTTCCTATCTCTACAACAGGTCAGTTCCGGAGTGAATCAACAATTTTTGTTGACTTGCCTCTACCTGTCTCAGGCCTAGGTTTGCAGCCTTAAATCCTCTTCAGCAACTGCTATTTAAACCATTGGCCTCATATATTATTTTCTTTCATTCCCCCCTTCTTCTGCTGGATAATTCTAATCTTAGAATTTAAAGGCCTGTATCCTCCTCCCTAGCTGTGCTTTGATACTGATGTCTTAATACCATTAACTGTATGGTGTCTATCCTCTCTTTCACGAAAGCTATTAATCTGTTAAGAATACATGGTCCAAAAGTTAATAGGAGCAGTAAGGCAGCTAGGGGACCAGCTAGGGTAGAGATCAGAGTAGTTAGCCAGGGGGTCTTGGAAAACCAACTCTCATACCATCCTTGACTGGCTTCTCTTTCTCGCTGCCATTTGTCTAACCTTTCTCTAAGTTTAGCCATGGAATCTCTGATAGTTCCTGAATGATCTATATAGAAACAACATTCTTCCTTTAAAGCAGCACATCGTCCCCCCTCCTTTAGGAATAGAAGATCTATTCCCCTCCTATTCTGTAGCACTACCTCTGACAGGGAGGCCACTGACTCTTCTAATTCTGTGAGGGATTTTTCTAGAGCCCTCAAGTTCTGGTTCATAGCTTCTTTCAAACCTTCAAAGTAGTGGGGCATCTTTATTAGGGCCACTGTTCCTGTTCCAACTCCAGTGGCAACTCCTATTCCCAGGATAACAGCTAGGATAACTGGTCCCCATTGGACCCGAGTTCGCCCTTTGTAAGCTTCCTCCAGAGTGCCCGCAGGGTGATATAATACCCTAGGAACTAGTTGTATAAGTACACAATAGTCTCTGGAGTTATTGAATATGGTAGTAGAGACGCAAGAAGTCAACCCTGTGTTGCAAGCCCACCATTTGTCAGCATCTGGTGTCAAATAATTATTTACCTCTGTCCCTGATATTCTCCTAGTTTCACTGCATAGGTGTTGATGGGATGGTGGGGGGCGGTCCCTATGCAATTACTCGATCCTGACACCTGAGTCAGAGTAAGGCAGTGGTTGACATTCTGAGCACAAGATTCCAAATCAGTGGTCTGGGAGTAATTTCCCGTGACAGCTGTCCATTCATAGTATGGAGGGGAGGCCGCTAAACAAAGCCAGAAAGAATCTGTCATTTCTGGATTAGTATGGTTAATGACGGAGAAGGCCCCTTTAATTAAGTTAAGCAGCCTTTGTCCCACTACTGGGTCTTCAGTAGCAGCAAGGGAATCATCTCGGGTGGGCTTATCAGGCCCTGGGGCCTCCATTGTGAGTTGAGAGACAAAAACTGGTGGGGGTGGTCCCTGTTTTGGGGGGACCTTAGTAGGGCCGATGGGTAGAGCCAGTAGACTCCTTATTCTGAGCTGCATCTTAAAAGGCTACTCCATAATCTTTCTTACTCAGTCTATCTGGAAAATACCACCTAAACCACCACATCCGTCCTTTTAACCAGTCTGAAGGTTTTTCAGTTCTTCCCTTTGCAGTAAAGGATATGTTTAGGGGGATGCAGGTGGGAGTATCCTTGCAGCTAGGATGGGTCTGGGTACACCCCCTACCAAAAGACAGTACCACAGGGGAGGTATAATTTTTCTGGACCACAATCCAATCCCAGGATGATGTGGGTTTCTAATAAGCACTCCCTGTAGTCTCGCAGCCCCAGCTAGCACAGAAGAAACTTTCCAGCCCACCACATCTTTTAACAGTAGCCCTGTCTCGTCCATCTCGGGAGCAGACATAAAAGTCGTTTTTCCTTAATTGACACCGGGTTTTCTGTACTTTGACATCCAAAGATAACTCCAGGGGAGTAGTTTGGTCCCATTTGCACATTTGAAGCTGCTGCTATTCGTGTACCAGTTGGGTACCCCCGGCCAGGCTTGATCTCTTAGGTCTCCTCACACCCCTGTCTCTCCGGCCAGGATGACCACACAGCAATGAACAGGAGCTTCAGATGTCTCAAGGAGGAGGGTTGCTGGATTCAGGATCGCGGGGAAAGAGGGTGCGCAAAGGTCACTCATTCAGTCAGTAACAGACTCTGGTAGTGGGTCATGCGGGCGTTGGTCATCCATCTGTCAGGGGGTTGTCTGATGATGCTTTCCAGGGCGTGTAGCCCACCACCTTGACTTTTTGTCCTAAGGTCAACTTGTCTGAGTCTTTGATAAGGAGGGCTATGGCTGCAATGGCAAGTGGGCCATCTGCTGGCCACCGGATCTAGTTTTTTTGATAAATAGGCCACAGGTCGTTTCCAGGGCCCTAAAGTCTGAGTCAGTACTCCCCTGGCCACTACTGCCCGTTCATCCACAAAAAGGGTGAACGGCTTTGTTAAGTCTGGTAAGGCTAAAGCCGGAGCTTCCAGCAAGGCTCTCTTAATCTTATCAAAATCCTGTTGGTGTTCAAGTGTCCACTCAAACTGTCCTCATTCTTTGTTAAGGGGGTAGAGGGGTCTGGCCAGAGAGGACAACCTGGGGATCCACAGGCGACAAAATCCAGCTATGCCCAGGAATTCTCGGACTTGCCGAGGCGAGGTAGGCACAGGAATCTGAGTGACAGTTTTCTTACGGGCTTCTGTCAGCCACCTCTTACCCTCCCTAAGGGAATATCCCAGATAAGTGACCTGGGGTTGGCAAATCTGAGCCTTCTTAGCAGAGGCTCAATATCCCAGTTCTCCCAAAGTAACTAATAATTGTTCCGTACATTTCAAGCAGTCTTCTTTAGTTGTAGCTGTCAGAAGCAGATCATCTGAGTACTGAATAACCTTTACCACAGGGTGGGTGCTTCTGAAGATCGTCAGGTCTCGATGGATGTAGTGCCTCATGAAAGATAGTATAGGAGTTCTTGAACCCCTGAGGTAGCCAGTTGTCCAGTGAGTCCATGTTCCGGATCTCTCCACTCAAAGGCAAAGTAAGGCTGTGAGGTAGGATGGAGCCTCAAGCAAAAGAAAACATCTTTCAAATCTAATACTGTATACCACTGCCTCTAGGGGGGCAGGGAACTGAGCAGGCTGTAAGGGTTAGGTACGGTAGGATGAATGTCCTGGACCCATTTATTTACTTCTCTCAGGTCCTGAATAGGAAGATAATCATTTGTCCCTGGTTTCTTTACTGGCAAGAGGGGAGTATTCCATGGTGACTGACATGGAACTAGTATACCTTGCTTCATTAATCTCTGGATGTGTGGGCGGACCCCTTCTCAG
Organism: Mus minutoides; assembly: GCA_902729485.2. Lineage (NCBI taxonomy): Eukaryota > Metazoa > Chordata > Mammalia > Rodentia > Muridae > Mus > Mus minutoides. The sequence goes on along the minus strand of LR753329.1, from coordinate 1,723,791 downwards.
GCCTGATGACTCATGGGGTACTGTTTTACCCCTATGGGGATAGCATCTGCCTTTAATCCCACTATGATGGGAGGCACGTTTGGCCATCCCTATACCTCCAGTCTCCGCCCAGGCCTTGGGGAAGGTCTGCAGCCACCACGTCATAGTGGGCTGCTCTAGACTACTGGGTGTTTCATAGATTCTATATTCTTCTTCTGCTTTCATAGTCAGTATTGCAGTGACAGGCGGCGTCCAACTAACTTGGGACCCCTGAGGAGTGAACTGTATTTGTGCCTTAAGCTTGGTCAAAAGATCTCTCCCCAGGAGGGGGGTTAGGGCACTCCGAAATGTGATACTTGTCCTTTCCCTAGATCCACAGAACGTTTAGTTGTCCAGGGGTAGGGCTTCTGCCCTGTAGCCCTTACAACTATAGTCTTTTTATTTTATAGTTTCCCCAGAGGTTGCTGTAATACAGAATACTGAGCCCCTGTATCCACCAGAAAATCAACTGGAGTCCTCTCCATCGTCAACGTTACCCTAGGCTCAGGGAGGGAGACTGAGCCCCATCTCCCCTAGTCTTCTTCTTCTCCTACTGTTAAGATCTTGGGCCCCTTTCCCTTCTTCTTAGGGCACTCCTTAGCCCAGTGTCCTTTTTCTTTGTAATATGCACACTGGTCTTTCTCCAGAGGGGTCGCTGTCCTCCATTCTTGTCCCTCACTGGGACCCTTCGATTGCCCAAGTTCCCTCTCTCGCTTCCTCGTCTATCATCCCTTTCACCAACTACCGTGGCCAGAATCCTAGTTAAGATTCTTTCCTGTCTCTTATCTCTCTTATCCTCTCTTGCCTCATTCTCTTTTCTCTCTCTCTCTCTCTCTCTCTCTCTCTCTCTCTCTCTCTCTCTCTCTCTCTCTCTCTCTCCACTCTTCCTGTTTCCCTCTTGTTATACACTTTCTCTGCTTCCTTAACCAAATCAGGGAGGCTCAAGACAATAAGTCCTCATGTCTTTGCAACTTTCTTTTAATATCTGGAGCTGACTGTCCTATAAAGGCCATAACTGCCGCCTGCTGATCCTCAGAGGTTGGATCAAATGGAGTATACCTCCTGAACGCCTCCATCAATCTCTCTAGGAACACAGATGGCAACTCTGTGCGACACTGTACCACTTCTCTTACCTTAGCCAAATTGGTAGGGTGTCTCGCAGCCCCTTTTAGACCCACCACTAGTGTCTGGTGATAGACCACCAACCTCTCCCTACCCGCTGCCTTGTTATAATCCCAGTCCGGGAGGTCCAAGGGCAATCCAGCCTTTATCACGTTAGGCAGGTTAGTGGGAAGCCCATTGTTTCCGGGAACATTCTTCTGGGCCTCCCTCTCCTCTGCAGTGAACAGGACCTGCAAAAGTTGTTGGCAATCATCCCACATGGGCTGGTGAGAGATCATTAAAGATTCCATTAAACTGGTCAAGCTCGACGGGTTTTCAGAGAAAGGAGGGTGGTTAGATTTCCAATTGTAAAGATCAGAAGAGGAAAAGGGCCAGTACTGGAGGGGTTGAAGGGCCTGTGGATCCACTGGCGGGGAATCCATCATCCTTAAGGGAAAGATAACGGCTGTGTCTGGCCCCTGACTCATGGGGCTCTGTGTTCTCTGGCTCCTAGTTCTGGCTGCTGGTCCCTCACTCACAGCCACAACAGCCAGAGGGGCAGGTTACTGGGGCTGGGGCGGGGGCAGGAGGGCTTCAGCTCCCTGTGCATAAGGAGGGGGCAGTGGCTCAGGCCATTGGGGGGTGGGGGTGGGGGCTCCTCGATCTCAGGATCGATCTTCCGAGGAGGAGCTGTAGGCATTTTTGGTTTGTGAGCCAGATCAGGAGCAGACTCACATTTCACCTTGGATTTCTCTGTGTTTAGGGCCAAGACTTGGGAGCTTGGCTGTGTCTGAACCCAAGGTCTAACCCAGGCCAGTGGATTGTCAATGAGGCTCTGCCAGACTTCAATGTATGGCCGATGATCAGGGTGTGATCCCAGTCCCTCCTGAAAAACAATTTCTTTCACTTTAAGAACAATAATCAACTTTTTTTTTTTTTTTCGAGACAGGGTTTCTCTTTATAGCCCTGGCTGTCCTGGATCACACTGTGTAGACCAGGCTGGCCTCGAACTCAGAAATCCGCCTGCCTCTGCCTCCCAAGTGCTGGGATTAAAGGCATGTGCCATCGAGTCAAAAGTCCCTTCTGGTGGCCAGCCTACTCCAAAGGCTGGCCACTCTGAGGAGCATAACGTCTGCCACAGTCTTTTCCTAACCTCAACTGACAATTTGTGGGCTCGAGCCTTAACTTCAGTCCAGTGATCAAGAGTCAAACTAAGTGGAGTTATCACGGTCTGTCCCATTCTCACACACACAAAACTCACAAAACAGAGACAAAAGACAAAAACAGTCAAAGCAACCAAGACTCGCCTACCATGAATCTCCCAAAGTAACCAAGACTCACCTCCGGCAAGTCTCTCAGAGAAACCTGGAAGTTCCTGATGGGCAACGGGACTGTCATCTCTTACCTCCCTGGAGCATCCTCCAAGGACTACAACTGGTGACCAGCACATCTGCTGGTCACTCTAATAATCCCCTCTCAGGATATTTTTCTGGGATGTCTCCGATACAAATGAAACTGAACCAAAACCAAACACACAAATCTACACATATAGATAGAACAGAACAGAGATTACAAAGACCACATACACAGAATCTCACCTCCAAGGGGTCTTCAAGATTCTTGGGTGACGCATGATCCCTCCAAAATGTAAGGTCCATGGAGAGGACCTCTCACTTGAGTCTCGGGAGTTCATGCACCCAAAGAATCATGAGAGACCATCTTGATGCAATGTACACGAGGTGTTTATTTCACGGAGCTCCGCGGGCCAACACACTCCCCATGCAAGAGGTTGAAGAGTCAACCAGGAGGCTTGCAAAATAGAAGTTTATATAGTGAATGGGGCAGGGGATTGGGACAATTGGGGTAGGGGATCTAGAAATTGGCATGGTTTCACATGATTGGCTAGTTCAAACATCAGCAAGAGCCCCCAGGTAGCAGCTATCCAGCAGGGGGTTTTCCTCAGTCAACTTAGGCCAGGCCAAATGGCCCATTACTCTCTTTGCATACCTTTCCTATCTCTACAACCGGTCAGTTCCTCAGTTCTGGAGTGAATCAACAACTTTTGTTGACTTGCCTCTACCTGTCTCAGGCCTAGGTTTGCAGCCTTAAATCCTCTTCAGCAACTGCTGTTTAAACCATAGGCCTCATATATTATTTTCTTTCACTCCGAGGGGTCTGGCCAGTTCACACTGTTGCTCCCCCATGGGCCTGTATACCTTCTTAGTTCCTTCTGTCCTCTCTCCCCTCTCCAACTCCTCCATTGGGGACCTTGAGTTCAGTACAATGGTTGGCTATGAACATCCACATCTGTATTTGTCAGGCTCTAGCAGAGCCTCTCAGGAGGGAGCCATATCAGGCTCTTGTCAGCATGCATTTCCCAGCATCCTCAGTAACATCTAGGTTTGAAACTGTATATGGGATAATCTTCCATTTTCAACCAACCTATACCAAGCCAAGCGGACTAAGGAGTTTTTATTATTATTATTATTATTATTATTATTATTATTATTATTACATTACATGACATGACATGACATTACATTACATACTGCTCACTGCCTCCATCCTGGGAACCTCCTCCAACAATCCTTCCCCCATCTATCTTCCCCTTCTTCTGTGAGTAGGTTGGTCCCCATTGTGTATATCCCCACCCTTGTACATCAAGACTCTGTGAGATTAAATACATCACTTTGCACTGAGGCTGACAAGATCTTAGGGTTTTACTTCTGTGAGAAGATGCCATGACCCAGACAAGTCTTATAAAAGACAATATTTAATCGGGGTTGGCTACAGGTTCAGAGTGTCAGTCCATTATCATCAAAGCAGGAACATGGAAGCATTCAGGCAGACATGACATGGGAGAAGCTGAGAGTTCTACATCTTCATCTGAAGGCCACTAGGAGAAGACTGGCTCCTTGGCAGCTAGGACCAGGATCTTAAAGCCCATGCCCACTATGATACACTGCCTCCAACAAGGCTACACCTCTAAATAGTTCTACTTCTTGGACCAAGCATATATAAACCATCACATTCCAATCCCTGGCTCCCATATGCTTGTTGAAATACATGGGGGCTATACCTAGTATAACAAAGATAGTACCTTTAGTGCCACAGGCCCTCTGGGTCCCCTGCCTGCGTGGGTCGAGTTCTCTTGAGGAAGTGGGCAAAGATTTGGCGAGTGACAAACAGACACGACACACAAGGGAGTGTGTAATATCTGAGTGTAATTTGCTAAATTGAGCATCAGACTTTTATACAGAAGAAAATGGGGAAGTTAGGTGACACACCAGCAAGATAACAAAACAGTAATACATGCGAGGAAGGACTGGCAAGAACCAACTGGGATAAGATTCAGGGTTAACACTGGGATCAAAAGCAATTCCACCTGAGGTCAGTTTAATCTTAGGAGCCAGGGGCAAGGACTTCAGTCCCTTGTCATAGTCCACCTTCCCCCTAGGCCATTGTGAATACTTGTATCTGGGTGTAACTTAGCTAGCTATAGTTCTAACTATCTAGTCTGGTTCCTTCTCAGGTTGCAAACTTCCTTATTCCTAGGTAGTGGTGAATTCCTTTGTAGGGCAGTGACTTAGCTATACATGCTCAAGGTTGGATCAAGGACTGCCTAGGATCTAACTTGGCTATATGTTAAAATATGAATCCTTAGAAGCACTTATCATGAAGCAATATTAGGGGAAAGCACACAGATCTGTTTACTAACTAAATCAAGGACGTTGGAGCATTCTTTATACAGGATGCCACAGTTCCAGGAGACTAAAATCCCAGGCCCTTTGCCCTGGAACTGCGCCTAGACTTTTCAGCCTGTCACGCAGGTTGCTACTGGAGTGGATGTAGCACTTTAGTACAACTTCAAAAGTCCCCATAGTCTATAACAATCTGAACAATGTTAATAGTCCAAAGTTCAAAGTCTTCTTTGATATTCATCCAATGAATTAATTGTAATCTCTAAGCCAGGAAACAAGCTAGGCAAATCTAAACTCTGCATCTCTATGTCTGATATCAGAGCAGTCTTCAGATATCCAATTCCTTTTTCATCTTTGTTACTGCAACAAACTTCTTTCTTCCCTGGCTGGATCCATTCCCTGTTAGCAGATTTCCTCAATGTGTTTCCCACAGTTCTGGCATCTTGACAATATTGTGGTCTCCATGGCAACTTCAACTTCACAGCTTCTTGTTCCAATGTCTGAGATTCACATATCATCTTCTGGGCTCTCCCAAAGGGCTTAAATGACTTCTTCAGCTCTGCCCTTTGTAGCAGTAGACTTTACCAAGAGCCTCTCATAGACTCTTTCATAGTGTCAAGCCTCAACTTCTTTGCATGACCCCTTTAGTTGTAGGTTATCAACTGTAACTGAGGCTGTACCTTCACCACTGGTCTTCTTCAAGACTAGTACCACCTGGGTGACTCTTACACATTACCAAGTATAGCTATAGCACAAGTTACAAAATTGTCTATCTCTGGAAAACAGTTTCTTGTGCTCTCAGAAAACCCTTCCCAGAAGATTTCACTTTGGTGATTCTGGTATCTTCTTAATCACCACTAATGTCTGAGTTCCATCTAACCAGCATTAGTTATGCCAGTAGTCACCTCCTTTTGACTATAAAGCCAAAGACAAACTGAGTTCTACTGTTTTCTGGGGCTAGAACATGCCCCCCCCCCCACACACACACCCTGTTATTTCACTACCAGCGTTCTGTTTTCCAACTCCCTCACTGCCTATGCTTGGCTATCCTGGTACTTGCTCTCTAGATTGACCTTGAACAGAGAGATTTGCATGGCTCTGGCTCCTCAATACTGGAATAAAAGGCATGTACCACCAGGCCTGAACTTAAGCTTTTCTTTTCCCTAGAACTTGTTCTGTCCCAGGCTGATTTTGAACACAGAAATCTGCTTGGATTTGTCTCCTGGTAATAAAGGTGTGTACCTGTGGGCCTGGGTACCAGAGGTTTTCCACGGAGATCTCTGTCCAGGTCGGGTGTGAGGGTTCCAACGAAGCAAAGAAAGTGCAGGCGGGAAGTCTCTGCCTTGCCTTCCAGGTTGCTTGGTAACTCTGAGCCACTCTGAACTGAGCCAGGTCAGACTGGGTAGAGGAAAAGCTGACTATCCAGTGAGGAGTGTGGCAGGACCTCAGGTGGCAATTCGGGAGATAAAATCTCTTCCCAAGTGTCACATACAGCTCTTGGAACAAAAGACATAGATGAAGGAATAGTTCTCGCATACCTTTAATTCCCTGGATGGATTTATATACAGTTGTGGGGGTGATTCAGGGTTCAACAGCAGGCACATCTCATTGGCTTGGACTGAGAGTTTGGGGGAAACCTTCTTTGTATGTGAGAAGGCTTGGTGCTGCTCCTATGTGGCTGATAGCCCCACCCCTCTACTGTGGAAGCTGTGAGGGCATAACATCTACAGGAGCCAGGGGTCCAGAAGACATGATGAGCACCTTCCATCTCATATAGATGGAAATTACCATCCGATAGGTCCCACCAGGGTTCAAGACCTAGGCTCAACTGGAGACCAGGCTGTCTGTTTGTACGCCATTGTCCCACATGTACCTACATGCCTAGGGATAATGTTTTCATGGCCACAATTCCTCAAGAACCAGACCAAAAATCTGTGCCTTCCACCATCAAGATCTTAGTTACAAGTGTGGCCTCCATTTCTGGATTTGAGTTCATTCCATACTAAAATTCTGAATTGTTCCTTATTCAACTGTAAAAACAAGCAATAAGTTAAGTGAGTGGGATCTTTCACTGAGATCACCAGTCCCTTAATCTCTTTATCTCCTGGAGCACAGGATTCAGCTTTATTTTACTTCCTGGTTCCCCTTTATTTCTTAAACCATACTTTTTTTTTTTTTTCTTTTCTCAGCTTGCTCCTTTTCATTAAAGCATTCTTTATAAAATTTAACCAAAGAATAAGGTCTCTGATGGGCTTTTTGAGACTTCCCTTGTCAATGAAGTTACTATAAATCTCTTTACTTTAGCCTCAGGTAGACTCTTTAGAAAAGGGTAAAAAGCTGCCATACTCTTCAACAAAATACAACAAAAAACAGTTTCTAGGCCACATATTGAAATTGTTCTCCACTGAAACCTCTTGAGGCAAGTCTGAACTGTTCAAATTACACTCTTAGCAACAAAGTCTTCAATATTTCTATTAGGCTGGCCCATTACTTTCCACTTATGAGCACCAGCATTTAAGATAGTACAGCTCCAGTTTTCTAGGAACCACATGAATACTAACCCCCACATCTGCTACATATGTGTCAGAAGGTCTAGGTCCAGCCAGTGGACCTAGGTGGACCTTTGGTTGGTGGATTAGTCTCTGAGAACCCTAAGAGTCTAGGTTAGTTGACTTTGTTTTTCTTCCCGTGGAGTTCCTATCTCTTCCAGGGCCTGTAATCCTTCCTCTTCTTCCTCCATATGAGTCCCCAAGCTCCATCCAATGTTTGGCTGGTGAAGCCACCAGTAGCCATGTGTTACTGCTTACCTGAAAGGATAGCTGGGGATGGATGGGAAGGACAGCAAGAGAAATAATGAACCAAGAAAAAGTTCTCTGATCAAGGCTCAACTTTAATTCTAGGGTCTGATTTTTAATGAGGTACCCCCCTTCTGCCAGGATCTTGCTGCTTTTTCAGGATCTAGTCAGGAAAACAACCTTAGCTCTTCAGCAGGTAATAGCTTCTTTCAGGAAGCTGCAGATGGCAAGACAATAGACTTTACCTAGGTCAGAAGGCTCAAGCCTAGGTGGGCTAGCTGACTGTGGCAGACAAGGTCTGATTCAGCCCACTCAAGGTTGGGGGAGGGCACAGTTCCTCCCTTTTTATTTATTGAAACTTAGCTGGACGGGGCATATGTTCCATGGTCCTGCCTGGGAACTATGGTGGCTGAGTGCTGAGTCTGGCTTAGGTCTGAATGTCTATACTCTTCCTGACACATCCCAGAGAACATGAGCACCTTGTTTGTGTATTTTGCACAAACACATCATTTTAGTGTTTGTTATGAACAAACAGTCTCTTGGCACATGCCTCTGTCTTAGGTTGATAAGAGTCATAGAAGCATCAGTGGTCCGTCTTTGATTGTCAGCCCTCATAGCACACCTTTTTCCCATTCAGACCAAAGTCACAATATACACTCAATGCATGTCTTCTTAGCAATAAATAACTTCCATGACAGAGCTTTGCTGAAGGCAAGTCTCTATGGAGGTAACCAATCTGCTTGAAATACAAAGCCAAAGGTTAAAAGCAACAGAATTAAGGTTGTCTGTGGGGATGTCACAGGCACTCAATTCAGTAGCAAATTAGCAACAATCAGACACAAAGCCTAGTCTCCCTTTGTGGGAGGTGGCTTTGAGAAACAGAAAAACTCTTCTCATGTAATAATGGTAATAGCTAGATAAGCTGGCTGATAAAGATTTTAATCTATCTTCATAATTCGAATCTCCAATATTGGATTTACTTCTAGACCAGTCCATGATTGAGTAAGAATAACTGGTCACATTAAAGGAAAGAGAAGAGTCATTATAATTCCTCGTTTTGATTAATGTTTCTTTTATTATATATATATATATATATATATATATATATATATATATATATATATATATATATGGTTTGTTGATACAGGGTCTCTCTGTATAGCTCTGGCTGTCCTGGAACTCACTTTGTAGACCAGGCTGGCCTTGAATTTAGAAATCTGCCTGCCTCTGCCTCCCGAGTGCTGGGATTAAAGGAGTGTGCCACCACACCCGGCCTTTTTTATTTTTTATATTTTTATTAGATATTTTCTTCATTTACATTTCAAATGCTATCCCCAAAGCCCCTTATACTCTCCCCCCCCCCCCGCCCTGCTCCCCAACCCACCTACTTCCACTTCTTGGCACTGGTTTTCTTCTGTACTGGGGCATATGATCTTCTCAAGACCAAGGGCCTCTAATCCCATTGATGGCCAACTAGACCATCCTGCCTGGCAAATACAAAATTGGATGCTCACAGTCATCTATTGGATAGAACACAGGGCCGCCAATGAAGGAGCTAGAAAGTACCCAAGAGCTAAAGGGGTCTGCAACTCTATAGGAGGAACAACAATATGAACTAACCAGTACACCCCAGAGTTGTTTCTTTAGTTGATTTTTTTTTTTTTTTTTTAGTCAGTTTCCACAGTCTTTATTTTCTCTGTTCCACAAAGTCTAAAAGACTGAAGCAAGGCAGCTTGTCTAATCTGGGACATAGGCAAGCAAAGGTGGGTCAAGAACATGCACCCAATATAGCTGTAGTGGCTATCCCTGGTTGTCAACTTGACTATATTAAGAATGAGCTACAATCCAGAATTGGAAGGCTCACCAGTGACCCTAACCTGGAGGCTTAGAGATAGAAGTTTCTGATCTGGATCTTGGTATGGAGATCTTGAGAGCATAGGGGCTATGGATTCCAGAAGATTAAGACAGAGAGATCTCTGAGCTCAAGATCATCTGGGATTAAAGGTGTGAGGTTAAGACAGAGAGATCTCTGAGCTCAAGATCATCTTGGATTAAAGGTGTGAGATTAAGACAGAGATCTCCAAGCTCAAGATCATCTGGGATTAAAGATGTGATGGCACACACTTTTAACCTGTTAAGGGTGTGTTGGCACACATCTTTAATCTGGGTTACACCTTCTGCTGGAGATCATATAAGGACACTGGAAGAAGGGAGACTAGCTCTCACTCCTTTGCCTGTTCGCCGGGTGGGACTGAATAACTGCTAGATCCTTGGACTTCCATTCACAGCTACTACTGAACCATTTTTGGGAACTGGACTGCAGACTGTAAGTCATCAATAAATTCCTTTACTCCGTAAGTTCTGTGACTCTAGAGAACGCTAACTAATACAATAGCATTCCTGTCACCATTGTCAAGGCACTCAGCAATCCTTTTATGTCAGCATGTTATACCAAAAACTCTGGCAGCTAGCATGCTCCTACAGCATTCTGGGGAAAAAATAGAAACATCTCCTCTCCCCCATATTAAATACCTGATCAGGATCATGCCAAATGCCAATAAGTGGATCCTTCCATCTCACCTTGACATGATTATGCCTAGTTGTAGGATGCTATAGACCCTCGGCAAATTTCAAAATTTAAAAATAAAGGTGTGATTTAAATAATGTGCATGGAGATATAATCCCCCTTTTTGAAGATATTGTTTTAAATTTCCATAATATCTTGTCCTTGAGAATTATAAGGAATCCCAATAATATGGGTAATATTAATTCTTTTACAAAACATCTCAAATCTTTGACTCCAACAGCCAATTCCATTATTTGTTTTAATCTGATTTGGAACACCAAGCATAAAAATAATGCAGGCAGTGACTAATTACATTTTTAGTTGCTTCTCCTGTTAAAGCAGTTGCAACTAGAAAGCCTGAAAAATTGTCAATAGTCACATGTATATAATTTATTTTTCTAAAAATCAGAAAAGTAAGTATCTATTTGTAATAATTACGTATAAGTCCTCTACTGAGGACATTGAAAACAAGTATTTACAATTTGACATGCACATTCTCTAAAAATTATTATTTCAAGCCATTATTATTTTGATGATGTAAAGAATGGAATTATATGGCAAATTATCCTTGTGTCAGACCTATAATCTGCCTGGAATACAAATATGCCGTGGCATTGCCTTAAGGGAGTCTGTCCAGGCAGTCCAGAATAAGTTATTAAAAGTCAAAAGACAGTCCTTTAAAGGAACATTATTTTCTCTTAACTTGAGTTTTATATGCATAAAGAGTTTCAAAATTTGAGAATTAGCAGTATCTAAAAAAGGAACAATTTCAAGCAACTGTAAACCCTGAGCTATCAATCTGTCTGTCTGTTTATCAGTATACAAATTAAAGCTTGATTTTTTTTCAACATTTCAAAACACTGGCTACAGCACGCAATTTAAATATCTGTTCTGAAGCAGGATGAAACTCAAAAGAATAAACATGTGATCCAATCACATATACTTCTCTCCCGTAGAAGAGCTGTTTATAAATATAGTAAAAGCATTCTTTACAGGATACATACATAAATTTACAATAAATACAAAAGCATGAATACAAGCAAATTTTAACAACTTATCTTTTGGATAATGATTATCAATTTTACCTAAAAAGTTTGCTATGCAATATGCCAAATGTCAGTATTCTTTAATAACTAATTTAATTGTTTGAAGCAAGGAATTGATTTTTCTTCGGGTTTTTAAGACATTCTTTACAAAATACCTTCATGATTCTATCCTACAATTTTTTAATAACACCACAACAGCTTCATAACGGGATGGTAAAACTACTTAGATATGAAGAAGGATGAATCCACATTGATGTTCTCGTTTGCCAAAGAATCGTGGGCACACTGAGTAACAATAAATAACAATCGATTACAGTTGATAACAATTGATTACAGAAGCTTCTTCTACTTTCTACAAAGCTATTTGTACCTCACTAGTTTATTTGAATTTCCCTTGATAACATCCAACAAAGGCTTGAGTCCTCCTGTGGTGAGATTAAGGTGAGGTCTTAGCCAGCAGACATCTCTTGGAAGCTTTTGGAAATAATTTGAAGTAAGCAAATCATCTTTTCTTTCTTGAATTTTCTGTACCACAGTTTTTCTAGGATATAAATGAGGTCCCAAATATTGAAAAAAGATATTGCTTCTGAATCTTTTCTGAAGTAATAACTACACCCCAAAACTTTAAAGCTCATTGTATAAGAGCAAAAGTAGTAAAATACCCCTTAAGAGGGATTAGCTAATAAAATACTCTCCACATAACAAACTATATACACTGAAAGATTCAGAGACCTAGCTTCTTGTATTGAAGCAGAGAGACATTTATTTTTTTAACATAATGTAAGCCATTCCTGGAGGCAAAACTTTCCACTGATTACAAGCTCACTAGAAGAAAATCCTTTACAATTATCAGGATGTAAAGGAAAACAAAACCCAAAAAAACTTCCAAATCCATAATAATTCTATATGGAGTAGGCAGGGCAGATTGTGATGCCTCTACAAGTTCCACAGCCTCATTGACCTTTCATAAATCTTAAGTTTAAACTTCATTTTGAACAACACCCAGATAGATCTGTAATAGTGATCTATTGGATTAAAAATAATTTTCCAGTGATAAGGAAGTAGAACGAACCCAAAAATTTCCCTAATCAGGGTTTGCAAAACCAAAGAAATGTCACAAAAGCCTCAAATGTAACTATTTCTTAATCTGAGCATACTGCCTAAGTCCTGGCCAAAGATGCCCCCTCCTTCAGTGAGGACAGATTCCAGGGGAACAATTTTGCTTTCTGTCTATGCCTCTAATTTTTAGACAGTCTTTTCTAAAATGATTTATACTTAAAACATTCCTTATTACCTCTGTACTGTGAAAGCATTATTTGTTGTACTGTAGCCCCCTGCAAGGCAGCAACCATAACTAGACTCTGATTGTATGAGGGTCCAATTTCTGCACAAAGACGAATATATCCAGATAAGTCTGTCTTTGCTTTGTGTGGCCAGATGGCCACAGAGAGCTTCATTAGCATTCTCATATGATAATTGTGTAATAAAAGGAAGCCCTGTTTGAGGGTCTCAGAAAATTCTACTAGCTGTCTTTACTAGCCTATCCACAAACTCTTGTTTGATAGCCAATAAATTTCCACTGAGATTTCCTTTCCAATCTTGGGGGGTTAATTTTGCTTCTACTACTGTATCCAATAAAGCTTGTGTAAAAGGGGCAACAGGCCCACATTGGTCACAGTTGTTTTTAACTTTGATTACTCTTGCAATCATCCAAATTATAAAATATGGGTGAGATAAGAATTCTAAGGTTGCTATCAAACCGAAAACTGCAGTCAACAGAACACTGGCAGTTTTAACCATAATTTTTAGGGGTTATTTATTTTTTTTGCAATTTGGAGAGTAAAACCCAATTATAAACAATCCATTCTCTTTAAAAATCAATACCAGAAACATTATTTTCACGATACAAAATTTGGCTGCCAATTCTTATATGTGAATGCATGACAGTGCAACTTTTAATGCTTCATTAAAGAGACATTGTTTTAAATCTTATCCATTATAAGTCTAGTTTCTAGGATAAGAATTACATAAAATATTATCCCAATTTAGAAGTATCTTTAGAGGCCTGGGCTGGTTCATGCCATGTGTTGTTGTTTAAAATAACTCCAAACCTGAGTTACCAGTTTTAAGCAAACTTACTTGTTACCAATGTAACACTTTTTAAATCATACCCAATAACTTATAAGCATATACTCTATGATCAAGACATGCAAAGCATATTTATACCTTTAAGACCAGCCAGAAACCAAATGAAACAGCTACATGAATCTTATAAATTTAGATCAAAGAAATTTTACTTTTTCTAGCTATAGTTTCAACAGAAAAGCACTTTGTCATTTGCTGAACCCAATAAGCACAATTGCAAAGATTTTTCTAGGATAAAACAATTGTCAGCTTATTTGCCTTAGAACTAAGAAGCTGCTGGCCCATTTGAAAAGCAGCTTTTCAGCAGGGCCTCTTCTGCTGTGCTTGACTCCTGGCTAAAGGTGCAGGGCAACTTAAATCAGCCTCTGCTGTGAAAACTGAAATTGAAGATGGATATCCAGCAGAAAAAGTTTTAACCATTTTTTTTCTTTTCAACAAAAAAACATAGATCAACAAAACAAAAACAGACACAAATTGACACATGGACATATTGGTGCACCAAACACAGACAATACAGAGAGGGTAGAGAACTTGATATGCACCAAACACAGACAATACAGAGAGGATAGAGAACTTGATATAACCAGAACTAAGGATGTCTCCTGTAGGGGCCAGAGAGGAAACAGGACATCTCCCAATTTCCTTCTGTCCCTAGGAGAGTTCTGAAATCCATTCTCTCTCTCTCTCTCTCTCTCTCTCTCTCTCTCTCTCTCTCTCTCTCTCTCTCTCATATCTAGCATCTCCCCCTTTTTTGTTTTTTCTTTTACTATTTTATTTTATTTAATTTTATTTCATTTCATTTTATGCCCTACTCCTCTCACCTGATGCAGTTCTTGACTTCAGACAAATACCTGTTTAGAGTTTTCCAGTCCCATTTTCCACTGTCAACCCCTAGCTGATATCAGAGTTGGGCCAAAGCTGACTCAGTCTGCCTGTATTATTTTTGTACCCTTGAAATCAACAGCCTTCAAAAGATGAAATTTGCAGCACTAACATTAATGCTGTATGCTGCTTAAAACCATGCAGGATACAAAACTTCTACCATTTTCTCTGGAGCTCCACCAAGACAGTGTCTCTCAGTCTGTCTTTCTATATTCAGGTCTCTCATTCTGGCGCCACCTGTAAGCTACCAGTGGCCATGGATCACTGAGTTCCTGAAAGGAAAGCTGGGGATGTATAAGAAGGACAGCCAGAGAAATAATGAACCAAGAAATCGTTCTCTGATCAAGGTTTATCTTTCATTCTAGAGTCTGATTTTTAATGGTGACCCCCCCACACACACACTATGTCAGGATCTTGCTGCTTTTTCAGGATCTTGTCAGGAAAACAAGCTTAGCTGTTCAGCAGGTAGTGGCTTCTTGCAGTAAGCTGCAAATGGCAGGACAATAGATTTTACCTAGGTCAGAAGACTCCAACCTAGGTAGGCTAGGTGTTATCTACACCTATCTCAGTGGGCTTCTAAGTGGAGCCTCTCAGAGGACAGTATGCTAGCCTGGAATAAGGAGTCATTTAAACAAAAGTTGGCAAATGTACTTAAGGTCAGTTTCAATAAATGTAGTGTCAGGGCTGGAGAGATGGCTCAGTGGTTAAAGAGCACTGACTGCTCATTCCAAAGGCCCTGAGTTCAATTCTCAGCAACAATATGGTGAATCACAACCATCTGTAATGGTATCTACTGACTTCTTCTAGTGGTGTGTGAAGACAGCTACAGTGGACTCATATACATAAAATAAATGGAATGGCAAAAAATAATCTAACCCACATTGTACATTTTAACTCTTAAGAAAACACAGAAATTATGACACTTTTTGGCAAAAATTATAAATCATTCATTATGAAGAGACATTACAGTAGAATTGCAGAGTTAAAAAAATTATAGACAGAAGAAACTATTTCTAACAGAAATTTAATAACACTGTGAAATAGGCATAAACATACAACTCAGGTAAAACACTACTAATGAATGATATCAGACAAAAACTTCAAACTTGTTTATTCAAGTCGTTTCTGAGATTTAGGAAAGTCAAGAGTTATAGTACTGCAGTTTGCACTATAATACATTGAGTTGGCCTTCAAAATAACAAAAGGAGACATATGAATATTGAAAAATATTATATGTACATCTAAGTGCTAATATGTTATGTTCATTTATCATGCCATTGATAAAGATAACCCTGATGATTAAAATCAAGAAAATTTATTCTAAACATTTCATAATGGATTTTTACAAAAATACTAATTTAAGTAAATTTTAATGTTTTAACATAAGTTACTCACCAAGAATGTAAAGCAATACTGTCTTTCAAAAGCATGACATAGGTCAATAAGATGATTGAGTAGAGGCTTAAAAACTTGAGTTACATTGCATGTCCCCATAGTATAGCAATAGAGAAGGGAGTCCTGAAATTGAGTTTGGTCTCCACATATATGCCATGGCATACCCTCAGCAAACACACACATACACACACACACCCCAAAATCTAAAAAAGTGAATTATTACAGAAACTGCCAAAAATACTAGACTTGCATATCATCAAATCTTCTAGAAGAAAAAATGATGAATATTAACTGAATATTTATTAAGTATTAATGATAAGGTTGTTATATATCTGGAAATTTTCTTTAAGTCAAATGTGTGAATTAAAATAAATAATAATTCAGTTCAGTTGTCAACACACACACAAACAGTCCTTTAGTACTTTATAAAATTTATTTAAATATTACTTAATTAATATTGACAAAGTTAATTACCTTTCAAATTACCTCCTTACAGTTCAAACCTGCTTACATTTCATTATTATATTGAAAGTGTTAAATGTAATATATTAAATTAAATATGGTTTGCTTAGATGGTTTGGTTCTCATTATGATGTGAATATGACTTTCTTATTTTAAGACATTATAATATTTTATCATACAAAAGTACTAAGGTTCCATAAATTTTGAACTTCTGAGAAAATTTTCAAGCCATTTGGTCTTCTGAAGAAACTTTTTTCTCTTTTCACTCCATCTTTCTTCTTTTAAAGCTGGTGATTACACCAAAGTATAAAGCCAAATAAAACATTTTTTTGGAAAAAGTATTCTGTAGATGAATTTTAAGCCAGCAACATGGCTACTTTGGCAATGGGTGAAATCCAAAGACCTTTTATGTCTATATGATCCATCAGAAACGCAGCCATTTCCTGGTTTATTATCTGCCTTTGTAAGGCCCCCATAACTATGAGACACTCACTTAAGTCCCAGGATGAGCCAACTCCCCAATAACTTGAGAGAAACCATTCTTGATGCAATATTGTATGAGGTTTATTCGGGAGTCAGCATGCTGAGGTCAAGCTCATAACCCCCACAGGGGCAGAGGAGATCAAACCCTAGAAGTTGCCATTGGGGGTTTTTGAAGGGAAAAACCACAGGAGGGGGAGGATAAGATCACAAAGAAGGGGGAAGCTGAGTGAATACCATTAGAATGGGGATGAGTTTCAGCTTATCTCTGGCAGAGCTATCTTTGGTAAACATTCCACAGGGGATGAGGAAGCTGAATAAACAACATATAGCTCATCTCTGGCAGAGGGGTCACAGGCTATCTTTGGTAAACATTTCACAGGGGATGGGGAAGTTTAAACAACATATAGCTCATCTCTGGAGGAGTGGTCAGAGGCTATCTTTGGTAAACATTCCTGGTCCCTTACAGTCAGGTGCCTGGGTGGGTCACCCAGCAGTTATTGGCTTTTCAGGACACCAGACAGGAAAACAAAGGGCTTCCCTTAGAAACAAAGGGCTGGCTCTGTTTCTAAGGGTCTGGGAAACAGGCCTGGGAAACAGTTTGAGTTTGGGTCTCCCACCTTAAATGCAGACATGTCCTAATCCCAAACAATGATGGTAAAGTTAGTTTGTAGAAGGAAGTAGCCATGTTTGAAAGTGATATCTAATTGAGGCCGACAAAGTGATGAATCAGAGAAAGATTTGACACAATGTATTGGAGATATTATATGCCCAACTCTCACAAGAAGAGCACAAGAAAGAGGCAGTCTAGTGAGAGCACAGAGAGCAGGAGAGGGATACAGTTCACTCAGAGCAAAGTAGTTCAATTTAGAGCAATTCAGTTATTGTACTTCAAAGTCAGTCTTTCCAAGCAGTACAATGCAGTCAGGCGCTGAGAGAACCCAATTAGAATCACTCACCTTGGAGAGTAGTTTTAGGCAAATTAGCTGTGGTAAACAAGCCAGCTAGAGTGCTAGAAAGAGTGAGTTTACTCAGTGATAAACCTATGAGATAACAATTACATCTTGCAAATAATAGTTACATTTAAAATGATCACAGAAGGGCAATATTGTTTTTCAAAGAATAGTAAATTATTATGCAAATGTAAAATGAAATTAATTGAAGTAGAATAAAGTTATCCCATGAAGTACTTCTACTTAAGCTTCTTAGGTTTCATTTAACAAGAAATATATTCAGGTTTTAATTTTAATTCATTAGTCTGCCTTTTGCAAAATTTCTTTTATTCTCACATAAAACAGAACATATATAGGATTCTATGGTCATTTACCATTCAGAGAATAACTAATTATTCAAATATTTTTATTTATTTCTGAATTTAGGAATTTTATATTGTTATACTTCACTTAACAGTGTCTTATAACCACAAATACTATTTTTTTTTCTGATCCAATGCCTTCTCCTGTGCTCCACAAACATGCAGCATATACACAGTACCCATTCATAAATATTAGCAAAACATCCATTCACACAAAATAAAAAAAATGAAAATAAGTTTAAAAATACTTAGTAATTTTCATCTAAATTAATTTCTTCTTATGTACCTGTGTTTTACTTATTACTATTTTTTGTAAGTTTTCTAAAGTCTCTTTAAGTATTTTCCAACATAGAATCTTGTATTTGTTAAAATGCTTTCTTTGGAAATGAAGAAAAAACACTAAAATACCATCACTCTGAATGATATCACAATATAATAAAAATGGCTATTATCCACATGATGAAAGAAAAGCTGTACATTGTTAGTCAGAAGGTAAATTCATGTATAACTACTATGGGGAACAATGGGGATGTTTCTTTAATAATAAAAAACCAGAAATATTTTAGGATCCAGTTATGATATTTCTAGAGATAAAAGCAAAAAGTGATAACTTTACACAAAATAAACCATATATTTTCATGTGTTGTTTTTCTTAGATTTTTCTAATATCTGATTGTTCTGTTTATACCCTGAATCTTTTAAGTTCCATTTACTTCCTGATTCTCAATGAGCCTCCCTCAAAAAGGGAATAGTATGACTCAGAGAAGCTAACTTGTTCTACAATACTCTACCTCTTCCTCTGGAATTCACAATCTTTCTACTCCTTCTTTTGTAATTACCAAAGCCTTGATGATATTAACATTTAATTATTTCCCTTTTTCTAAGCTAAGTAATTTAAAAGTGTGTCAGATGAATTGTTTCTTGTTTAGAAACTTGGATGGTTATGAGTCTATATATTATACCTGCCATTTAAAAAAGAAATTTCTTCACATTTTTTGTAAGATACTAAAAGCAAAACTACTTAAAAAGTACAAACAAAAATGTTTAGAGAGCAGTTTGAAAAATCTATCACATTCATTTCATAAAATTAGAGCAGGGCCCTCTCAACTGGTGTCTATAACCTTTTTAATTTAGCATTTTGCCACAGTTTATAGTAGTAGATGTATTTTTCCCCCTGTGGATCAATCTTTAATTTCAATAGGAAAACAGTTGACTATATCTGTAAAATAATGTTGCATGATTATACTGGTTAGGTCCAGGAATTACCTCACAAACCACATGAACACCAGTCTCAGTCAGACAGGGATAGTTTATTGAGCATAAGCCCCAGGACTATTCATTCAGGGATATAGTCTAGATTTGGAAACTGAACCATGACATTCAATTAATATTCTACAGGATTTTTAAGCCCCAAATGCACAAATATCTGTGTCGTGTTATTTCAGCTATCAGGATTTGTGAATAGGAACTTGTCGTTGTACATTCATACTGTTTCCTTTGGTTAGATACAACTATGGGAGAGGACTTGCCTTGTCTAATATTTATGTTCTAACTTGTTTTCCAGGATGGGCATTGTCTAATATTCACATCTCAACATGCCAAATAGGATATTAGTTACCTACATACATACCTCTTTCTACCAAGTAAGATGTCAGTTCCCAGGGAGGTCTTGAAAACTTAAACTTATTGGACCACTACTCAAAATGTAAACTTTATTCCAAATAGTTTCTTGTATTGGTGCAGGTAAATTTCTTATGTTGGGGTCCATCCCAGGGGCAATTTATAAGGGCAAAAACCATAAAAGCTTATACATAGGTGTTGGCAGTGCTGTTCGTTGGTTTGTTATGGTCCACGCTTATTACGGGTAACTATAAAAAACAGTTCTGCTTACGTCTATCATGATTGGTTTCCAAGGGCACAGAATATAACATAATACACAATCAATCTTGACATTAGAAAATTTACTATTAACAATAGAAACATATAAGAATGTTTCATTGTGACAAGCTATCTAGGTAACTGTTACCTAGACCTTAACATTCCATTTAGGCCTTAATATGTTTCCTAGGTTTTAACAATACCAATAAATCCATCTTGCCTGATATATTGGTATAGAAGTTCAACATTGAATAGGAATGTTGGTGACAGTTCTTCCTCAAAAGACTGTTCAACATCTTTTGATACTACCAAAGTCTCCCAGCAGAGAAGGAACTGAACTTCTAATTTAGTTCTAGCCTGACATTTTTCATGACCTCTAGCAAAGATTTATTGTGTCTTTAGCATTAGGGAACACCCCATCTAGCTCTGGTATGAAACCAATAGCAGTAAAAATAAATATTAGTGCTTTTTTGGTCTTCAAGATCTCATTGGACAGCAATTCATGTGGAAGTCAATAACTCTTGGTACAGTGATTTTTTTTTTTTTAGGTAGTCTCTTTCATTTTTTTTTTCATTTTTTAAATTAGATATTTTATTTATTTACATTTCAAATGTTATCCCTTTCCCGAGTTTCCCCTCTGAAAATCCCCTATCTGTTCCCCCCTCCCCCTGCCCCCCAACACACCCATGCCCATTCCTGGTCCTGGCGTTCCCCTATACTGGAGTATAGAGCCTTCACTGGACCTAGGGCCTCTCCTCCCATTGATGACCTACAATGCCATCCTCTGCTACATACATAGCTAGATCCACAGTTCCACTATGTGTTACAGTGATTTTAAACCCAACCACCTCATAAGTCGTTGTATTATCTATCATTTGTCACTCATAAACGGGACTTCATTTAAACTCCTTGACTCATATTGTTAAGATCATTCCAGGGCTGGTGAGATGGCTCAGTGGTTAAGAGCACTGACTGCTCTTCCAAAGGTCCTGAGTTCAAATCTCTGCAACCACATGGTGGCTCACAACCTGATGCCCTCTTCTGGAGTGTCTGAAGACAGCTACAGTGTACTTACATATAATAAGTAAATAAAATATTTTTAAAAAATCATTCCAGATGCTTTTATAATCAATCAATAACATAAGTTTTGTATTATGAGATAGAATATTTTATAATTTTGGAATGCTCACCAACATCCATTACAAGTCAATTCCAATTTTTGTCTGTTTATATAACTAAAGAGAAAGTACTAAAACAAGCTTAACAAACATCAATGCAATATGAATAGACCCTATAACTTATATAATTTGTTCAATAAAAAGATCTGTATAAAATATAGTGGTATAGATGCTAGATACTATCCCCTCTAACCCTCCATAATTCACAGACAAGTTCTATAAGCCAGATGGTTTCCTTATGATTAAGAAGATTGCTGGCACAGAGATGCTTCTGTTACTCACTACCTTCACAAGTCTCAGTTACAGTTCTCATTCTGTTTCAGGCCCAGTGGTATACTTTAGCCTTCTATGCCTGTCCCTAAACATTGTATATCAGTCTGTCAGGCTTTAAGCCAACAAAAGTGCCTCTATCACTCCTTTGGCAATATACAACTACGAAAATTGATCTGGGTGGGCAAAGAATCACTATCCTCCCTCTCTGTAGACATCTCTCTCTTTCTCTCTCTCTCTCTCTGACTCTCTCTCTCCTCTCTCTCTCTCTCTCTCTCACTCTCTGTCTGTCTCTTTCTCTCTCTCACACACACATAGATATAGATATTGATATAGATATAAATATGATAGACATACAGGCCTAAGTGGCCAAAAATAAGTCAAGCCTAAGCTTTGATTTCTTTAACTCTCCTGTGAATAAAGTCCTAACTGTCCTGGTCAACACAACCTATCTTGTGCACAATTTTCTCAACAATAGCTGTTGATAGTTGACAAGAATTCAGCCTGATAATTAAATATGCCAAATTGCTTATATAAGGAAGTCCATTGGAGACTTGTTATTTCAAGTCTTGCAATATTTGTCTCAGGGAGTATTAGATCCTTGAATTCCTCAGTCTCTGACACTATAATAGTCAAATGATCTTTTGTATCCCGAATTCTCACAACCTTACAATCTACTCTTTGACACACTGTTTCTCTGCTTAAAAAAAAAAATCCAATTTTACTAGTTAAGGTACCGAAGACAAACCATAGATATTTGTTCTCAACCAATATCAAAGCCTCTATCTGCTTTATCTGCATAAACTGCTAAACCTTGATAGTAGAGCTATGAAGTAGCTATCCAATTTCAGGCTGAGAGAATATGTAGCATGTACCTCTGTGATAAGTCAACCTCTTTTCTGTATAAATGACTTAGTTTTCATTATTGTTTACCACAGAATAACTAAGATGGAGGTCATATGTCTCTATGGCTGTTCTCCATTTCCTTGGTTTCACATGGCATTGGTGTAATCATTGATGGATTACCTTTTGCCTTTGACGGCTTTGTGGTCTTTAAAGTAAATCTGTTATATGTCAGGAGTTAACCATGTAGGCCACAGTAGTTCCATCACTGTTAATGGTTCAACAGTGCTATATATGTGAAGCTTACACAAATGATGGTAATTTTGGTGATGGTTGTAGGGATTTTCCTTGGCCACCAACCACATGAACTTGAACTGAGAATCTCTACCTAATTCTCAAGCATCTTCATACTTTGACCCCAGTTTGTGGTTTGGGGGAAAGATTAAGAGGTGTGGCACTGTTGGAGAAGGCAAGTCACTGTGGTAAGCCTATGGTTTAAAAAACAAACAAACAAACAAACAAAAAAACTCCTGTGTTCTCCAATGTGCTTTCTATTTCCTGTTTGTAGACTTGATCTCTCTGCTGCTCAAGTTCTATGCCCATCTAACTGCTGCCATGTTGCCTGACATGATAGTGATGGACTTCTAACACTTAGTGTAAACTCCCACTAAACAATTCACTCTTTAAGTTACCTTAGCATTGCTATTTTATTACAACAATAATATTAATACCCCTACTGATGTGCACATCCTGAATGGATGTACAGATCATTATGAATGCTTAGCTATGGCAGATATTGGTATTCATTTGGATTTTTTCTCATATTGTTGAATAAGACACAGCTTGTCTGAGTCCTTTTGGCTACAGATATGTTTTATCAGCTCCAAAATAGTGTTAGTGATCAAAATATTCAATGAAGGACATACATTAAGTGGTCATTGGAGAAAGCCCTAAAGTAATGGAGAGTACAGAAGAATTACACATATTTGGTGTGAAGTAGCATTTTCAACAGTGACTAGAGAACAGACATTCATTATTTTAATGTTACACAGTGTGTGAAGTACATTGAAGTATCAAGAGAGCCAAAGGTGATAACTCATGAGGACATAAAGGAATAGTAGATATAGATTCCATAGAGAAGCATAGATTGCTATGGAAGCTGAGTTTTGAAAATAAAATGGACATGCAGAGGAAGGCAGTTACAGTTAATCTCAAACTATGAGCTCTATTGCTCATATTTCAGTGGTTCTCCTTCTGAGGTGTATTTGCTGGCACATGTAGCAGGGTTTATTATCCACCTTTTTGACAGATATATTGATTCTAATAGCTGATTTACAAGTGGGCTTCTGAAATGGCAGTTGAACTAATATCTGAAAAACGAGTATGCACCTAAAGGAAATGGATTCAGCTAATATGGCAGCAGGCCGGTTTGATAAGAATAGAGCCTGCTTGAATATAAAATAGTCTGGCATTTTGTATTAATAACAAAAATTTCTTATTTCATAAAGGTCTTGTGATATATCTTAATTTAATTTTGAGATATATTATCTATTAATGAAAATAATTCAATAACAATAATTTGTAAATTCTTCCTGGTGTACAGCGTACTTATTGCTACTTTCTATTGGAAATTAATAGTTTTACATATGTTTATTATACACTTCATATAGAACATATTGGAATCTAATTTCCTTACACGTGAAAACATGTGACACATCTTGCCCATGGAAGTGAGAAGACAACTTGTGCTATTTGGTTCTCTTGTCCATCATGCGGTTTCTGTGGATTAAACTAATATCATGATGTTTAGTGAAAGTACTTCTACACTTTGAGCCATGGAAACAGCTAGAGAGACAAAAATATCTCCTTCAAGATTTTTTTGGGAGGTTTAAATCATTATATTTAGTGATTGAAGGAGGATTTATGGTGTGTGAGTGTGTGTGTGTGTGTGTGTGTGTGTGTGTGTGTGTGTGTGTTTGAAACTTTGTAGAAATAAACTGTACCAGATATATTCCTGCTCAGATTTCTTGTTACAAAATACACACTGTTCAGTCAGTTGTGAAATTCAGTTTGTACTTTTCTATTATTTCTCTCAAACATATTTCCTCTAAGATTAACCAAAATTCAGGTCTCAATGATATTTTCCCTACCAATGTTTCATGAATTCAAGGTTTGGAGTTTCAACTTTTTGCTATTTTAATTTAATTTATGCATCAAGTTTGTTATTATATATCAATTTTCCATTTCTTTGTTATAATACAATATGAATTATTTTTCTTTTGTTTTAAAATGCTTATAATTATTTGTGATATATCCATTTTCTGATAAATATATGACCTGTAGTAAAAAGGAAAAAGACTGGTTTTCTTTGAATTGACTATATCAAGTGCTTCTGTTACACCTGAAATGAACTTTATATAAACCCTTTAGTTATACTTTGTACAAGCATCAAACATAGAAGGAAGAAAGATGTTCTTACTGGTGCAAAAATCCTAACTTTTATAAATTGTGACTAAGAATATTAAAGTAACAGAAATCAACTTTTATTACTTGTGGACTCTTATAGGAATAATATAATGGGATCAGCTACTTCCATCCATTTGCCTGCAAAATTCTTGATGTTCTCATTTTCCATTATATCAATGTATCATTGTAGTATTCCATTGTGTAAATGTACCACATTTTCTGTATCCATTCCTCTGTTGATGGACATTTGACTTGTTTCCAGCTTGTGGCTATCACAAATAAGGTCCTTATAGTGGAGCATGTGTCCTTGTCATATGGTGGAGTACATTTTGGGTATATGCCCAGGAGTAGTATAGATGGGTCTTCAATTATAACTATTTCCAATTATCTGAGGTAATGGCATATTGATTTCCAGAATAGTTTTACCCTTTTGCAATTCCACCCACAGTGGAGGAGCGTTCCTCTTTTCCCACATACTATCTAGCATCTGCTGTCACCTGATATCATATGACTTTATCATAGTCATTCTGATTTCTGTAAGGTGAAGTATCAGGGTTATTTTGATTTTCATCTTCCTGATGACTAAGAATGTTGAACACTCTTTAGGTGCTTCTTGCCATTCAAAATTCCTCAGTTGAGAATTCCCTGTATATCTCTGTACCCAATTTTTAATAAAATCAAAATTTTAATTTGATTTTCTGGAGTCTAACTTCTTGAGTTCTGCATATTAACCCTCTATCAGATGTAGTGTTAGTAAAGGTATTTTTCCAATCTGTATTTTGTTGGTTTGTTGTTGGTGGTGGTAGTGGTGGTGGTAGTGGTTTTTTGTTTTTGTTTGTTTGTTTTTCTTTTTTCCTATTGACAGTGCCCTTTGCCTTACAGTACAGAAGTGCTTGCTGACAGATCCTGACTAATACAGATGCAGATGATCACAAGCCAAACATCAGACTGAGCAGAGGGAGGAGTTAGGGGAAGGAACTGAAGGAGGCTTATCTGTTAACAATGGGAGGGGAAGCCCTTGATCCTGTGAAGACTTGATGCCCCCAAGTAGAAAAATGTAAGGGCGCTGATGCAGGGAAGCACCCCCATAGAAGCAGGGTAAGGGAGGAGAGGATAGGAAACCAGAAAAGGGTGTAACATTTAAAATGTAAATAAATGAAATATTCAATTTAAAAAAAGAGAGAGAGGAACACTAAGAAGAGTAGTGGCTGCATGTATATTATCAAAGCACATTACATGAATATATGCATATGTCACAATGAAATCTGTTCCCTTATATAATAATATATAATAAAATCAGTTTCATATGCAAAAAACTGAATTTGATATCACCTAGTATTCAAAGGGAAAAAGGATATTAAAAGCAGGAATAGCATACTCTCACTAATATGCATTTATTTTTTCTTATGACTTCTGCTATATCAGTAGATATAAAAGAGAAAGTATGCTATCTGAAAACCATATATTATTTTTGTTTTTTTCAAAGATTTGTATCTTAAAAAAGTCTGAAAGAAAGAAGTTTAGACTCTTAGTGTTATATAATTCTATCTTTCTAAATCAAACTCTAATTTTTTTTCTTATTTAACCTTGATAATTCTTGTTCCTTACATCTTAGCTTTCCCATCATTGGATTCTTTCATTATCTGTCTTATATCCAAAGTTAGTCGTCAATCCCCATCATTCCTCATGACAGAAGGTCTGTCTTTTTACTATAAATTTAATTACTCATTTGATTTTATATATAATTCTATGTTTCTTTCATGTCTTTGTTTTTTTCAATGACATATCACCTTCTCCTTCTTTCCACTTACCTATTGTACTCTATTTATACTGGCATATTTCTGCTTCTCCTATTTTAGGGATAATCCCAGTATACCAGTATAATCCAAAACTAGTTTGTAGTGATAATTCATGATCGACCTATATTTAGGTCTGGTTAAATATCATTATATGATGTTTGGAGAATGCTGTATCTAAAGTCATATTCAAAAACTTCCTGTACTTCTTATTCCACCTTGTTTGTCTAAATGCTACCCATGACATTTTATTATACTATATATTCAATAGTATTTACTTATACATTCATACACTTATAATTTCTGCCATTCAATAACATTATGAATTCAATTATGAATACTTTTGTTGTTTTCAGTGTGCTTTCAGGGACCTGAGTGTATGAAAAGAACCTTTGCAATAATGATGTCTGGGGAAGTTTATTTATGATAATTTTTCTGTTTAAGTGTAAGTAGGTAGATTTAAACTTATATTGGTAAGAGATGACTATACTTCCATATTAGAATGAGTATCCTATGAAAAACAAACAAGGTAAGATGATAAGATAATAAGACTCATTCTAGAAGTACTATTTTAATAGAATTATCTATCTTCACTCCTTATGTAATATAATACTTTCACAAAATCTAAGGAAATTAAATGAGATGTTTTGGAAACTGGTTGCTAAGAACAAAAAATACAGTATCATTAGAATTTTGTATTATTATGTATACTGGAGTCCCTTAGATATCATATATAATTTTAGGCCCTACCACAGCACATGCTCAAGGACAAAGAACAGTACAGTTTCAACACTAAGGTGCATTGGTTGGTTGTTTAGTCCCTGGGAGCTCTGGGGGTACTGGTTAGTTCATATTCTTTTTCCTCCTATGAGGTTACAACTCCTTTTAGCTTCTTGGGTCCTTTCTCTAGCTCCTTCATTGGGGACCCTGTGCTCAGTCCAATGGATGGCTGGTAGCATCCACTTCTGTAATTGTCAAGCACTGGCAGAGCCTCTCAGGAGACAGCTATAAAACGATCCTGTCAGCAAGCTCTTGTTGGAATCTGCAGTAGTGTCTCAGTTTGGTAACTGTATATGGGATGTATCCCCACATGAGACAGTCACTAGATGACCTTCCCTTCAGTTTCTGCTCCAAACTTAGTCACTGTATTTTCTCCCATGGGTATTTTGATCACCCTTCTAAGAAGGACCAAAGTATCCACACTGTGCTCTTCCTTTTTCTTGAGCTTCATATAGACTGTGAATTGTATCTTGGGTATTCTGAACTTCTGGGCTAATATCCACTTATCAGCGAGTGCATACCATGTGTGCTCTTTTGTGGTTA
The DNA here is from genome assembly GCA_902729485.2 of Mus minutoides. Lineage (NCBI taxonomy): Eukaryota > Metazoa > Chordata > Mammalia > Rodentia > Muridae > Mus > Mus minutoides. The sequence goes on along the minus strand of LR753329.1, from coordinate 1,696,131 downwards.
CCTCAGTCAAATTACCTCAGTCAAGTTCTCTAGTTATATCCATTTTCCAAAGAACTTCATATATTCATTGCTTTTAATAGCTGAGTAGTACTCCATTGTGTAAATGTACCACATTTTCTGTATCCATTCCTCTGTTGAAGAAAAGACACTCTTCATCCTGCAACAGCATGGAATTAAGACATTGTCCAGGAGATTATGCAAATTGTTTCCCTGGAGAAAATATGTTGGGTGGATTTCCGAAAGCAGATAATATCAGACTTTGATCTTTAGTTGCTTGTTAGAATTTTTTTTTTTTTTTTTATCTGCAAGTAGGTTGCTAAGACCTTCAAAATGACATGTCAGGCTGATGGTAGGAAAGAAGGTCACTCTCTGAAAACTGACAGCTGGTCCCCATTGCTGAGGACAACTTCCATACAACTCATTGAACATACAAAGATGGAGCTGCTATCACCTAGGACCCTTCACCTATGGATTTCTACTCTCCTTAGCATGAGAAGCTACTCTGCAGGCTATGGGAAAACAAACTTAGACATCAATCCAGGCATAAAATCCTTCACCTACAATCTATTCTGACAGCAATATGTGGGGAGGCAATGGTGGGGTCAAACTTATGGGAATGGCGAACTAATATTTGGTTTAACTTCAGGCCTATGCTACCAGTTGGAGCCTATGCCCTACATTTCCTGGAACTGGGGAATAGGGAGCCTAAAGTCCTAGAATCAGGGCCATCTCCAGTTACCATCAGAAAGGCTTTTTCTGGCAGTAGATGTGAGCTAATAGAGAGACATTAAGCAGGGAGTCTCCCCTTGGAGACTAGGGTACCCCATGGAAGAGGGAGAGGAAAGATTACAGAAGTCAGAGGGAATAGAGGATACCAGGAGATCTTGACCTACTGAATCAAATAAACAGGGCTCCTATGTGCTAATAGAGACTGAAGCAGTAAGACAGGGAACTACATGTGTCTGTACCAGGTTCCCAGTGCATAATTTAAGTCTTGTGTTTTGTAAGACTCCACATATTGGGAGCATGCGCATCTCTGAATCTTTTGCCTTTTCTTAGGACTCCTTTCCTCCTATTGGGTTACCTTGTCCAGCCCTGATATGAGGGCTTTCTCCTTATCTAATTGTATCTTGTTTTGTGCTGTTTGTCATCTCTTTGATGCTTGCTCTTTTCTGGGAAAGGAAAGTGGATCTGGATCTGGAGGAGACAGGATAAATGGAGGGAAGTGAAACTGTGATTTGAATCTATTATATGATAGAAGAATCTTTTTCAGTTTTAAAAATTAGATATGAAAAAAATAGATGCCTCACATGGTTTCTTCTATTCACCACTTCCCCTACAATGGGGGAGTACCTTGGCCAGGAAACTATAGTCATGCTTGGAAGTGGTCTATAGTTCTATCCTTATGCTGTTATACCAGATTTCTAAACGATACAGGTATTCTGTCTCTTCCATTTTGGGTTTAGATTCTACAAATATGAAAAGAAAAATATAATCACTTAGTTTTAATGTAGTTCTTTATGACAGTTGGAGTCAAGAAATAGGGACATTTTTAGCTGGGTGTGGTAGTGCACACCTTTAATCCGAGCACTGGGGAGGCAAAGGAAGGCGGATTTCTGAGTTTGAGGCCAGCCTGGTCTACAAAGTGAGTTCCAGGACAGCCAGGGATATACAGAGAAACCCTGTCTCGAAAAACAAAAACAAAAACAAAAACAAAAAAAAAGAGAGAGAAAAGAAAAGAAATAGGGACATTTTTCCTTGTTCCAAACCCCAATAACACTATTTTCAGGTAAAATATGTTGACTATAGGATGTACATGATAATTTATTACTAAGTAAACAAACATAGGCTGTATTTTAAAATGTTCATTTCCTCCTATTTTTTTAGAATAACAATAGAACAACTAAATAGGTGTAATCAACTGTCCACATGAATGGAAATATTAGATGCATCAGTTAAATAACATAAGTATAATTTAAATATATGCACTGTACTCACATCATATAAATTTGCCTTAAATAAAATAATTTCTTAACTATGGCAATATATATTTTGCTCATCTGAAAGAAACTTGGAATGATATCCGTACCATTTAAATTGCACAAGGTAAAACAGTAAAAATAAATCAAGCAATTTGCCCTATCATTTACTTTGTACTGATAATTTTATATAAAATATTTAACTGTAATTCCAATTGATTTGAACAGCAAATTGACAAGTGCAAAATTCACAGATTACTGATTAGTACTTAATTTTAGGATGAGGATATTAATTTTGGACAATTATTTTTTATTAATGTATGAGGTAGGAAAACTACCATAATTGAATAATGTCAAACACGGATCAATATTTGCCTCAAATAATTTCAAATAATTAATTGTATTTCTCACCATTTGAATATTAAATACTGATAAAATATCATTTTGGTCATAATAGAAATACCTGTTCATCAGAAAACATACAAATAATCCAAAAGTAAGTTCTTGTGGTATATCACCTATCCACATTTGCATTTCAAATTGTGTTGTCTTTTATGCAAATTTGATAGAATCCTTAAAGTAAGACAATCTTTTGTTAAATAATGTATAAGTAAACAATGTCTGTTTCAGGAGCAGTTCATTTAACTGCCACCCTACGTCAGAGTTTAAATTCATTTTACAAAATTGGCTGAATATTTTCCTTGCAAGTAGCTTTCTAGATTGCCATGACTTCACTACTTACAGAATAATTTTATACTAATTTTCTTCTATGTGTTTTCATTAAATACTAATTTAATACCCAATAAATAGCATTACTTATTAAATATGAGCAGATAAAACTAAAAGCAATAGTTTTGCATTTCACCTTTTGACAACTATGTGTTTTTAACAACATACATGTACAGTGTGACTGAAGTTAGAAATTGTACAATATTGTATATATGAAACAAACACTCATTTAGAGATTATTTGGTAAAAATAATGTAGTCATGTGTGGTTTTAAGTTTAAGGAATGCAAAAACTTTTTGGTTCTCTTATAATTATACTAAGGTAAATTTTGATTAGCTGGAACTATAAAATAAATCTATAAAGCATTAATCCATTTTTTTCTTATCCAAATCTTCAAAGTGTAAGAATGCTATTTTTTTTTCATAAAATTGATTTGCACTATTATTCATGGCATTGTCTTCTATGTGCTAAAAAGCTCAAAGATAAAAAAGAATCGGGGTAACTTGCATTAACATCTAATTGGTCTTGACTAAGAAATAACAGGTTGCATCTGTTCACCTGACATTGCAAGGAAAATCACTCTATCACAGATATTTGTAGATGAGCAATTTCTACCAGTCTTCAATTTATTTTAAAAGTAAGAAGTTAATTAAGGAAGAATTTTTATGCCATTACCAAAGCAAATTGAAAAATTAATATTGAGTTCTATAGTTAGGTTCATGAGCAAAACTTTATTTCTATGATTCTTATTATAATACAGAATTAAGTTAGATGATATATACTTAAGTGAGTCTTGTAGCTTATTGTTGCTGCTTGAATATATATATATATATATATATATATATATATATATATATATATATATATATATATACACACACACACATACATACATATATGTGTGTATAAAAGTAAATACATATATAGAGATACTATATATATGATAGCTGTCAAACAATATGTTCTCAATTTGGGCATTGCAATGAGATATCTCTGTATAAAAGGCCATTGTAAAGGAAATAGCTGAGAAATTAATTTCAATATTCTCTGCACAGATTCCAAAAAGTCAGAAAATATTGAAATTGGCCATGAATATCAGATTTTGTTTGTGGGCTGTCTAAAATAATTACAATTTGCATAGTGTTAAAAAAAAGCACTAAAGTGTAGGGTTTTTTTTTTTTTTTAAGGTCAATTAATCAGTCAGACTTGAAATTACTGCTTTTACTAGTTACATTACTATGTCATTATTATTCTTGTACTTGTGAAAAATATGTAAATGTTTCTTGAAGAGCCATATGCAGTTAGTGCTTTCCGGAGGAGGGGTAATCATATTCCTATGAAGTGTAGCCTTTGGTAAGGTACCCTTGCTCAAATAAAATACTGGCTCTCCACTCAACCTCAAGCAAGCAATTCTAATTAAATGCAGTCAATCACAATAGAAAATATGAAAATAGGAGGACATCTTACTGAGAGAGCAGAGGCTTTTGCAGGAGTGGAATTGGAATTAAAGAAAAGAACAGAGTATATTATTATCAAAATACATTATAAATATGTATGAATTTGCCAAAGAATAATTTTAGATGCATAAAAATTGAAATGGCCCAAGAGACTCCATTAATACTCTCCTGTGTATCAGTAGTAGCAGCATTCTTCTTTCTATGAACAATATATTCTAAACTAGGTGGCTATATTAAAGCACAGATAGTGTGGAAAAGAATAACTTAATAATATTGACACCATAATTGAGCATTTTTCTCAGAGTATGGCCATAACTTGTCAATTTGGAAGTTGTTTTGATTTCAAATTTATTGATAAAAGTTCATTATAATTTATATCATTGCAATTTCAGAATATACTTGCAATCTTTATTAAGTATGAAGATGTTCCTCTTTCTCTACATTCTCACCAGCATCTGCTATTACCTGAGTTTTTGATCTTAGTCATTCTGACTGGTGTGAGGTGGAATCAATGGGTTGTTTAGATTTGCATTTCCCTTATAATTAAGGATGTTGAAGGGTTATTTTTTTAGGTGTTTCTCAGCCATTCAGTATTCCTCAGTTGAGAATTCTTTGTTTAGTTCTGCACCCATCATTTTTAATATGGATATTTGGTTTACTGGAGTCCAAATTCTTGAGATATATGTTGCTGATTCCTGATCTTACAGCACAAACCATTGGTGTTCGATTCAGGAAATTTTGCCTGTGCCCATATCTTCAAGGACTATCTCCTTTATAAGGTTAAGTGTATCTGGTTTTATGTGGAGTTCCTTGATCCACTTAGATTTGAAATTTGTACAAGGAGATAAGAATGGATCAATTTGCATTCTTCTACTTCTACTATTCTTCTATTGTTGAGAAAAGTTTTTACTATCCTAGGTTTTTTGTTAATCCAGAAGAATTTGCAAATTGCCCTTTCTAACTCTGTGAAAAAGTGAGCTGGAATTTTGATGGGGATTGCATTGAATATGTAGATTGCTTTCAGCAAGATAGCCATTTTGACATATTAATCCTGCCAATCCATGAGCATGGGAGATCTTTCCATCTTCTGAGATCTTCTTCAATTTCTTTCTTCAGAGACGTGAAGTTCTTATCATACAGACCTTTCACTTCCTTAGTAAGATTCACACCAAGTTATTTAATATTGTTTGTGACTATTGTGAAAGGTGTTGTTTCCCTAATTTCTTTCTCAGCCTGTTTATCCTTTGTATAGAAAAGGCCATTGAGGGGGCTGGTGAGATGGCTCAGCGGGTAAGAGCACCCGACTGCTCTTCCGAAGGTGATGAGTTCAAATCCCAGCAACCACATGGTGGCTCACAACCATCTGTAACTAGATCTGGCTCCCTCTTCTGGGGTGTCTGAAGACAGCTACAGTGCACTTACATATAATAAATAAAAAAAAAAAAAAAAAAAAAAAAAAGGCCATTGATTTGTTTGAGTTAATTTTGTATCCAGCTACTACGCTGAAGCTGTTTATCAGGTTTAGGAGTTCTCTGGTGGAATCTTTAGGGTCACTTATATATACAATCATATCATCTACAAATAGTGATACTTTGACTTCTTCCTTTCCAATTTGTATCCCCTTGATCTCCTTTCTTTGTCAAATTGCTCTGGTTAGGACTTCAAATACTGTATTGAATAAGTAGGGAGAAAGTGGGCAGCCTTGTGGGATTGCTTCCAGATTCTCTCCATTTACTTTGATGTTGGCTACTGGTTTGCTGTAGATTGCTTTTATGATGTTTAGGTATGGGCCTTGAATTCCTGATCTTTCCATGACTTTTATCATGAAGGAGTGTTGGATTTTGTCAAATGCTTTCTCAGCATCTATTGAGAAGATCATGTGATTTTTGTCTTTCAGTTTGTTTGCATAGTGTATTACATTGATGGATTTCCTTATATAAAACCATCCCTGCATCCCTGGGATGAAGCCTTCTTGGTCATGATGGATGATCTTTTTGATGTGTTCTTGGATTCAGTTTGCGAGGATTTTATTGAGTATTTTTGCATCAATATTCATAAGGGAAATTAGATTGGAGTTCTCTTTTTTTGTTGGATCTTCCTGTGGTTTAGGTATCAGAGTAATTGTGGCATCATAGAATGAATCAGGTAGAGTACCTACTGTTTCAATTTTCTGGAATAGTTTAAGGAGAGTTGGAATTCAGTCCTCTTTGAAGGTATGATAGATCTCTGCACTAAACCCATCTGGTCCTGGGCTTTTTTTGGTTGGGAGACTACTAATTACTGCTTCTATTTCTTTAGGGGAAATGCAACAGTTAAGATTATTAATCTGATCCTGATTTAACTTGGGTACCTGGTATCTGTCTAGGAAGTTGTCCATTTCATCCAGGTTTTCCAGTTTTGTTGAGTATATCCTTTTGTAGTAATATCTGATGATGTTTGGGATTTCCTCAGGATCTGTTGTTATGTCTCCTTTCTCATTTCTGATTTTGTTAATTAGGATACTGTCCCTCTGCCCTCTAGTTAGTCTGGCTAAAGATTTATCAGTCTTGTTGATTTTCTCAAAAAAACAGGTCCTGGTTTGGTTGATTCTCAGAATAGTTTTTTTTTTTTTTTTTCCCACTTGGTTGATTTCATCTCTGAGTTTGATTATTTCCTGCCTTCTACTCCTATTGGGTGAATTTGCTTACATTCCTTCTAGAGCTTCTAGGTGTGCTGTCAGACTGCTAGTGTATGGTCTCTCTAGTTTATTTTTGGAGGCACTCAGAGCTATGAGTTTTCCTCTTTGGACTGCCTTCATTGTGTCCCATAAGTTTGGGTACATTGTGACTTCATTTTCATTAAACTTTAAAATGTCTTCAATTTCTTTCTTTATTTCTTCCTTGACCAAGGTATAATTGAGTAGAGTGTTGCTGAGTTTCCACGTGAATGTTGGCTTTATGTTATTTATGCTGTTATTGAAGATCAGCCTTTGTCCGTGGTGCTCTGATAGGATGTATGGGATACTTTCTTTTTTTTTTTTAATCTGTTGAGGACAGTTTTGTGACCAATTATATGGTCAATTTTGGAGGAGATATCATGAGGTGCTGAGAAGAAGGTATATCCTTTTGTTTTAGGATAAAATGTTGTGTAGATATCTGTTAAATCCATTTGTTTCATAACTTGTGTTAGTGTCCATGTGTCTCTGTTTAGTTTCTGTTTCCAGGATCTGTCCATTGGTGAGAGTGGGTTGGTGAAGTCTCCCACTATTATTGTGTGAGGTGCAATATGTGCTTTGAGCTTTACTAAAGTTTCTTTAATGAATGTGGCTTCCCTTACATTTGGAGCATAGAAATTTAGAATTGAGGGTTCATCTTGGTAGACTTTACCTTTGATAAGTATGAAGTGTCTTTTATAACTTTCAGGTGAAAGTCAATTTTATCCGATATTAGAATGGCTGCTGCAGCTTGTTTCTTTGGACCATTTGCTTGGTAAATTGATTTCCAGCCTTTTACTCTGTCTTTGTCCCTGAGGTGGGATTCCTATAAGCAGCAAAATGTTGGGTCCTATTTGTGTAGCCAGTCTATTAGTCTATGTCTTTTTTTTTTTTTTTGGAGAATTGAGTCCATTGATATTAAGAGAAATCTAAAAACAGTAAGTGTTGCTTCCTGTCTTTTTTGTTGTTAAATTTGAATTCTGCTCTTATGGCTTTCTTCTTTAGTTTTGTTAAAGGATTAATCCACCACTCCCCCCCCCCCCCAGTGTGTAGTTTCCATCTTTGTGTTGGTGTTTTCCTGTTATTATCCTTTGAAGGGCTGGATTTGTGGAAAGATATTGTGTGAATTTGGTTTTGTCATGGAATACTTTGGTTGCTCCTCTATAAGGTAATTGAGAGTTTTGCTGGGTATAGTAGGCTCAGCATTTGTGTTCTCTTAGTGTCTGTGTAATATCTGTCAAGGATCTTCTGGCTTTCATAGTCTCTGGTGAGAAGTCTGGAGTAATTCTAATAGGTCTGCCTTTATATGTTACTTGACCTTTTTCCCTTACTGCTTTTAATATTCTGTCTTTATTTAGTGCATTTGCTGTTCTGATTTTTTTTCAATATTTTTTATTAGATATTTTCTTAATTTACATTTCAAATGCTATCCTGAAAGTTCCCTCCCCCCTTCTCCCACCCTGTTCCCTTGCCCACCCACTCCCACTTCTTGGCCTTGGCGTTCCCCTGTATTGGGGTATATAAAGATTGCAATACCAAGGGGCCTCTCCTCCCAATGATGGCTGACTAGGCCATCTTCTACTACACATGGAGCTAGAGACACGAGTTCTGGGGGTTCTGGTTAGTTCATATTGTTGTTCCTCTTCTAGGGTTGCAGACCCCTTCAGCTCCTGGGGTTCTATCTCTAGCTTCTCCATTGTGAGCCCTGTGTTCCATCATATAGATGACTGTGAACCCAGATGTCCCGCAACAGAGGAATGGATACATAAAATGTGGTACATTTACACAATGGAGTACTATTCTGCTATTAAAAAATGAATTTATGAAATTCTTGGTCTAGTGGATGTATCTGGAGGATATAATCCTTAGTGAGGTAACCCAATCACAAAAGAAGTCATTGGACATGTGCTCACTGATAAATGGATATTAGCCCAGAAACTTAGAATACCCAAGATACAATTTGCAAAACACAAGAAAATCAAGAAGGAAGACCAGCGTGTGGATACTTCATTCCTCCTTTGAACAGGAAACAAAATACCCATGAAAGGAGATACAGAGACAAAGTTTAGAGCTAAGATGAAAGGATGGACCATACAGAGACTACCCCACCAGGGGGGAATCCATCCCGTAATCAGTCACTAAACTCAGACACTATTGCATAGGACAGCAAGTGTCTACTTAAGGAACCCTGCTGTTCTGATTATTATAAGTTAGGAGGAATTTCTTTTCTGGTCCAGTCTATTTCGAGTTCTGTAGGCTTCTGGCATGTTCATGGACATCTCTTTCTTTAGGTAGGGGAAGTTTTCTTCTATTATTTTGTTGAAGATATTTCCTGGCCCTTTAAGTTGAAAATCTTCATTCTCATCTACTCCTACTATATGTAGGTTTGGTCTTCTCATTGTGTCTTGGGTTTCTTGGATATTTCGAGTTAGGATTTTTTTGCATTTTACATTTTCTTTGATTGTTGTGTCCATGTTTCCTATGGAATCTTTGGAACTTGATATTCTCTCTTTCTCCTCTTATATTCTGTTGCCGATGCTCACTTCTATGGTTCCTGATTTCTTTCCTAGAGTTGTTATCTCCTGAGTTGTCTCTCTTTGGGTTTTCTTCATTGTTTCTATTTCCATTTTTATATCTTGGATTTTTTTTTTTAATATCATTGCCTGTTTGGTTGTGTTTTCCTGTAATTCTTTAAGGGACTTTTATGTTTCTTCTACCTGTTTAGCAGTGTTTGCCTGTATTTCTTTAAGGGCTTCTACCTGTTTAGCAGTATTTTCCTGTGATTCCTTGAGGGATTTTTGTATTTCCTCTTTAAGGGCTTCTACCTGTTTAGCCCTGTTCTCCTATAATTCCTTGAGGGATTTTTGTGTTTCTTCTTTAAGGGCTTCTACCTGTTTAGCATTGTTCTCCTGTATTTCTTTACGTGTGTTATTAATGCCCTTCTTAAAATCTTCTACCATCATGATGAGATATGATTTAAAATCCGCATCTTGCTTTTCGGGCGTGTTGGGGTATCCAGGACTCCTTGGGGTAGGTGTACTGGATTCTGATGATGCCCATTGTTCTTGGTTTCTGTTAGAAAGATTCTTATGTTTGACTTTCGCAGTCTGGAAATTTCTGATGTTATTGTTCAAGCTGTCTCTGGTTGGAGCTTGATCCTCCTGTGATTCTGTTAGCCTCTTTCAGTACTCCTGGGAGTCCAACTCTCCCCTGAGTTCCAGTGATCAGAGCACTCTCTGAAGGCAAGCTCTTCTCTTGCAGGGCAGTTGTTCAGCAGTCTGGAGCTCTGATCCACTTCCTGAGTTCTAGGGTCAGAACTCTTCCAGAAGGCTAAGTCTCTTCTGGCAAGGAATGTTTCCAGGGGTCTGGGTCTCAGTTCTGTCTCCTGGCTGAGGTTGAAGGCCTGACAGTACCCTGACTAAGAAGCTCTGTTGCTTCTATTGCCCACGTGTTCTCAGGTGATCAGGAGGTCCTAAGTATGGTAGGGGTCCAGTGATCCCAAGGTGATCCAGAAGACCTGTGGTGAGGAGAGCACTCTGGAGCCCCTAGCAGCCTCCTTTGAGCTCAGAAGGAAGATGGGAGGGGTGGCCCTGGCCGTGATCCCGAAGTGATCCTGAAGTCCTGAGGTGTAGAGAGCACCGCAGAGGTCTTAGAAGCCTCTACTGGGTTCAGAAGGAACATGGTGGGGGTGACCCCGGCTGGAAGAGACCCCAGCCCCTGGTAGGGTTGGGCACCTTCTTCCCTGTTCCTGCCAGCACAAGACCCTCTGCACTCTGCGATTCCTGCAGCCAACTCTACGCACCATTCACCAGCAACTTGGAAGGGATCCCGAGGTCCTGCAGTTTGGAGAGCACTTCTGAGGCCTTAGCAGCCTCCTCTGGTCTCAGAAGGAAGATGGCGGGAGTGGATGAGCTGGAAGAGACTCCAACCTCTGGTCAGGCAGAGTTCCTCTGTTCCTGTTCCCACTGGCACAAGACCTTCCATGATTCCTGAAGCTGACTTTGTGCTCCACTCACCCATAATTGTGGAGAATACTCAGGAGGCCCTCATAGCCTTTGCTGGGCTCAGAAGGAAGATGGCAGGGGTGGCCCCAGCTGGAAGAGACCCCAACCTCTGGTCGGGCGGTGGTCCTCTGTTCCTGCTCCTGCTGTCACAAGACTCTCTGTGATTCCTGAAGCTGATGCTGCACTTTACTCACCTGAGATCTGGAGGTGATCCTGAGGTCCCACGGTGTGGAGAGCACTCAGGACGCCTCAGCAGCCTCCACTGGGCTCAGAAATAAGATGACTGGGCTAGCTTTTCTTTTTTCATTAGTTAATTTATTTATTTTCTTTCCATAATTCATTCCCCCAACACTACCCACCGTCTGACTCTTCCTCATCCCACTCCTTCTCCCACCCCTCTGTCTCCACATGGATGTCCCCACACACCCACCTGATCCCTATACTCCCTGGGGTCTCCAGTCTCTTGAAGGTTAGGTGCATCATTTCTGAATGAACATAGACCAGACACTCACTTTCTATGTGTGTTGGGGGCCTCATATCAGTTGGCATATGCTGTCTGTTTGGTGGTCCAGTGTTTGATTGATCTCATGGGTCCAGATTAATTGAGACTGCTGGTCCTTCTACAGGATTGTCCAACTCTTGATCTTCTTTTGGCCTTCCCTAATTCAGCAACAAGGATCAGCTGCTTCTGTCCATTGGTTGGGTGCAAATATTTGCATTTGACTCTTTCAGATGCTTGTTGGGTCTTCCGGAGTGCACTCATGATTGGACCCTTTTTGTGAGTGCTCCCTCCATAACCTCAATAATAATGTCAGGCCTTGGGACCTCCCTTTCACCACTCTGATCCATAATTGTTCCTGTCTGAAAAACTACAGTAATGTAACTGGAAAGGAGCCTGAGGAAAAGAAGGTCCAGAGACAGGCCCAAAGAGGGAATTGGCTCAAGGGGAGGACTCAAGGCATGATTTAACTTTTTTCTATTCTGAGGAAATAAACTCAGTCTAGGAGTGAGATTCATGTGTATTTAGAAGCTCACAGATTCCATAAGTATTCAAATAGGGTGAAATACTTTATATTTTAGATGTTGCTGGTGATTTCCTATTAGGAAAAAACAAAACAAAACAAAACAAAACAAGAAAACTGTTCATTAAACCAGATGCAAGCTTTTCTCAATAATATGGTTGTTGGGGAATTTCTTTCAGAGTCATAACAAAAAAAAATTCTGTAAGCAAGTATAGAGTGGTCCCAACAACAGCTATTTCCTCTAATGAAGCTGTCTTAGAAATGATAGAAGTGAAGAACATGTTGTAAAAAACTGTGTGTAAATGATAATGGATTGTATTTGATAATGTCAAGATAAAAAATTTCTCCAAGATGAAAACTAAAATCTATCTGTGATGTAGATTTATGTGCTACTGAAATTTAAGCTATTGTAATAATCTCATCATTTTAACTGGGCCATGAAAGTCAAACATCTGGATATACTTCTACTACAAGAAAACTTCTGGGAGCAGATCAAAGAGAATTCCCGTACCCCATATTTATTGCTTAATGAGCTGTGGAACCCTCTCTACTATATCATGGACTACTTTGGAAGTAAGTATCATTTAAAGTATGGAACTTTGTCTAACTGACATGTCCTATTCTTCATCTGAAGAATGTAAGCTCCTTTTAGTGTTTCTTGTGTGCATAAAATATATTTCTTTCATGAGGAACAGATAATTTTGTTTAGTGGCTTATATTGTTTGATATTCTCAAATGATGTTACTTTTATTTTTATTTCCTGTATAATGGAGATTTGAATCTTGACCAAAAGATGGATCATTAATAGAAGTGTCTACATTTCTCTTAACCTTGGTTCAAAATGCATTATGAAACAGCCATTTGGAATCATTAACAGTAATTCATAGCTGTCTGAACAATGGGTATATATATTTTTTCTACTTATATAGCTAAATATTTATTGGTCATACTTTATGTCTTTGATAAAAGTATGGTGCATAATATTCTGAATTATAGTGAGAAGAAGCAGTATGAAGTATTGGTATTGTGCATTTTTTCTATTGAGATTGATACATTATTTGCATGAGTGACTAAATAACAGGCTCTCACATGTCATTGAATAGAATTAAAATCTTTACCATTATTTAATAAAAATAACAAAATTCTGAAAAGAAAAGCAGAGTGAAAATTAATTAATACACACTGTACTGGCTAGCTTTGTGTCAACTTGACACAGCTGGAGTTATCACAGAGAAAGGAGCTTCAGTTGGGGAAATGCCTCTACAAGATGCAACTGTAAGGCATTTTCTCAATTAGTGATCAAGGGGGGAGGTCCCCTTGTGGGTGGTACCATCTCTGGGCTGATAGTCTTGGTTCTATAAGAGAACAGGCTGAGCAAGCCAGGGAAAGCAAGCCAGTAAAGAACATCCCTCCATGGCCTCTGCATCAGCTCCTGCTTCCTGACCTGCTTGAGTTCCAGTCCTGACTTCCTTGGTGATGTACAGCTATATGGAAGTGTAAGCCAAATAAACCCTTCCTCCACAACTTGTTTCATGGTCATGATATTTGTGCACTGACTAAGACAAATTGGTACCAGCATAGTGGGGTATTCCTGTGACAAACTGACCATGTTTAGGGGAGGGCTGTGGAAGGACTTTGGAACTTTGGGCTTGAAGATCCATTCTGTGTTAAGAGCTCTGTGGGATGTTGTTTAGGAGCTTGGGCAATAATGTTGAGAACAGTTCAGAAGATGGAGGCCTGGCTTATGAAATTTCAGAGGGAAAATTAAAGAATTTTCAGGGCCATTGCTGTTTTGGAGTTTGATTATTCTGTGTTTCTGGTTAGCTGGGGCTGAAGAATCAGCTGTGACTAACAAAATACCAGAACTACTAAAGCAAAACCTTTGCATTACTGGGACTATTGATGCTGGTTAGCTGGAGCTAAGAAATTAGTGGTGATTAAGAAGAGACCAGCATCATTGAGGTGACATCTTCTTGGAAGTGTTTTCTGAAAGCACAAAGATGCTGTGTTCCACAGATAGCCAAGGTTGTACTCCTGCTGCAGTGGGACTTGGTAGTACTGGTTTTGAAAGCATGAAGGGGTCATGCAGAGCAGCTGAGGCCATGGAAGCACTGTGAGAAGCCATGGAAGGCCATTGGTGAAGTGCAGCCTCAGTTGCAATTGATGGCCCAGGACTGAAGTGGTCATGCAAAGGAGTTGAGGCTTGCCACCATGAAGAGAGCCTATGAGAGTCAGTTGGTGAAGCCTAGCTACAGTGGAAGACAGTAGCATTTTGGAGATGCCAGTACCATGAGATGACCACCAAGAACAGCAGCAGCAGTGAAGTAGAGGCAGCTGGAGCCTAGAAGACAAGGTGTGTGCTACAAGGCATGGCTAGAGTAGTGACCCAAGCCCTTGGAGGAGCCCAGAAGATTGTGAGTTGGGTCCCAGACATTGGACAGTTGGAGATTGATTTTTGCTTTTGATGGTGACTGTGCCCTGATATTTTCCCTCTTGAAGGAAGAAAATATTTTACTGGATCCCACAGTTAAGAGACTTTTAATTGTAAAAAGACTTTGGATTTTAAAGGATATTGGATATTTTAAAAGGACTGAACTTTTAATATGTAAAAACTGTGGGACTTTTAAGTTATTTAAGATCTTGGGAATGAGTAAGAACTAAGGGTTGAGCCTTACTAGTGATGTATTTGTGTGTAAAGTTGACAAGGGGTCAGTTGTACTGGCTAGTTTTTGTGTCAACTCTACGCAGCTGGTTTATCACAGAGAAAGGAGCTTCAGTTGGGGAAATGCCTCCATGAGATCTAGCTGTGGGGTATTTTCTCAATTAGTGATCAAGGGGGAAAGGCCCCTTGTGGGTGGGACCATCTCTGGGCTGGCAGTCTTGGGTTCTATAAGAGAGCAGGCTGAGCAAGCCAGGGGAAGCAAGCTGGTAAAGAACACCCCTCCATCGCCTCTGCATCAGCTCCTGCTTCCTGACCTGCTTGAGTTCCAATAATGACTTCCTTGGTGATGAACAGCTGTATGGAAGTGTAAGCCGAATAAACCCTTTCCTCCCCAACTTGCTTCTTGGTCATGATGTTTGTGCAGCAATAGAAACCCTGGCTAAGACAGCCACTTTCATTGATACAATTTTATTTTTCCATCTTGTATTTAAATACAGATATTATGCATATAAATACATCTATGTACACACTGATAAAGAAAATGAACTAGAAAATCCATCTAAACTCCTAATCTATATTTGATATTGTGATTATTTAAAACTTCATTCATTCTCTGGCACTTCTTCCTCTTGCAATTACTTTTTCCAATCAATTATCTGGCTAATGTTGTTCATCATATGACACAATAAGAAAACATTAGAAATATCTGTACTTAAATATACACAGAGGAAATTGGTATAGATATAAGAATGAGAAGTAATCTAAACCTATTCTAATTTGTCAGACAACAGAAAACTAAGTCTCTTTTCTCCATGTCTAAAAGAGTAAGAGCTCATTTTTGTATGGTTTAAGCAGTACTTCTTTCTGAGAATACTGAGCAATAATGTTTAGTAGAAAGCCCACCAGTCACATTTACTCTGCATGAAAGCCACCAGACCTACCAGGAATAAGGTTTTGCATCTCATTTAATCACAGTAAGTGGCATTTTCACACAGCAAGGAGAAAAAAAATAATTTCAAACTAACAAAAGAATAGCTAGCAAAGACATTTGCAAGTACTATTGTAGTGACTGGTGAAAATTATCCAGTGATATAATTGTAAAATATAAGTGAGAGCCACAGGACTAAGCACATTGTTTGTCAATAGAGTTTGTGGGATGAATAACTTGAAACATAAGTACTCATGCTTACACTAACAACCAAATATATGCTTCAAATGGCCAAGTTCAGTGAATAGCTTCCCAAGGAACTTGGGAAAAATTAATAAATGAATTACTAAAGCAACCTATAAAATTATTCTAATGTTTGTTCTTTGTAGTGAACAATTTAAAATATTATATTTATATCATAATTAGTATAGGTTATTATTTCTTCTCCATCTCTTTCCTTTTTCTTTTGTTCTTGCATATTTTATTCTAAAACAATGTAAAAAGTGAGTGAGAAACTCCACACTATGAGCTTCTTTACTGTACATACACTTTCATTATTTTATGGATGATAGTAACAAGGAATATCCACTGAATGTATTGTTGTTCTACCATGTAACATAGGTAGATCTTACATAACTACTCCAAAAATAAATGAAACCTATTTAATTCTGAATGCTATCTCTTTTTTAGCTTACATGTAGTTTAATACACATAACAATGAACTTGTTTTCTTGAAATTTTAAATAACTATAGTTTTAAGTAGATTCAATAGTCAAATCATAAAAGGCACTGTGGGTCCTTTACTAAAAGGATGCATTACACCTTTATACTTCAATTATACCTTTGATACTTTACTGAAAGTATTGGTGATAGTTTGCAAATCACATGAAATATCCAAACAAGTATAGATATAATCCACTTATGATAATATTTTACCATGTTATTTTTTCTAATTTTATGTACTTAAATAGTATCTATACACACATGAAAATATTTTGAACAAATCTAACATCTACATTTTTCCCTCCAATTTCCCTTACCTTTCCCACCATGTTTCACTCTTAATTTTGTGTGTACTCTTTTCACCACGGTTTCTTACACTGTTTATGTGTCTTCTTTCTTTGTAATAATATCCATTGTGTCCATTTAGAGCCGACTGTGTACGCATGTATGTATGATGATCTCCTGGAACCTGGATAGCCTCGCAGAGCCCATGTCTGTAGAAATCTGTTTCTTCCATCACTTGAAGCCTTCTGGTGGAAATGGATCTCTGAGCAATTGTTCAAATTCATGTTTCATTCTTCATTCAAGCTGAAATTTTGACTGGCTTGGTCATGTGAAGGTTTTGTGTATGTATTTCTAGCTCTTATGAGTTTATGTGTGAAACTGCACCATCATGTTCAGTAAATAGTGCTACATTGGAGATGTTTACTAATGCTAGAACTTAAAATCTTTCAGGCACTCCAGCTTGTCTTCTATGATGTTCACTGAGCCATTGTTGGAGAAGAGTATTATTTGTCCCTTTTTAGATTTAAGAATTCAATAATCTCTTATTTTCTGCATCTTGACCCATTGTGTTTTGTATTAATCACCAGCAACTGTAAAAAGAGACTTGTCTGATGTTGGTTGAAAGATTAATTAATCTGTAAGTATGAATAAAATACTTGAGAGGAAGTTTATTATATTTACCTAGCAGAGCAATAGCAATAGGTCCCCATAGGACTTTGAGGCCTTTATTCCTAAATGGCTAGAAGCTGCAAAGTATACTACCAAGAGTGAAAAGACTTTAACAGTATTAACCAAGCATGAAAGCTACAATAGCAATTAACCTGAAAGATATCCCCAATAGTGAAATAGTGGCCTAAATATTATGGATGTAACCTATAAACGCTTTTCCACATTTCACTTGTGTATTTTTCTGTGCTTGTATGTCTATATTTATGTAAGTTGTAATTTGACATAAATATGAATATATATTATATTACCTGACTACACACATTGAAAAATTAAATATGAACAACGCCATTAATGTTATAAAGTTATAATGGTACATATATTCTCCTCATATCAATTTAGCAGCTGGTATTGAAAATTACTTAAAGAATTTTTGTGTCAAAACATATGATTAACAGATATGAATTAGGTGAAATAAAGAATTCTAAAATTGTAAACATACTTAAAAGTTATTAAAAATCTAAGAAATAAAGATACATCATACTTATCAGTCATTAGAAAAATCTTATCCTGAAAATACTCCAACTATTCAAAGCAATCTACCAAATTATGGTAATCCTTATCAAAAGCCTTAATCAAATCCTAACCAGAAGTTTAAATTAGTGATTAAGAACTTAATCTTAAAACACTATACTGCCCAAACAGGTAATAAAAGAATACCATCAAATGAAAGAATCCTGCCTTGAAGGAACTTGTCTTGGTTGATGGTGAATTTTATTAAGTTTTGAAAAATAGGAGTTAAATGAATAACAATAAAATAGAGACAAACAATATTGCCAAAGAACAAGGTATTTGAAGAAGTAACAGGAAATAACATTGAAGCAGAAATGTTAAAACAATGAGACTAATGTGCTTTCTCAGTAGTGGGTCAGGGATATCCTCAGGCACAAATTAAATGATTATGAACTTTAGAGACATTAAAAACATACACAAAGTCTTTTAGCGCATTCAAGATCCTCCTGGATCTTGATAAATTGAACATGAGCACCCAGTTTCACATTTGTTCACAGCTCTGAAGCATCCTGAAGTACACATTTTTGTGACATTATGAAATTGGTGGTTTTTTTTAAACTTAGTTCCACAAAGAGAAACAAAAGTAGAGTTTGGTATCTAAAAAAAAGTTCTGTAGATGAAAACACATACTGTACAGTTTCAAAATTCAATGCTATAAAGTTATATTAATAAATAATTAATTAAAAGCATTCAACTTGAATGCTTTTAATTAATTATTTATTAATATAACTTTAAATTCATTTAAATGAATGTAATAAAGAGAAAACATATATAAACCTATATACTTACAATGAAATGATTTTAAGAAAAAACAACAAAACTACACATTCTTTAAGAATAATACATTTTTTAAAGTAGCACTGGAAAATCTGGATTTCCAAATGTAAAATAATGTGACTAGCATGATATCTTTTAACAAATTCAGGATCAACACAGGATAAATCAAAACCTAAAATTAAAAAAAAAAAATTAAACCTGCTGTAAAATCATATTAAAATGGATATATTGCAGATGTCTCTGAAATCATGATTTGTTAAAAAAAATTCAAAAGTTTAAACAGCAAAAGTTAATCAAGTCAAATGGAACTACATCAAACTGAAATTTTTGCACACTCAAAAAAACTTGGGCTGGGTGTGGTGGCGCACGCCTTTAATCCCAGCACTCTGGATGCAGAGGCAGGCGGATTTCTGAGTTCGAGGCCAGCCTGGTCTACAAAGTCAGTTCCAGGACAGCCAGGGCACACAAAGAAACCCTGTCTCAAAAAAACCAACCAACCAACCAAACAAACAAACAAAAAAAACGTTGGAAGAGTGTAAAGACAACCTACAAAATGAGAAAAATAAAGTATTTACAAATAAAATTGAACAAATGTCCAATAATTTTAACTTATTGCTCAAATATATTTTGAACAAAAAATTCAAAAATAATAAGAATGTGTGCAACAAAATTGTGACAATTCAATTAAAATACAAAATCTACTCACTGAGGGATCAACTTTTTAAAAGTGCATAAAATCTGAGTAGCTACAAGATACATATAGCATTATTAACCATCAGGAACTTCTAAATCAAAGCTATAATGAGATATCACCCTACTATAATAATAATGTCTTTAAAACACAACATAAACAGTTATATAAATATAGAAATGAGAAACCCAATAAATTAGTCCCATACACAAAAAAGCCATAGAGAGCTAATGAAGGATGAAAGTATAATATGAAATGGTCAACCTAAAACCATATTCAAACAATGAACAATACACAGACTTAGCAGGATTTGTGTGTGTGTGTGTGTGTGTGTGTGTGTGTGTGTGTGTGTAAAAACAAAAATGGCAATTAATTTTAAAAGGAATGACGAGTGTATAGGAGAAGTTGAAGGCAGGAGACATGGGAGAGACTTGAGGGTAAAAAAGCAAGAGAAAATGATGTGGTTTTCACTTTGATTAAAACTTAATATACAAGAAAATATAAATCAAATTATTGTAAAAATATGGAGTTTAAACATTGTAAGTAAAATAAAAATTAGTGGAGCCTGTATTAAAACAAAATTGATTTCACTTGGAAAATACACAAATAGAAATGCTATATTATTTAGTAAACTTTCTATAATATATAAATTCAACAAAAAAAATCAATATGTTAGAGTATAAGAACACTATTGAAAACAACAAATTGTGTAAGTGCATCTTTTTGCCTATCAATTTGTGAACAGATAAAGGAAAAGTAGCATTCATACACAGTATAATACTATTTAGTTTCATAGTTTATAAACTTCTTGATGTAATAAAAATTGACATAGAGACAATAATGCCAATTAAAATAAGCATGGTATATAATACATGAATCATATCATTTCTCTCAAATGTTGAGTCCAAAATGACTGAGCTCATAAAGCCTTAAAGCAAAGTTTTGATTTCTAAATGTTACAGAAGGTATAATAAGAATGTCAGTTATATTACAAGAATTAGTTTTAGTGTTACATTTTGCAGCTATATGAATAGAGACAAGGCTATAAAAATATAGAAAACATTTTTGTTTCTTTGAGTTTTTTTTTCAACTTTTATTAGATATTTTCTTCATTTACATATCAAGTGTTATCCAGAAAGTTCCCTATACCCTCCCCCCTCCCGGCCCTGCTCCTCTACCCACACTCTCCCACCCCTTGGCCCCAGCATTCCCCTGTATTGGGGCATATAAAGTCTGCATAACCAAGGGGCCTCTCTTCCCATTGATGGCCAACTAGGCCATCCTCTTCTATATATGCAGCTAGAGACACGAGCCCAGTGGGTACTAGTTAGTTCATGGTTATTCTTCCACCTATAGGGTTGAAGACCCCTTCAGCTCCTTGGGTACTTTCTCTAGCTCCTTCTTCCNAAAGTGGGCAGCCTTGTCTGGTCCCTGATTTTAGTGGGATTGCTTCCAGCTTCTCTCCATTTAGTTTGATGTTGGCCACTGGTTTGCTGTAGATTGCTTTTATCATGTTTAGGTAAGGGCCTTGAATTCCTGATCTTTCCAAGACCTTTATCATGAATGGGTGTTGGATTTTGTCAAATGTTTTCTCAGCATCTAAGGACATGATCATGTGGTTTTTACCTTTGAGTTTGTTTATATAGTGTATTACGTTGATGGATTTCCATATATTAAACCATCCCTGCATTCCTGGGATGAAGCCCACTTGGTCATGATGGATGATCGTTTTGATGTGTTCTTGGATTCGGTTGGCGAGAATTATTGTTGTATTTTGATTTATTTTTTTCAAGACAGAGTCTCTCTACATGGCCTTGTCCTGGAACTCATTATGTAGACCAGGTTGACCTTGATATCAGAGAAATTTGCCTCACTCTGTCCTCTGAATGCTGGTATTAAAAAGTTATGTCCCAGCACACATACATTATTAGGCACATAGTTCTAGTCACAGTGTCATGATGAATGGGAAAGCTAATAAAATCCAAAGTATCTTAGATTCTACACTTCACAGTACATAAATGTATGAGTAATTGATCTCATAGACACATGCAATAGTTGCACCAAATAGAAATTAATTTATAAATCTTCTTTTTAAATTAATTAATTAATTATTTATATTTTTACACCCCAGATTTTATTCTCCTCCATTGCCAGTACACCCTCTGATTGTTCCACATCCCATACCTCCTTCCTACAACCCTGTCTCCAAGAGCATCTCTCCACTCACCTACCCTCTTCCCCATCTGACCTCTAAACTCCCTAGGGCCTCCAGTATCTTGAAGTTTAGGTGCATCATCTCTGAATGAACACAGACTTGGCAGTCCTCTGCTGTATGTGTGCTGGGGGCCTCATATTAGCTGGTGTATGCTGTCTGTTTGTTTGTCTAATGTTTGAGAGATACCATGGGTCCAGATTAATAGAGACTGCTGGTCCTCCTACAGGGTCATCTTCCTCCTCAGCTTCTTTCAGCCTTCCCTAATTCAACAGCAGGGGTCAACTGCTTCTGTCCATTGGTTTGGTGCAAAGATCTGTATCTGACACTTTCAACTGTTTGTTGGGTATTCCAGAGTGTTACCATGCTAGGTCACTTTTTGTGAATGCTCCATAGCCTCAATAATAGTGTCAGGCCTTGGGACCTCCCCTTGAGCTGGATCCTACTTTGTGCTTGTTGCTGGACCTTCTTTTCCTCAGGCTTCTCTCCATTCCATCCCTGTAGTTCTTTTATATAGGAACAATTATGGGTAAGAGTTTTAACTATGGGATAGGAACCCCCTGCCTCATTTGATCTCATAGACACATGCAAGGGTTACGCCAAAAAGAAATGAATTCTCAACCTCTTTTTAAAGTTAATTACTTCTTTATATTACCCCTGCCAGAGGTGGGCTTTATAAATTCCCTCTCCTTACTATAGTGCACTTTATCTAACGTCTCTCCTTAAAAGAAAATAACAAATTAAGAAATGTCAATCATCATTTTTCAAAATTTATCTGAACATTTAAAACAAGTTAAAAAGTTCTAAGAATTAATTTTGGTTTATTTATTTTGTTCTCTTGGGCATATTTTAAAACTCGATCTACTAATTAATTTTAATTGACATGTTAATTTTCAGGTAACTAATATCTGGGATGTCTTGAAATATTTTGAAATATTTTCTGGAAGGAAATGACATAAATTGGCTAAAAAAATGCTTAGGATGGTCTTTGGTGTTATTCCTATTGTTGTGACATGTCTAAGCTGCTATTAGCCTTTCCAAACAGTCAAGGTTCTGTGGCTTTGTGGGCACAAAATTCTGGAGCAGCTGTGAGTTTATCAGGAGACACAGGAAGCAGAAATATTCAGAAAATGGACTCAAGGTTTTATTAGATATTAGGGAAGATTTTTTTTTCTTTGAATTACATGCCAAGGTCAATGAGAAAGAATTCAGCCTAAGTTCACCCAAAACCAAATCATATTGAAATATAGTAGATAAGTCTACATACCATCTTAGAGTTTCTATTGTGGTGACAAAATACTATGACCATGGCAACTTGGATAGGAAAAGGGTTCATTCATCTTATGCTTCATCTTTCCAGTTCATCATCAAAGGAAGGCTAGACAGAATCTTAATCTGGGCAGGAACCTGGAGCCAGAACTAATACAGAAGAAATGGAAGAATGCTGCTTACTGGCTTCTGTCTCATGGTTTTCTCAGTCTTCTCTTTTATGGAACTCATGATGATCAACATAAGGATAACAGCACCAAATGTATGTTGGACCCTCATTCATTAATTACGAATTAAAGTGTCCTACAGTCTTGCCTATAGCCAGATGGCAATGAGGCATTTTTTTCTCTGTTAATGGTCCCTTTTCTCTGATGACTCTAGCTTGTTTCAAGTTGACATAAAATCTAGGCAACATACCACTGCCTTCTTTTCCTCCTCATTTTCTTTCTCCACTAGTATCATTTATTCTCTTAGTCTCCCTTGTGATTTAATATCATCTGTGTAAATTATTTTGTGTAACTATGTAAAATATAAGATCCATAACCGATTGAAAACATGCTATTGTTTCAAGGTGACAAGTAAAAGAATGACTGAACAAATTAATAGTGGAAGGAGAGATTTTATTATTAACATATTTATATTTCAACATTATTCATAAATTACCATTTATCTATTTTATATTGTAAGGTTGAAAAGTTGCTAGGTAACACTGTGAATCACATAATAACTAATAGTGTAAACAGTTTTTTATACACAATGAGGAAATGAATTACTTGAGTTCTTCAAAATAATATCTATGGTCACATTGGAGAAATACTCTACACATGGAAACTACATGGAAAAGTATTTTTGTTATTCTAATGCCCTGAAAGCTGAAAACACATAAGTAGTATCAAACTAGAAATAAATTCTACACATGTATTTGATATGAGAAAGGCTTCATTACCCTCAATTCCCTTTTATATAATGAAAAGATTCAATGGTGAGAACCCCTATATAAGTGTTCAGTGTGAGGTGAACTATATTTTCATTATGGTTTAAATAAGTTAATAAATATGAAATGCAGCAAAACCCTATAAATGTAAGCCATATAGAAAACTGTGTATTAACACTTTAAATGTATTACATGAACCAATGCACAATTTGAGGAAACCTTGTTTATGTTAGCAATACAGGAGGGGGAAACCAGTGAACAGACCTTTTCAGCTATGACAGATAACTATGGAATAAAACATTGAAGATTATGGCATGATAACACAGAGGACGCAATAGTGACACACATATCCTATCCATATCCAACAGCTCCACAATCAAATTATGGCCTGCCAAAACAAGTGAAAATTTATGACTATGGAAACATAGTCAATTACCTGAGGTTTGTTGAAGTCATGGAACTTGGAGGAAAATTGACAATGACCATTTTACTAAACCTGTTTAATTCTTAATTATATTGTAATCATGTTTTACATCCACAGATAAGTATAGAGCTCAGTATTATGTTAGTATTTTATTCTCATAAAAGAAACAAATAGAAAACTCTTCTCTTGATCCCTATTCCACACCTGAAGCTTATCCCCAGTAAATCACCTAAAAGGATACTGTATTTCAATGACATTATTTAATTATCACATGGCTTAAAATATGATTTTCATTAACAAGATTCTTTTCCTCATCAAAATCAAGTGGAACATATTAAAAGAGTTCACTTGCTGGAAAGTTTTAAAAGTTAGCTGTCAAGAAGGACCTGACAACTATATCTGTGAGAAATTGCCTAAGTAATTAATGCTATAGCAGCACAGATATTTCCCCCAATTAATGTCTGTTGCTGACTGGAAACACCATAAATTGCAACTACTTAACTTCTTGTACACTTATTTTGGATTTAATTTTTTTTTTTTTTCTTAATCACACCATCTGTCACAATGGTGGAATATGTTCGGTCATCTGTTACCAAAACCTAGCAAAAGAGTTCAAAATCCAAAATATGGTAAAGATAGAAGCAACACACACACACACACATACACACACACACACACACACACACACACACACACACACACACACACTGTATCCCTATAATTTCAAATTCTTAAATATGTGACGCTAAAGCAGATTGTGAGGTTTGAGTCTAGCCTTGGTTAAAATTTAAGACCCTGTAACTGGCACTTAAATGTAAAATTTAAAGGAAAGAGTGACATAAACATTGTCCAGTTAAGAAAATATTTTCTGTTTAGATCTGATGTATGCTTCACAGGAGATAATTTATGCCTGGTGTTGTAAACCTGGTAAAAATTCCATGGACAAGGAGCTAGTAGGCTGTTGGGAATCCACTTGTGATGTTTTGTTAATTGTTAAACTGTTTTCTCATTTCTGTTTATATCAATGTATTAATGGTTCTCTCAACTTTGGAAAAGAACACTCTTTCAAAAGTTCATACAGAGACTCATATCAGATTCAATTAATAAGAACAACTGTTACTGTTCAACCTTAAGTGGATCATTTATTTCAAACCATCGATTCAGAAAAAAAAGCCAGAGAATAACATAGTAATGAGTTTCGGAGTATTTAAATGTTGGAGAATGGGGAAGAGTGTTGTGAAATTACTTCTGGCAATGACATGACCATTGTCATGATGGAGTTTTAGTATTAGTGATGTGTTTTACCACCGATGCAATTAGTTGTAAGTAGACAATGTTATGACTTCTCTCTATATATGTGTTTTGAAAACTCAAATGTAGGCAGCATTTTTCAGGCTAAACTTGAACAATTAACTCATGAAAACAGTTTGTATTAAGATGCAAAAAAGAATCTCGCAGAAAACATGAACATGTCAAATACAGTGAAGCATTGAGTATTCTTCTCAAGCCAACAAGCAATTTAGTTTCAATCTCCTCTAATAATTATGATAAAAAAATGTATTTCAATTGAAACTATCACCTAAAATACATGTGTAAAATAAAATACTAGTGTTTGACTTATGTGTTCAATTCTCCACCCCACCCTACCTAAGACAATTGAAACTCTGGTCATAAATTCTGGCCCATCTTAGAGAGGTTGTAGTAACTTTAAGAGGTATTTCCTCACTAGCAGAAATTGGTAGTGGATTTGGTAATTCTTGAGGCTTTATAGCATTGCCCTACTTTTATTTACTCACTGTTTGCTAACTGCAAAGGAAATATGAAGTGCTGCCTCTGTGTTCTTTTCTATGAGACTACTGTCTTTAAATTGTAGAAGTATTAATAAAGTGGATAGTGGATAAAGAGGCATTCATGATAGTTTAATTATTAGTTAAAATTATGTTAATATATTCAACATTTAGCTGGAAACATTCTAGCACAGTAAATCGTTAATATAGATCTTCCATATATTTAACTTGAAAATCTCTGTTAAATGGCTGTATACACAAAATTTCTCTTTGATTTACTAAATAAAAAAGGTCTTGTGACTCATATGCTTTGTGTCAAAAACACATTTTATGCACTACTTATGTGTATTCATTCCTTTCCTATATTTTATTAAGATGACATATATTTTACTTTTTAAAATCCATCAAAAGAATACATAAATTATGGGATATAATTGATATTCTTTTTATCCTAGTTTAAAGTTTATGACACTCAGAAGAAGCAAAATATTGCATAGTGATGATGCTGTATTTTTTGAAACTCAAGAAAAATTTTCACTGCCCAAATATTCTTTTATTATTAATATTATTTTTATTGTCTTTTTTACTTTTTATTAGATACTTTCTTTATTTACATTTCAAATTTTATCCCCTTTCCTCATTTCCCCTCTGAAATCCCCACTATCCTATCCCCCGCCCCCTACTCACCATACCTACCTACTCCCATTTCCCTGTCCTGGCATTCCCCTACACTGGGGCATCAAGCCTTCACTAGGCCAAGGTCCTCTCCTCTCATTTAGGTCCCACAATGCCATCCTCTGCTACATATGCAAATGAAGCCTTGAGTTTATCCTTGTGTACTCCTTGTTTGTGGTTTAGTCCTTCAGAGCTCTAGGGGTTCTGTTTTGTTCATTTTGTTGTTATTCCTATGGGGCTTCAAACCCCTTCAGCTCCTTCAGTCCTTTCTCTAGCTCCTCAATTGGGAACCCTGTGCTCAGACCAATCAATGGCTGTGAGCCTCCAATATTTGTCAGCCATTGGTAGAGCCTCTCAGGAGACAGCAATATCAAACTCTTGTCAGCAAGCACTTGCTGGCATCCACAACAGTGTCTGGGTATGGGATCTCCAGGTGGGACAGTCACTAGATGACATTTCCTTCAGTTTCTGCTCCAAACTTTGTCTCTTTATCTTCTCTCATAGGTATTTTGATTCCTCTTCTAAGAAAGACAAAAGTATCTACACTGAGATCTTCCTTCTTCTTGAGCTTCATGTGGTCTGTGAATTATATCTTGGGTATTCCCAAGATACAATTGTGTTGTTTTCTCTTCTTTTGTTACATCACTCAGGATGATACTTTCTAGTTTCATCCATTTCCCTAAGAACTTCATGAATTCATCATTTTTAATAGCTGAGTAGTACTCCATTGTGTAAATGTACCACATTTTCTGTATCCATTCTTCTGTTGATGAACATCAGTGCTCTTTCCAGCTTCTGGCTATTATAAATAAGGCTGCTATGGACATAGGGGTGCATGAGTCCTTATTACATGTTGGAATATCTTTTGGGTATATGACCAGGAGTGGTATAGCTGGGTCCTCAAGTAGTACTATGTCCAATTTTCTGAGGATATGGAACCTGAAGAGGCCATCTCTTATAACCCCAGTGGAGCAACAGAGACACCAACCCACCCACAAAACTTTCAGCTCCAAATTTATCCTGTCTACAAGAAATGCAAGGAGGTGGGATGGAGCAGAGATTGAGGAAATATCTGTGGGGCGGGGGCAGGTGAGCATGCCAATCTGCAGCAAGTGCCTAATGACCACATTTTTAAAGAAATGATTTCATATCCATAGACAATGCATAATAAGCACATATCACTGGTACAAATTAAAATAAATTAGTAACAACTAAATATATAATGCATACCAATTAGGAACAGCTCACATACTAATCAATAAAGAGCAAATAAACAATTTTAGTATACAGATATATAATACGATCTTTTAAAATAATAATAAAAATTAGTACATGCATTCTTGTTAAAAACTCAAAAGTGATGAATTGTTCAACAGAAGCTACCCACAAACTTTGTACTAATTACAAGACACAGTATGATTATACAAATTTTATGAACCGGCAAAATAATTCCATGGTGATTGAAATAAGTTTTTAGTTAATTAATGGGTATCTAATTATGAAAGACAAATTATATTTATGGAATAATAAACATATTCATTTTGAATTTCTTGGAGATAAAGGAAATACATATATATGTAAAGATATATCAGCCTATAAAATTTATGTTACTGGTACATAATGTATATTCATGAATCTCTCACATTGTTTTCATTATTATCTGACATATTTGCTCTACTTACACTTGTTTATTTATTCTCACAACAGTTTGTAAGTTACATTTAGGTTATGAATATAAATTAACTCTGACTTACAAACAAAGTAGAAAAACATATGTTAGGAAAATAATCTGTCCTTATTTTTATCACTACATGAAGTGAAATGTTTTCCTAATATGGTTATGAGAAATAAACATAAAATTACATCTTTACTTTATTATATTATTATTTTATTTATATAGCAACTGAAGATTAGAAAAAAATACCAGACTGATAAGTGTTGAAAATCAGAGTCCATTTATCTAGAAAGACACACTATAGTATGAAAAGTAAGAAATTTATCAAACTATACTAACTTACTGATGAAGTGAAAGATCTCAAAATTATACCAAAAAGCTTCTAGAAACAATAAACAAATTTAGCAGTAGGGTGGGATACAGAAAGCACTTACACATAGTGGCATGTCTATACACCGACAGTGATTGCATAGAGAAACCGATCATGGGCATAGTCCCATTCACAGTATCTCAAAGACACTAAAATATCTAGAAATAAACCTAACCAAAGAACTGAAGTGAAAAATTTAAACTGATGAAGAAAGAAATAAAGAAAGACACTAGAAAATAGGGTGGCATTCACTGTTCCTGTGTTGGTAAATTAATTTTGTGAAAATGACCATTAAAAAAACAACAACAACAAAAATAACCCAACAATTTGATTCAATTATATCAAAATCCCAACATCATTCTTCACAGAAATAGAAAAACTTATCCCAAATTACATATTAAACCACAAAATATCCCAGATAGTGGAAACAATCCTGAT
Source organism: Mus minutoides (assembly GCA_902729485.2). Taxonomy (NCBI): domain Eukaryota; kingdom Metazoa; phylum Chordata; class Mammalia; order Rodentia; family Muridae; genus Mus; species Mus minutoides. The sequence continues at coordinate 1,667,159 of LR753329.1, read as the reverse complement.
TTTAAAAAATGCTGGAGGAATAATCATTGTATATCACAAGATATATTACAGAGCCATAGTAACAAAAATACTATTGTACTAGCACTAAGAGATGTGTACTAAAGATTGAGCAGGTGAGAAGGAGGTTGTAATTATAAATGTACATGGATTGACATATACTGATCTCCATGCAACAGAAATTAATGCCAAGGGGGACATGAACTGGAAACAGTAGAGGCATATGAGTGCACTTGGAGTATGAGAAAGGAAAGGATAGATTACACCATCATATTGTCATATAAAATAAGAGATTAAAAATTAAAATAGTATGTGAAACACATACATCTTGTTAAATTATAAGAAAATAGAAGATTCAACACATAATTTCAGACACTAACTGCATAAAAATAAAACTGTACCTATATCTATCATTTTGCACAAAAATTAACCCTAAAGGATCATAGACCAAAATGTGAAACTTCTAATATTAAAACTGCTAGAAGAAAAGTTAGGCAGTACCATACATGATACATATATAGGGAAATACTTTCAATAGAACTCCATTTGCCCAGTAAACAATGCCAGTTATTGGCAAGGGGAACTTCAAGGAATTTAAAAGTCTTTGAATGGCTTTAAAAACTATCAGCTACATGAAAATGAAGCTCAGGAGAATGGGAGAGAATCTTTGTCAGATATAAATCTGACAAAAGATTAGTATCTAGGATATATAAAGAACTCAAAACACAGTCAAAATATAAATAATGTATGCAAATATTTGGAACCTCTGCAAAAAGAAGAAAGAAATGGCTAAGAAATACCACAAAATGTTCATTGTTTTTATTACTTAGGGAAATACAAATAAAAATATTGTAATTTCTTCTTATCCTATCACAGTGGCAAAAGTTAAGAAACCAAGAAACAACAAATGCATTAGGGTATTTTGGGAAAAGAAATCTACATGTTTGTTGTTGGATGTTGGATTTCAAACAGGCCCATCTTTTCTTTTTTCTTTCTTTCTTTTTTTTTTTTTTTCGAGACAGTGTTTCTCTTTATAGCCCTGGCTGTCCTCGAAATCAGAAATCCACCTGTCTCTGCCTCCCAAGTGCTGGGATTAAAGGCGTGCACCACCATGCCCCACAGGCCCATCTTTTCATATCAGTTCGGAGCATTCTTTTTTTTTTTTTTTGAATCTTAATACATTTTTTATTAGATATTTTCTTAAGTTACACTTGAAATGTTATCCCGAAAGTCCCCCCTCCCCCCACCCTGTTCCCCTGCCCACCCACTCCCACTTCCTGGCCCTGGCGTTCCCCTGTATTGGGGTATATACAGATTACAATACAAAGGGGCCTCTCCTCCCAATGATGTCCTACTAGGCCATCTTCTGCTACATGTAGAGCTAGAGACACCTGTTCTGGGGGTTCTGGTTAGTTCATACTGTTGTTCCTCTTCTAGGGTTGCAGACCCCTTTAGCTCCTGGGGTTCTATCTCTAGCTTCTCCATTGTGGGCCCTGTGTTCCATCATATAGATGATTATGAGCATCCACTTCTGTAAGACACAGCTATATCAGGGTCCCTTAAGTAGGCACTAGCTGTCCTACGCAATATTGTCTGAGTTTAATGACTGATTATGGGATGGATCCCCCATGGTGGAGTAGTCTCTGTATGGTCCATCCTTTCGTCTTAGCTCTAAACTTTGTCTCTGTAACTCCTTTCATGGGTATTTTGTTTCCTATTCACAGGAGGAATGAAGTATCCATGCGCTGGTCTTCCTTCTTGATTTTTTTGTGTTTTGCAAAGTGTATCTTGGGTATTCTAAGTTTCTGGGCTAATATCCATTTATCGGTGAGCACATATCCAATGACTTGTTATTGGGTTACCTCACTAAGGATTATATCCTCCAGATACATCCATTTGCCCAAGAATTTCATAAATTCATTTTTTTTAATAGCAGAATAGTACTCCATTGTGTAAATGTACCACATTTTCTGTATCCATTCCTCTGTTGAGGGACATCTGGGTTCTTTGCAGCTTCTGGCTATTATAAATAAGGCTGGTATGAACATAGTGGAACATGTGTCCTTTTTACCAGTTGGAACATCTTCTGGGTATATGCCCAGGAGAGGTATTGCAGGATCTTTCGGTAGCACTATGTCCAATTTTCTAAGATAACACCAGACTGACTTTCAGAGTGGTTGTACCAGCTTGCAATCCCACCAGCAATGGAGGAGTGTTCCTCTTTCTCCACATTCTCGCCAGTATCTGCTGTCACCTAAATTTTTGATCTTAGCCATTCTGACTGGTGTGAGGTGGAATCTCAGTGTTGTTTTGATTGTACCCCATTTGATTGTACCCCATTTTTAATGGGGTTATTCGTTTTTCTGGAGTCCACCTTCTTTAGCTCTTTGTAGATGTTGGATATTAGTCTCCTCTCAGATTTAGGATTGGTAAAAATCCTTTCCCAATCTGTTGGTGGCCTTTTTGTCTTGCTGACTGTGTCTTTTGCCTTACAGAAGCTTTGCAATTTTATAAGGTCCCATTTGTCAATTCTTGATCTTACCGCATAGGCCATTGCTGTTTGGTTTAGGAATTTTTCCCCTGTGCCCACATCTTCTAGGGTTTTCCCCACTTTCTCCTCTATAAATTTCAGTGTCTCTGGTTTTATGTGGAGGTCCTTGAACCACTTAGACTTAAACTTTGTACAAGGAGATAGGAATGGATCAATTCACATTCATTTACATGATAACCGCCAGTTGTGCCAGCACCATTTGAAAATGCTGCCTATTTTCCATTAGATGATTTTATTTCCTTTGTCTAAGTCCAAGTGACCTTAGATATGTTATTTCATTTCTGCATCTTCAGTTCTATTCCACTGATCTACATGCCTCTCACTGTACCTATACCATGTAATTTTTTATAACAATTGTTTGTAGTATAGCTTGAGGTCAGAGATGGTGATTACCAGAAATTATTTTATTGCTGAGAATAATTTTTGCTATCCTAGGTGTTTGTTATTCCAGATGAATTTGAAAATTGCTCTTTCTAAGTCTATGAGGAATTAAGGTGGAATTTTGATGGGTATCGCATTGAATCTGTAGATTGCTTTTGGCAAGATGGCCATTTTCACTATATTAATCCTGTCTATTGATGAGCATGGGAGATCTTTCCATTTTCTGAGATCTCCTTCCATTTTTTCTTCAGAGACTTGAAGTTATTGTCATATAGGTCTTTCACTTGTTTAGAGGCATACCCAGGTATTTTGTATTACTTGTGCCTATTGTGAAGGTTGTTTTTTCCCTAATTTCTTTCTTATCCTCTTTATTCTTTGAGTAGAGGAAAGTCACTGATTTGTTTGAGTAAAGTTTATATCCAGCTACTTTGATAAAATTGTTTATCAGGTTTAGGAGTTCTCTTGTGTGATTTTTGGGGTCACTGTAGAACACTATCATATCATCTGCAAATAATGATAGTTTGACTTCCTCCTTTCTAATTTGTATCCCTTTCATCTCCTTTTATTGTCTAATTGCTCTGGGTAGGTATTTGAGTACTATATGGAAGAAGTAGGGAGAGAGTGAGCAGCCTTGTCTAATGCCTGATGTTAGTGGGATTGCTTCAAGTTTCTCTCCATTTAGTTTGCTGTTGGCTATTTGTTCTCTGTATATTGCTTTTACTATGTTTAGGTATGGGTCTTGAATTTCTGTTATTTCCAGGATAATTGATATTTGTCATGAAGGTCTGTTAGATTTTTGTCAAATGCTTTCTCAGAATCTAATGATATGTTCATATGTTTTTCCCCTTTGAGTTTGTTTATATAATGGATCAAGTTGATGCATTTCTGTATATTGAACAATCCCTGCAACTGTAGCATGATGTCTACTTTATCATGATGGATGATCGTTTGATATATTCTTAGATTTTGTTTTAGAATATTTTATTGAGTATTTTTGTATCGCTATTCATAAGGGAAAATTGTTTGATATTCTCTTTCTTTGTTGTGTCTTTGTGTGGTTTAGGTATCAGGTAATTGTAGCTTCATAGAATGAGTTGGGTATAGTACCTTCTCTTTCTCTTTTGTAAAATTGAGGAGTATTGGTATTAGGTCTTCTTTGAAGGTGTGATAGAACTCTGTGTTAAACGCATCAGGTCCTAGGCCTTTGGGAGACTATTAGTGACTGCTTCTATTTTGGGGGGAAATATGGGATCAGATCAATAATCTGATCCTGATTTAATGTTGCTACCTCGTATCTGTCTAGAAAATTATCCTTTTGAACCAAGTTTTCCAGTTTTGTTGAGTGTAGGTTTTTATAGTAGGATCTGATGTTTTCTTTGGGTTTCCTAGGTTTCTGTTGTTATATCTCTGTTCTTGTTTCCTATTTTGTTAATTTTGGTACTGTCTCTGTGCCCTCTGGTTAAGCTGGTTAACGGTATATCTATCTTGTTGATTTTTTCAAAGATCCATCTCCTGGTTTTGTTGATCCTTTGTATAGTTCATTTTGTTTCTACATGGTTGATTTCAGCCTTGAGTTTGATTATTTCCAGCTGTCTTCTCCTCTTGGATGTATCTGCTTCTTTTTGTTCTAGAGCTTTCAGATGTGCTGTCAATTGTTAGTGTATGATTTTTCTAGTTTCTTTTTAGAGGCTCTCAGAGCTATGTGTTTTCCTCTTAGCACTGCTTTCATTGTGTTCATAAGTTTTTGTTCGTTGTGGCTTCATTTTCATTAAACTCTAAAATGTCTTTAATCTCTTTCTTTATTTCTTCTTTGAGCAAGTTATCATTGAGTAGAGCATTGCTCAGCTTCTATGTGGATGTGGGCTTTCTGTTGTGTTTGTTGCTATTGAAGACCAGCCTTAATCCTTAGTGATCCTTAGGAGACATGGGATTATTTCAATCTTCTTATACCTGTTGAATGCTGATTTGTGACAGATTATATGGTCAATTTTGGAGAAGGTACCATGATGTGCTCAGAAGAAAGTATAATCTTTTGATTTAGGATTAAATGTTCAATAGATATTTTTAAAATCCATTTGGTCCAAAACTTCTGTTAGTTTCACTGTGTCTTTATTTATTTTATGATTCCCTGATCTGTCTATTGATGAGACTAGGGTTTAGAAGTCCCCCACAATTATTACAGATGGTTTTGAGCCACCATGTGGTTGCTGAGAATTAAACTTAGGATCTCTGGAAGAGGAGTCAGTCCTCTTAACTGCTGACCCATCTCTCCTGCCCTCAATACTGAAATATTGTATCCTACCTATTGCTTAACAACTTTTAATGGGGATTATATACTTGAGCCAAGATTCATAGTAATTTATTATGATCTTCTTTACAGCATCATGATTACAAAGAGTTTTCTGATTATAAATTATCGGGACCTAAGAGACTTGAATAATCTTACATAGGTTTGCAAGTACTAGAGCTCAATTGGGCAAAGAGAACAATTTTACCGCAAATTGACTCTTAGACTTTATACTAGGATACAACTTCTGATAAAAGTATTTTTTTTTATGATCCTTTATTTATCACAAACTTTAGTCTCATTTTCAGAATAATTTTATTCTGTAGCATAGATACTTCTATTTTAGATTCACATTGGTTAGTGTAATATATATATATATATATATATATATATATATATATATATATATATATATATATATATCAGTGACCTAGCTTTCTGTTTGTACACCTCGTGGGAATATTGATTGCATAGGGCAAATGTAGAAGGAAACCTGGATATATATTTTCTGAACCTTTCAGAGAATGTACTGCTTCCTTGTCAAGTTGTAAAGATATATTTTCTTCAGTTGTTAAATAACTGCACAAATGTAAGTTTTTTTTCCTTGTATGAAATAAGCAACAAATAAAAAGATGACAATATCCAACTATAATTTTAAATTAATGAGGTTTCCTTCTTTCTCAATTTACCTTTCTCCATTCTCACGGTCTTTCTTTATTTCTTCTACATTTCATCCATTTTATCAAAACAGAAGTGTCTTGGTCATTGTTTCTATTCGTGCACAAATTACCATGTTCAAGAAGCAAGTTGTGGAAGAAAGGGTTTATTCAGCTTACACTTCCAAGTTGCTGTTCATCACTAAAGGAAGTCAGGACTGGAACTCAAGCAGGTTAGGAAGCAGGAACTGATGCAGAGGCCATGGAGGGATATTTCTTACTGGCTAGCTTCCCCTGGCTTACTCAGTTTGCTTTCTTATAGAAACCAAGATTACCAGCACAGAGATGGCACTACCCACAAGGGACCTTCCCACCTTGATCACTAATTGAAAAAAATGCCTCACAGCTGGATCTCATGGGAGCACTTCCCCAACTGAAGTTCCTTTTTCTGTGATAACTCCAGCTTGTGTCAAGTTGGCAAACAAAACCAGCCAGTACAAGAAGTATATCCTAAAATAGGTAGAGTAATAATTTATATAATAATTAAAAATGAATTAAAATAGTATAGATGACAATCCACAAAGTGTTCTAAAAGATGTAAAGAAAGCATCATGGTAAAATGTATAACACAAGACCTTTTCTGAAAAGATACAAACAAATAATGTTATACAGACTGGGCCAGATGTATTTGTGTGTTTAGGAATTTATAAGCATATTAGTATATCTCCAAAACAATAATTGATAACTCTATGGAGACATAATTTTAATCTAAAATTTATCTAAGTTTCTGCTTTTCTAAATAATGTTTTTTTTTCTGTGTGTTTAATTTATATCAAAAGGTTATAGATCCTTGATGGTATTCTTCATGTTACCCAACTCATGTGAATTTTCTATAACATTTCCAGATATGATTGCTTGAAACATTACTTTTTGCATACCTTCTAGCTTTTCACCAAACCTAATCCATTGCTAATATGATAGTCAATGTAATATACTTAAGGTGAAATGTGCAATAGGATACATTTTCATGAATTAAACTTTCTCATGACCCTCCATTGAAATTGTAATGTGATACAAACTCCAATGAATGTCTTTCAGAACACATAATGCTCTGTTCTCTACTCAATATGGATTTTTTTCTGTCTAAACAGAAATATATAATTCTTTACTAAAACTGAGTTTTTCTATTATTTTCTTACACTGTACTTTGGAATAAGATTTGGGTCCAGTAATAATTAATATAAAGGCAGCAATTGAAAGTGAGTAGACATAGTTTTCTGATTTATAAGATAAAACAAATATTTATTACATATAATTTATACTTAAATACATCCTAAGAGTATTTGTCATTTCATAAAATATCACTACAAATCTAAAATATTTTAAATTCAGTAATAAAATCATTATTAGGAATGAACTGATAGTGATAAAATAATTTTATGAGGAACAAATTGGAATTATAAAACAATAGTAACAACCCAAATAAGTAAGTAAGTAAATAAATAAATAAATAAATAAATAAATTTATACAGTTCTCTTGTAATTGGAAAATAGTAAAAATTATAAAAGAATTTTATGAACACTTCATATGGAATAGAAAACTGGATAAATATGCATATATAATGTATATAACATACATGTTGAGTTGTCTATGGAATAAAAAGTAAGTAGCATTTTCTGCTTATAAAAAGGCTCCACAAAAGAAGCCATAAAAAGAAATGGAGGCTAATAAAATATAAAATGAGAGTAGCCTTTATGCAATAGGAGCATTTGGTTTAGTTTAAAAAGAAAGCATTTTGTATCAAGAATTTTAAATAATCCAGCTTGAGTAGAAACTATGATAAATTAGAAAAATTACGATTTGTGAAACTAAAAATCAGTATTGCCAATGACAAAAGAAAACTTCATTAGACTGACAGAATACCACTATTTTGAAATTAACTTAAGCATTTTTTAGAAATTTAAAGACACAATGAACATCCATATTTTTAAATAACTGTTCTGATATCAAATCTTTTGAAAACTGAATAAATTACCAATATAACTGAGGTGATTATCTGCAACTATGTAGCTCAGTTGTTCATTTCAGTCTACTAACTGAGATCATATAAATTCTTTTTCTATAATTTTAATTTCTGATAGAATGAGTGTCATCTATTAGGAGCAAGTCTAAGAGCCAAAGGTTTTAAGTATGTTCCTGGAACTGGGACTTCAGTATTTATTAAAAACAGTGAAATACTTAGCAATTATATTGTCTTTATTGAGATAATTATCGTTATCTAAAATTAATAATTTTAATAATAATAATAATAATAATAATAATAATAATAATAATAATAATAAATGTGTGCAACAAATTAAGCCCACAGTATTTGTTGCCTGAAGTGCCTTATTAAGTTTATATCAGACAGCAATTAAATCAATACATGAACAAAAATTATAGATATACCTATGTGCTCTTTTGATAAACTGTGCATGAGTTTCAGCAACGATCAAAACCTTTTATCTTAGAGGGAAAATTCTTAAAATACAATATTTACATACAGGTGAAACAGCAGGGTTGTCTCAAAAGAGGTGAAATACTACATGAATGCCCCTTAAAATGTGAAATAAACCACTCAAAACAGCTTGAGGAAATTGCTGAATCTGACTGGATTGACTAGGTCTTTCCCTCCTCAATGAGTATATAAATAGTAAATGCTGCTGAGTCACCCACTGACTAACCAAGCAGCAAAAATCCACTCTGAGGCTCCAAGCCACCTGAAGGAAGCAGAGACCAGTCAAACAGCTTAGAAGAAACAAAAATCAGTTGAGCTATCTAAATGAAGCTCAGAGTAACCCAGCCACCTGGAAATGTGACTTTCTACGCTGTCTAGCTGCTTGAACTCTGTGCAGAGTTCTCTAGGTTTCCATCATTTCTTGGCTAGGGAGGGTTTTGTTGATTCAGCTGTCAATGAAGCATTTCTGATCTTGTAAATAACCCTTCAACCACATTCCTGTAAGTAACCTCAGTAAAAACCATTGGTTCACCAAGTTTGACTTCTGGTGAGTGTCTTTACTTTGGTGTGTCATGAGCTACATTCCTAGGGTGAATGAATATAAGTAGATTGTGTCTCCACAGGAAAAGTCTGTTACCACAAGAGAAGCTACTTAAAGTAGTACTTAAAACACACAAAAAATAAGTTTAAGCTATTTATGTTACTAATAGTAAAGAACTTTCTCAATTTTTCTTGTTATTATTAAAATTAAGATATGCTATAATTTGTGTGTCATTTGTAAAATATTAATCTACAAAGATGTGGCACTGTGGGTACTGTGAAATATGCAGTAGTAGAGAATGATTCTCTCTCTCTCTCTCTCTCTCTCTCTCTCTCTCTCTCTGTCTTTCTTTCTCTCTCTCCATTTCCCCCTTCCCTTCATTCATTCCTAACTTCTTCATTGTCCTATTATAGACATATTTATATGTTTTCACCAGAGCTCATAATAAAAGAAATAGTTGACATCATTCATGAATTTCCAAAGACACAAACTAAAACACATAGATTTTTACTGTGTGAATATCCCGTCAGGCATCTTAGCTAAGCAGAAAGTTGAATAACACATTAAGTTTAGTGATTACATAGAATATATTGTTTCTTTCTAAGTATAACTTGATATATCCCATTTAAGCCAGAATAATAAATTCATTGTCCAGAAAAAGAAACTTCTTGAAGGACTAATATTCCTTACATTTAAGGCTAAGGCAAGACTACTATAATTTCTGTGTATATCTGGGTATATATTATATGCCAGCTGCTTCCATGTATCACTATTTCATATATACTTATAGTGTTACTTGATAAGAAATGCATAATTTATTACTACTTCCAAGTGTTTTCTATTTTCCTTATTAATTAATTCATTCATTCAAAAATGTAATAGATATTTATTCACTGAAAGTAATTGAGTTAAGGATGCAACCTGCTCTTAAAATGTCTCGTTTCTATTTTGGAAAATAATAAATTATATTTGAGATAGACATGCAATTTGATTCTATATAAAATTGAAAATGAGATGTGATATAAAAGTAATAATTTAGGAAATAATGCAGGATAATAGTGAAAATATAAATAATGAAAACAATCTAATATAAACTATTTCCAAAGTCTATAAGGATGAAAAAGCACAAATGGAGAAGACACACAGTTCAGAAAAACAGGAACTTTTTGAGTAACTGTCTCTTTTATTGCTCATTAGATTAAACTCATAAGTAAGCACTATTCATTACATTTTAAATATCTTTTGTACCCATCATTTTCTCCAAATGTATTAACTTTAAATTAGTATAGGCAATTGCTCTTACATAGTTCTACTGATGAACTAACATTCTCCCCTTCTTTCAAACTATGTATTTCTGTAATCAGTCTTCCACACTCACATTTTATCATATGAAATTGTGTCATTCTCACATAAATAAGTAGTCAATTTCCTAAGTTTAAATATATGCTCACAGATTATTGGACATTAGTTCAGAAGCTTGAAATACCCAAGGTGCAATTCATGAACCACATGAAACTCAAGAGGAAGGAAGACTAAAGGTGGATACTTCAATCCTTCTTAGAAGAGGGAACAAAGCACCCATGAAAGGAGTTACAGAGACAAAGTGTGGAGCAGAGACTGAAGGAAAGGCCATGCAGAAGATGACCCACCTGGGGATCCATCCCATATACAGTCACCAAACTCAGACACTATTGTGGATGCTAACAAATGCTTGCTGGCAGGATCCTGTTATGGTTGTCTCGGGAGAGGCTCTGCCAGTGCCTGATAAATACAGAGGTAGATGCTTATAACCATCCATTGGATTGAGCATAGTATCCCCAATGAAGGAGCTAGGGAAATGACCCAAGAAGCTGAAGGGATTTGCTGTCCAATAGGAGGAACAACAATATGAACTAGCCACTATGACCACAGCTCCCATGGACTAAACCACCAACCAAAGAGCACACATGAAGGACTCATGTCTCCAGATGCATATGCAGCAGAGGATGGCCTAGTAGAACATCAATGGGAGGAGAGGCCCTTTGTCCTATGAAGGCTCTATGCCCTAGTGTGGGGTACTGCCAGGGCCAGGAAGCAGGTGTGGGTGGTTTGTTGAGCAGGGAGAGGAGGGAGGGAATAGGGGGAGGGTGTTTTTTGGAGGTGAAACCAGAAAAGGGAATAACATTTGAAATGTAAATAAGGAAAATATCCAATAAAAAGAGAGAAAAAACTCTTATGATATTTATTATAAAATTAAAAATTTAATCATATTAATCATGGCAGCCAAATAATACTACAGCTTTGTAAACTTAGCAACAATCTTATATCAGACAATCATAATTCTAGCACAAGGAACATATAGCAGGAGCCTAATAGTAATAAAATAAGAGGAGAATTTTTCTTATTCTCTGCTGTACTGATACCTGCCTCTATCCACTGAAAGTTACTGAAAAGCTAGAAGTCAAAAAAAAATTTTTAAACCACAAAGTACTTCATATACAGTGGCCTGGGCTTTGTAAGCTCATTCCTGCAGTTACTACCCACAGAGAACTGTGTGAATTTCCAAAGGAGAATTTAAAATAAAAAACCCAGAGTAGCAAACACCCCAGTCTCTGAAAGTTAAATCATTAGTAAAACAGCCTCCAAAATATTAGCAGGATATCTGTGACACTAATAGTACTACTATTTGCTGAAATTGAAGATTAAAGTACAATCTCTAATTTAATTTCCCAGGGAAATAAGGAAATTGTTAAAATACAACTTCAAAACACTGACAACATCAAGAATCAATCAATCAATCAATCAATCAAACCATGAATTCCAGGTGAAAAAGGTATCTCTGGGTAAAAGAACTTGTTGAACATGGATATAAGCATGAGAGCTTAAGGGCAGATCTCCAGAAAGCACATTAGAATAAAGGAAAAACAAAAATAAGGAAGACATATACATGTGCTTATACCGTCATTGCTGTGGTAATACCATGACAAGATTATCATGGGAGCTTCTGACCACCAGCCTAGTTTCATATTCACTGAGACAACCCAAATAAGGTAGAAAGTGATAGATAAAACATAAGAATATTTGATGCTGTCCTCACACTTCTAGGCATGTGTATGGGTACCTGAATCTGCACTTACATATAAACATACACCAAACACACACACACACACACACACACACACACACACACACACACACACACACACACACACGCACACACAACCAAATGCTTATGAAATTTCAATCTAGTAATATAAAAAATTACATTCTATTCCAAAGAAAGTCAACTGCCATCTTGTCTAAGCTATATCTCTATCTTGAAATACTTAATAAGGATCTGAAGTTACTATAAAAAACATATTTCTGTAAGTAATTACAAAATAGTTTAAATGCTGGAAACAGAGAATTTAACTAAACAAATTGAATGTTGGAACTAGAAATTAAGAACAAATTAATAAATGTCTGGAAGCAAAAGTCAGAAATTTGAGTGCTTTAGTGATAATTAGAATTTTTTCATACTTATATAGGATCACCAGATATCAAAGATAGAAAACATAAAAATAAATTAGAATAGTAGTCAAATAAATGATACCTGACAACTCTTCAAATCTGAATAGGACAACATGTATATAAAAGCCAGACAGGCTTAAATATTTTATCAAACCAAATCTGAAATCTGAAAACAGAGAAAATACTGAAATAAGTCAGAAACAGACACACATTTAATAGGGGAACTTTAAATAAAGGAAAAATAATTCTTCTTAGAAACAAAAATAGAAACAAAAAAGGTAAACAGAACTGACAAAGATATTTTTAAATGTTTCTAAAGTAAGGGATATCAACTACATTTAGCAAAACTATGCTTCATAAATGAAGGGGAAATCTATTCTCTTGACAAAAAAAAATCCATGAAATCTAAGAAAATTATTCCTGCTAACATGGAATTATCTGCTCTTTTTTGTGTTTAATCTTTCAACTTTCATTGTTCCAATAATGTGTTTTATTCAAAGAAAGACTTTGTCCTTAAACAATATTGCAGTCTGGAGCCCACTCTGACTGTAAAACCCTCAAGAGTCTCAAAACTATATCTTCTTTATAATAGTTATTTCTTCATCAATAGTGTTAGTACTAAATTAAATTTTGTATATATTGTATTTGTTTGCTAGGAATATTGGTCTCTATAACTCTATAACACTAAACTCTGTTTTTATTTTTCACACTGCCAATATTTACAAGCCAATTTTTACAATAAATATCCCTCAGTTTTGTTTCTCTTCTAAAAGTCAGATTATGTGTTTTGGATTGAAATACTAGGTAAGTAATCTTATATGAGTTTTGTTAAATAATAAAAATAAGGCAGAACTAAGTAGAACACACTAGCTGGCACTTGAAATGCCCAGGCCCAGACTGAGACAAAAGACTCGTGGATGTTAGACTGGTGAATATGGCAAAATGTTGTCCAAGAACTTCAGGAAGTATGTGAATGGAAATAAAGGAGAAATATGCTCAACAGACAATAGACACTTGTGTGAAAGTCAGCTTGTATAACATATGCATGGTACATAGAAATATATTACAACTGGGATTTTCAAAAAGTGTACTCTTATGTAGATATTTAATATTACAAATAAAACATGTAATAGTAAACAATAGAAAGGAAATCTTAGTTTAATTACACATACTCAAATATTATATAGGCCAATTTACTAGAAGCTGAATATATATGAATATTTTATAAATATTATAGAAGAGAAAATGAAAATAAATTGACAGAACATCTGCATTGACTTTTAAAACTTTTCTTTATAATAGTTATTTCTTCTTCAATAGTGTCATTATTTTTATGTGAATTTTTGTTGTTTTGAGTTTCACCATATCCAATGGACCTTGAAATTAACAACTGGGTCTCTATCTGAGGATTTGACTCCATATTCCATGCTGTGCATGAAATTAGCAAGGTTATTATTTATTCTCTTGTTAATAAATTAAAGAATCTCAGATAATTACTGCCAATTTAACAGTTTTCTCCTATTTACCAAGTTGAGAATAAAGTGTGATTCAGTCTGCTCATCAATTTCAAAACATTTATCGTTAAGCCTCATTTGGAAGTTTTCAGAATATATTTTTTTCCTTTCTCCTGTCAACCACTGTTTCTTCCACAAAGTTTTAATTATTTTCAGTAGTTTTTACCTTTAATTTGTTTATATGTTGTTTCTTTTTTAAGGTTTTCCTTCATTTACTCTCCCTTTTGTTACAGAATTTTCAGGTAATCACTGTTCTTTAATTTCCTTGTGATCCTCTTAAAATTGTAACATATTGTCCGAATATGTTATTAATCTGTCCATGACTCTAACAACTATTTACAAGTGTATTCAGAAAAAAAATGCTTCACAGTTCTGAAAGTTACAGTTCATGGGACACTAGAAAGTGTGTATGGTGGGAAGTGGAGGCAACAGACAGACACTGACCCAAAGTGACAAAGACAGACAGACACTGACCCAAAGTGACAAAGACAGTGAATATGACCATGAATGTGTCACAGAACATTGTGGAGGTCAGTAGAAGAACTTGAAAGTCAGTTCACACCTTCCAACTTGTTTAATAAGAGTCTTGTTTAAGGATATTTGACCACATTGTGAACCCTGAGATTATGTTATATGCTGGGAATATTTATTTCTAGTTGTGTGTTGTTTATCCTTTAACATACATCTTTAATTCCTCTAGATGAAATACAGACATGCCCTTAGTACACACTTTTAATCCTAGACAATAAAGGTAAAGTTCCTTTGTAGAAGAAAGAACTCATGTTTGAAAGAAACATCTAATTCAGTGGCAGACATATTGACAAATTTGAGAAAGATTGGACAGAATTGGATATGCCTAACTCTCAAGAGGAAAGGGAAGGGACAATACTTAAGAGAGCACAGAAAGAAAAAAAAAAAAAAAAGGAGAGAGAGAAGGCAGTTCTTCTGGGACAATTTTATAGACACATGTTGAAGTGAAAACAACCTAAACACAGGTGAAGACAGAAGGAGAAGGAACTAGAAAGGAATTTGGGCCAGAACAGCTGAGTTGACCAGGAAACCCTGTTGTTCAGGATAACAAGAAAGAGTAAGCTTATTCAGCAGTTAGTCTCAGAGGCTGAAAACATTCTAGGCTTAAGTTTAGATTTTACTAAGGCTAGAAGCTCCCATAACTAGCCCTGAGTTAGCTGAGTCAGTCTCTGAGATGACATTTACTTCAGGGGAAACATGTTACTTTAACAAAGTGTCTTCTTGGTTGTTGAAACCTCAAGAATATTTGGCCAGTGAATTCTAGAGTAGCTCCTGTTCCTGCCTTTCATCTTCCTGTGTGGGTACTAAGGAATTACATGTGTTTTCGATCTGATGTCAATGGAATCTGGGCATTCAAACATACATCTTCAGATTTATGCAGTAAGATTTTAATTTACTGGAGCATCTCCTCAGGACAAATTGGCCTACATTTCTTAATAAAATGTTGATAATTCAGATATTTTTAATGTAGTGTTGCTTTTATGTTAAGTATACTTTGCTAATTTTTTGGCAGTTATTCTTTCTTTGTTGAGGTCTGTGTTTAAAGTATATTATTTTCTTCACTCCTTTATTTAAAGTGTTTAATTCAGTTTAAGAAATGTTTTCTAATTTTAAGTTTAGCCTTTGGTATTTCTATATACTGGATTATTTTTATATTACACATTCAATTTAATTAGTGCTACCCTGGCACCCACTAGTGTAGTGTTACTGTTCATCTAGGAAGCATGGTCAAAATGCCAGGTACCATATTATAGGAAAATATCTCTCCCTCTACCAGAAGAAATCAATCATCTTAAGCTTTCCAGCTAAGGATCATGGCTCCTGTGATGTCTGGCTGTCCATGCTGAAATGTTAACTACTTTAACCTCATATATGATGTTTGCAGGTAACCCTAGTTTCTGTGAGTTGATGACTATAGCCTACTTGCTGTACCAAGATGACAACAATTTACCTGATCCTACCAGTTCTCTGGCTATTTTTTTTTTTTTGAATTCTTGATGCTTTATTTTAAAAAAGTAAAAGAAGCAAACAAACAAATTAAACTAAAAGACCAGTTAAAAAATACACTGCAAATGCAGTGTGAGCCTTTTTTTTTTTTTTTTTTTCTGGTGTTAAGTTTTATTGATGGATCTTCTGGTAATACTATGCCCAATTTTCTGAGGAACCGCCAGACTGATTTCCAGAGTGGTTGAACCAGCTTGCATTCCCACCAACAATGAAGGAGTGTTCCCCTTTCTCCACATCCACGCCAGCATCTGTTGTCACCTGAATTTTTGATCTTAGCCATTCTTACTGGTGTGAGGTGGAATCTCAGGGTTGTTTTGNGTAAAAAAAAAAAAAAAAAGTTTTATTGATGACTAGTCACATACCACATTTTATTTAACTTGATCATCCATTGATTGATTCTGAGCTGGTTTTAAGTAGTGACAATTATGCATAACTTCCCTTTCAACTCTTTTGTTTGGATAATTTATTTACTTAGATTTCAAATGGTATCCCCTTTCTTGGTTTCCCCTCCGGAAACCCCCTATCCCATCCTTCCTCCTCCTGCTTCTATGAGAGTGTTCACGCACCTACCCACCCACTCCCAACTCAAGGCCTTAGCATCCCCTTACACTGGGTCATAGAGCCCCGTAGGACCAAGGGCCTCTCCTCCCATTTAGGCCCAACAAGGCCATCCTCTGCTACATAGGCAGCCAGAGCTAGGGTCCTATCATGTGTACTCTTTTGTTGGTGGTTTAATCCCTGGGAGCTCTAGGGGTCTGATTGGTTGATATTGTTCTTCCTATGGTGTTGCAAAGCCATTCACCTCCTTCAGTCCTCTCTCTAACTCCTCCATTGGGGACCCCATGCTCAGTCCAATGGTCGGCTGGGAATATGTGCCTCTGAATTTTCCAGGCTCTGAAAGAGACTCTCAGGAGACAGCTATATCAGATCCCTGTGATGTTCTCTGATACTTGAGGTAGGGTGAGAAGATGTGTGATAAAGATGTCAATTATGTGTGTTACCATTTCATAGTGACTTACTACTGTCTGAGCTTGATCAATTATGATCCCATTGTGAACTACTACCCACTATAAAGAGAAATTCTTTTGTGAGGGATGAGAGCTATACTTTAAGAAGTAATCTATGTCATTTGCTCATTTGTTTTCAGTGTTTTTATTTTAATGGAATCTAGAAATCCTAATCTTCTATTTAGCTCCTCTTAGTGTTTTACATCTAATTCAATTACTTTAAACCTCTCTTTTTGTTAAATTTTGTATTTTTTTCATTTTATTACTTGATTCCTTTATAATGTCATTCTTTCTAATTAAATTATATATTTCTGATCCACATCCATTTGTTAGCAAAACACAAATTTTCCAATTATTTTAGCACTTAGTAAAGAGTGTAAACATACTTTCTGATTTTTCAAACTCTGATTCTAGCTAGTATTTTAAAACTTTCCCCAAAGCAATTAAACTCCATTTATCTCTTCCAACACATATTACATTCATTTCATATGTATTAGTTGTGAATACTTCAAATTTACTACTGGATATTTCTTATAAATTGTGTTAGTAACTTGTGTTTTTCATACTCATATTTTTTTTTTCTTTTCTTACATTTTGCTTTGTATGTATGAAATTGCCCTGGTAATACATTATTTTTGGTGGAGAGGGTCCTTTAATGTTATATTTTATTCTCATCTACTCTCAAACTCAGTCAACATTTATGAGATAATTTCTTCCTATATCATTGCCTTATATAATATTCTTCACTGGTATGGAAATTTAGACAGGTAATTTTAATGTGTGTTGGAAAGAAAGTACATGAATACTAGACATATAAAATAGAATCACATTGAATTCTAGATTTATTAAATTAAATTGCAAATATTTGTGTATATAAATAAGTAAACATACCTTTATTATTTCCCTCCAGAAACAACATATATGCACTGGGATTTTTATTTGTACATATTAATATTAGATTTATATTTCCTATTATTTGCCAGTTCCAACTTACCCCTAATGTTTCCTAAAGTGGTTTAGAATGGTCACATACATTCTTAAAATACCAAAGTTTCCTATGTCCAGTTATCTTCCGTGGCCATTGATGACTTCTCTAAGAGTTTTAATACAAGTCAAAGTTAAGATTGCCTAGAAATTTCTATTTCAAGACATTGTAGTTTTTAAAGCCTAAAAAGTACATTATAGGATACTTAACCCTCTGTATCATTATTATTTTATTATAATTATTATTCCTTCAGTTTTATGGACACACTAATTCTCTTATACTTCTAAGAATTGAATCGAAATAATTATGTTCCATGTAAGTCATTACTAATCCTCTAGACATTTCAAATGGGTGGAAACCTGCCTATTCACATCACATACACAGCAGGTACCTAGTACATTAGTGAATTAATGTATTATTATCATTATCTACTAAAATAATTTTTAGTATGTTCCAATCATCGTGGTAAGTTCTACTAGCCAAACTTTGGTGAAGTTCAATTCTAAGTTAGAATGATTCATACATGTTATAGAGTATATAAATATATGGGATTTACTTAATTACTAATTTTTAAAAACCGTTCCCATGCCTATGACAAACAAGATCATTTTATATATTTGAAATATCTCAAAATATACTAAAATTGACTTTACTAAGGAAGTTAAATTGGACATTTATGTAGAATGATATAGGGCTTTTAAGAAATCTCTGTGCTTTCTTTAAAAGATTTTATATTTAAAAAATATTTTGAGATATGATATGTATTTGTGTTTGACTGGGTCTGGGACTGTGTACTAACTTTATTTCCTAGGGATGTATCTCTAGAAAAGAGGTGGATTAATTGTATGGTAGTTCGATTTTTCATCTTTTGAATAACTTCGATGCTGTTTTCAGAACTGTAGCTATAGAAATCTGAAAGAGGTGACTGACACTCTGGAGTTCATGGAGTTGGTGTAAGCTGCCATATGTAAGTACCCATAACCACTGAGCAGTATTTCCTGTCCAAGAACCTCTATGAAGTAAATAGTGATTGTGTAGTCTTTTAAAGGTTTTATGAATAGCCTATCTGTCATACTTAGGATAAATACAGTCTTTACATTTTGCTGTTCAGTGTACTCGACTTTTTGAAACTGGGATAGTAAAACTAACCATATAAATTCATACAATTTTAAGAATTGTAAAGCTGCATAATTGCAGATGTTCTTTAAGTGATCTCATTCTGAATAAGATCTGTCCCTTTTTTGCTTGGAGAATTAAACAGAATTAATGAATGCAACTGAAAATATAATATTGTGTAAAACAAAGGAATCATCTGGACCAAACTACCTTAAGCTTTATGTTTCAGTGAAGTCATTACTTAAAAGTTCCATTCCCACAAGCAATATTCCTTTTTTTGGAACTATTTAATATATCCTCTCCTGATATAAATCCACTGTTTCAATCCTATTAAGAACTTTTCTTTCGTTTCTTTTTCACTTGCTGTGAGTTATACAAACACTCAAAGTAGGCTTTTCTTTTACTAAAATCAACTAGAACATTGAATATTCTTATATACAAAATGAAACCCTAACCAAATATTATGGTATGGGAGACCCAGTCTTGGAGAAGGGAAGATGTAATTAGAATAATAATTACATGAAATTGGCACCAGAGAAATGAATCAGCAGTTTTGAGAGCTTGCTTCTCCTGTAAAGAACAAAAGTTCAGATCTAGAGTCCAGATCTCTACCTCCGGTTCCAGAATATATCTGACACCTATTTCTGGCCTAGGAGGGTACCAACATTCTTGTACACATATACACACACAAGTCAATAATAATAATAATAATAATAATAATAATAATAATAATAACTATTATTATTATTATTATTAATATTATACATCTTAAAATAGATTGCCAGCAAGATTTTGCTGAAAGGACCCTGATATAGCTATCTCCTGTGAGGCTATGCCTGTGCCTGGAAAATATAGAAGTGGATGCTCACAGTCATCTATTGGATGGAACACAGGGCCCCCATGGAGGAGCTAGAGAAAGTACCCAAGGAGCTGAAGGAGTCTGCAACCCTATAGGTAGAACAAAAATATGAATTAATCAGTACCCTCAGAGCTGTGTCTCTAGATGCATATGTAGCAGAAGATGATCTAGTTGGCCATCATTGGGAAGAGAGGCCCCTTGGTCTTGCAAACTTTATATGCCCCAGTACAGGAGAACACCAGGGCCAAGAAGTGGGAGTGAAGTTAGGGAAGCAGGGTGGGGCAAGGGTATAGGGGACTTTTGGGATAGCATTTGAAATGTAAATGAAGGAAATATCTAATAGAAAATTAAAAGAAAACAAAAACAAACAAACAAAAAAGATTGGAGTCATAGCAAATTTTGGCTTCAGGTAATTCCAGTTGCTCTGCATTTTATAACTCTAAACTATAATGCCTTGCTGAAATTTTTTCTTTCAATATATTAGATTGGAAAACACTAATTATAACGAGACTCAATTGTCTACTTAATAGACACAATGGTCTGCAGGCAGCTGAAAACATTGGACCATTCCACACAAATAGTCCTTTACCACTGCTCCTGGAAGCTTCATCCCTGAGATTTGTTATTTTCCTCCCCTATCATCTCTGAAAATAAACTGTCTCTCATGTGTAAATGTCAGCTTCCAGCTTATACTTCATTTAAAAATAAACAGACTCTAAGGTAATAGAGCACAAAAGGTCACCTCCATTTTCCTGCCATCAGTCTCTCTGAACCACTACCCCATTTCATACCATACACTGTTGCTTTGTGTATGTTTAAAAATGATGTTTAAAGTCTTACTTGCTAGTTGTTTTTCCTTCCTCTCCTTGTGATTTAGACCAATTTGTTGCATTCAGAACATGTTGCTTTAAATTAGCCCCTTTCAATCCTACACCATTAATTTCTTCCTCTGTACAGAAATATTTCTTGGGTTAGAAACATACCCTAATGGAAACAAAATCAACCAACCAAAAGTCTCTTTTGATTCTACCCATGCTTCTTGCCACAGCCAGGTATCTTGGATGTCCAGAGATAATTGTATAGGTTTTTTTTTCTCTAAATTACTAGTATTATCTGTTCTTAATTCCTTTATTATTTTGAACCCACTCTTGTTGAGTTAGTTCTTCATATTCTATTACATTGGCTTTGATCAGGATCAACAAGCACTTACATACTGTCCAAGCCAATGGGAACTAGGATTCTTCTACCAGAAAAATATGACAGTTAATAACAACTTTATCTGTATATGTGTTCTTTTATTCTGTGACCATAGTCTGTCTTCTTTATGGTGTTTTATCACCTTCTCCAAATCCTGCTACCTCTTCCTCTACTTCTCTCTCCCCTCATTTTCTTTTTTTAAATTATCAGATATTTTCATTATTTGCATTTCAGATGTTATCCCCTTTCTTGGTTTCCCTATGAAAACCCCCTATTCCCTCCCTCCTCTCCCTGCTCAACAACCTGCCTACTCTTGCTTCCTGGCCCTAGCATTGCCCTACATTGGGGCATAGAGCTTTCACAGGACTAAGGGCCTTTCCTCCCATTGATGACCAACAAGGCCATCCTCTGCTACATATGCAGCTAGAGCCATGAGTCCCACCATGTGTTTTCTTTTGTTGGTGGTTTAGTCCCAGGGAGCTCTGGGGGTACTGGTTAGTTCATATTACTCTTCTTCCTATGGGGCTGCAAACCCCTTCAGCTCCTTGGGTCTTTGCAATTTATAGAAAATGTCAAACTTAACTCAATTGATCACAAAATAATTATAGTGGTTTGCATAGCTTTGGTCCCCATAGACTCATGTGTTTGAACACTTGGCCCACAGGAAGTTACACTAATAGGAGGAGTATCCTTGTTGAAAGAGCTGTGACCATGTTGAATTGTGTCACTTTGGCCTGGAGTTTGGGGTCCATGCGCAAGCTTCACCCAGGGCAGAAGAGATCTTCTTGCTAGCTGTCTTCAGTTCAAAATGTAGAACACTTGGTTCCTCCAGCACCAAGTCTGCCTGTATGCTGCCATCCTTCCCATAGATTCAGCCACAATTAAATGTGCTCTCTAAGAGTTGCCTTGGTCATGGTGTCTGTTCACAACAATGGAAACTATTACTAAGATAATTATCCTGAGAAAATAAATGAATTCTCATACAAAACAAAACAGCAAGGATTCATCTGAAACAGTCATTGGCTAGCTCTTGTTTTTCCATGATAACTTAACAATTTGAGTTAGGAAAGAACCATTTAGATTGGAAAGACTTTATTTCCTCTTTTCTGGAAAGAGAAGGTCAAACATTTTTTCCAGTAGGTACTTAAAGTATATAACCTGATTCATTTTTAGGTTAGATGTAAAAGAACTACTTTGAGATCACTGGGACAAAGTCACAGTGCATCCAAGGCAGCTTTTATGTGTTGGCAATTATCTATAAATAATATGAGTGTATATATATATATATATATATATATATATATATATATATATATATATATGATATTTAATATAAAGTATCTATAAATAATATCTATTCCATGGAATTTGAACACCATTGAACTCTTTCCCACAGAACTCATACAAGTTGGTATCTAATGCAGAAAGGAAATGATTTGTGTTACAAGGACTGATAAATAAAAATAAAAAGTGGGCTAGTTGTGGTGGCACATGCTGGTAGGATTTGCTGAGGAGGCAGAGGAAGGAGGATCATGAGTTCGAGGCCAGTCAGGGCTACACATTTGGAGCTGGAGAGATGGCTCAGAGGTTAAGAGTACTGACTGCTCTTCCAGAGATGCTGTTTTCAATTCCCAGCAGCCACATGGTGGCTTACAACCATCTGTAATGGGATCTGATTCTCTCTTCTGGTGTGCCTGAAGAAAGCAACATTGTACTCATATACATAAAATAAATAAATCTTTTAAAAACTAAATAAAAAGTGAGTGTATGTGTCTAAATAAACTTACTCATTGTATTTCAATGAACTGATTTTTCACTTGAAAACTTTAATAAAAATATGAAATTTTTAACCTTCTTAAAATTATTTTTAAGAATTTTACACAGTTTCTGTATTTACATCATTTTCCTTCCACATTCTCCCCATTTCAACTCCTATGTTCCCCTTCTCTTTCTTAAACATTTGTGATCACTTCTTCATTACAATTGTAACATATTAAAATGAGTCCCTTTAGTGTGTAAATGTATTATGAGCAACCATTTTGTATTGGATTCCTAGAGAAGACTATGGCGTGGCAACCTTATACCTCACTTGATGCTGTTTTCCAGCTTGGAGGTAGGCTCTGTAAGTTCACTCTCCCTACTGTCAGGCATTTCATGTAAGGTCTCTCCCTTTGATTCCTGAGAGTGTCTTACCACCCAGGTCTCCCGTGGTGCATTCTGGAGTGTTCTCCCAACCTCCTGTTTTCTCTGGTTGCCTGTTTCCATTCTTTCTGCTGGCCCTCAGAACTTTAGTCCTTTTCCTTCACCCAACACCAGATCAAGTTTCCTTTCCCCTCACCTAGTCCCCCCATTCCACATTCCCTTCCAGGTACCTCCCTCCCTGCACACTTTTGATTGCTTTCTTCTCTGTCCCAAGTGGGACTGAGACATCCTCACTTGGGCAGTTCAGCTTGTTGACATTTTTTTGGTTCTGTGGACTGTATCTTGTGTATTCTGTATTTTTTTTGTCCAGTATCTACTTATTAGTGAGTAAATACCATGCACATGCTTTTTGGTCTGAGTTACCTCAGTAAGGATGCTATTTTCTGTTTCTTTCCATTTGCCTACAAAACTCGAGATGTCCTCAT
Source organism: Mus minutoides (assembly GCA_902729485.2). Classification (NCBI taxonomy): domain Eukaryota; kingdom Metazoa; phylum Chordata; class Mammalia; order Rodentia; family Muridae; genus Mus; species Mus minutoides. Next base: position 1,643,417 of record LR753329.1, on the reverse strand, counting down.
TCTTAACACCTGACTAGTATTTCATTGTGTGAATGAACTACATTTTCTGTATCCATTATTTTCTAGTGGGACACCTAGGTTGTTTCCAGGTTCTGGTTATCACAAATAAGGCTGCTATGAACATTGTGGAATACATGCCCCTGTGGCAGGGTAGGGCATATTTTGGGTATATTCCCAGTAGTGGTATAGCTGGGTCTTTAGGTAGATCTATTTCTAATTTGCTGAGGAACCTCCAGATTGATTGCCAGAGTGATTGTACCAGTTTGCAATCCCAACAGCAATGGAGGAGTGTCCTTTATTCTCGACATCCTTTCCAACATGTCTTGTCACCAAAGGTTTTGATCTTAGCAATTCTGATTCCTGTAAAATGGAATCATAGGATTGTTTTGATTGGTGTCTCTCTGATCATTATGGACTTTAAATATTTCTTTAGGTACTTCTCAGCCATTCAAGATTTTTCAGTTGTGAATTCTTGGTTTAGTTCTATACCCCATTTTTTGATTTGGGTTGTTTGGTTTTTTTGGTTATTAACTTTTTGAGTTCTTTATATATTTTGGGTATTAGCCCTCTATCGGATGTGGGGCTAGTAAATAAAACATCCAATCTATACATTGCCTATTTGTCTAATCAACTATGTTCTTTGCCTTACAGAAGCTTTGCAGTTTCATGAGGTCCCATTTATCAATTCTTGATCTTAAATCATGAGCCATTGGATTTCTTTTAAGGATATTTCCCCCTGTGCCACTGTGCCATTGAGTTCAAGGCTTTCCCCCATTTTCTCTTCTATTAGATTCAGTATATCTACTTTTATGTTGAGGCTCTTGATCCACTTGGACTTGAGCTTTGAACAAGGTGAAAAATATGGGTCTGTTTTCATTCTTCTACATACAGACAACAAGTTAGACCAGCACCATTTATTGAAGATGCTTTCTTTTTGCCATTGTAATTATTTTTGGCATATTTGTCAGAGATCAAATAACCTTAAGTGTATGGTTTTACTTCTGAGCCTTCAATTCAATTCCATTGATCAGTATGTCTGTCTCTGAACTAATATCATGCAGTTTGTATCACTAATGCTCTGTAGTAAAGCTTGAGGTCAGAGATGGTGAATCTCCCAGCTGTTCCTTTATTCTTAATGATTGTTTTCACTATTCTGGATTTTTTCCCTTTCCTGATGAATTTGAAGAATTGTTTTAGGATTTTGATAGGGATTGCATTGAATCTATAGATTGCCTTTGGTTGAATGGCCATTTTTACCTTGATAATTCTGTCAATCCATGAGCATGGGAGATCTATCCATTTTCTGAGATCTTCATTTTTTTTTTTCTTTCGCTTATTTGGTTAGAGTTACCCCAAGATATTTTATATTATTTGTGGCTATTGTGAAGGAAGTTGTTTCCCTAAATTCTTTCTCAGCCAGTTTATCCTTTGGTGAATGATAGTTTTACTTTGTTCTTGGATTCGATTTGCAATAGTTTCCTTGAGTATTTTTGCATCAATATTCATAAGTAAGCTTGGTCTGAAGTTCTCTTTTTTTTTTTTGCTTGGCTCCTTGTATGATTTTAGTATCAGAGTAATTATGGCTTCATAGAATGAGTTAGGTAGTGTTGATTCTGTTCCTATGTTGGGAACAAAAAAAAGGGGGGGTGCCAAGGGGAAGAGGGTGAAGGGAAAACCACACCCCACCAGAGTTTTACCTATTCTCTGGTCAGTCAGGCATGAGAGAGCTGCCATATACTTTCTACTCATCCCTGGGTGAGCATTCAAGCATTTGACCCACTCTTCAGGGGGTGGCCAAGGGGCAACCCTACCTGAGATTCCTGGAGCTACTTTGCTAAAGTCATCAGGGTTATAGGAGAGAGGGATAAAGTAAAAGGTTCCCAGCACCTGTGAGAGTGAGTGCAGTGGATCTTGACTGGAGCACAGGAAGGTCTTCTAATGGCCTGAGATTAGAAATGGCTCATTAGGAGAAAGCTTGTCCAATTCTCCAAGTGCAGTGAACCTTGATGATCAGAGACTTTCTATGGTTTTAGAGCTTTATTATAGAAAGGCAGGGAGAAAGAGAGAAAAGAGAGAGGTTATATATACAGAGAGACAGAGAGAGAGAGACAGAGAGAGAGAGCTAGAAAAAGAGTAAGAGGGAGAGAGGAGAGGAGAGAGGGAGTGAGAGTGAGGGGTAAGAAGCAAGAGAGACAAGTAAGAGAGCAAGCAGGGACTGATCAGCTCTTTTTATGGTCTTCACTCTTGCTAGGAAACTGTTGGAGTTTAGCCTGAAGGTCAGAAGCTTGGACCATTGCCTACATGACTTCTAGCCATGCTTCTCTTTTGGGGGCTATGGTGGGCAGTAACTTAGGCAGGAGCTAGAGTACCAGGAGCATAAGGGAACACCTACTGTGCAAGTAGGTAAATTATCACCACCGGGGTTCAGACCTCAGCTCAACTGGAGACCAGCATGTCTGTGCATAGCCCACTTCTCCACATCTCCCCCTCAGTTTTTATAAGGAGAAAATGTGACAATGTCTGTTTTGACTTTTAGTAATAGGATCTAATAGTGGTTTGGATTTACTCAGATTCTACTATTATGTCTCCCTTTTTATTTCTGATTTTGTTAATTAGGATACTGTGTCTGTGAGTTTTAGTAAAGTTTCTTTTATGAATATGGGTGCTCTTGAATTCGGGTATACATGTTCAGAATTGAGACATTCTCTTGCTGGATTTTCCCAGTAGAGGATATGAAGTGTCTTTCTTCATCATGATTGATAACTTTTCATTTAAAGTTTATTTTATTGGATATTAGGATTGGAACTCCTACTTTTTTCGTGGGACCATTTACTTGGAATACCTTTTTCTATCCTTTTACTCTGAAAGAGTGTCTGTTTTTGTTGTTGAGGTGTTTTTCTTGTATGTAGCATTATGTGGAACTTGTTTGCATATCCAGTCTGTTTGCTTATGTCTTTTTACAGGTGAGTTGAGTCCATTACTACTGAGAAATATTGAAGAGAGATGACTGTTGGTTCCTGGTAGGTTTGGTTTTGTAGGTGGTTTTATGTGCTTGTAGATCTCTGCTTTTGACTTTGTTGTAAATGCTTAATATCTTGTCCTTCCTTTGGTGCAGGTATCTTCCTTGTTTTGTAGTTTTCATTCAAACTTGATTGGTAGATAGATACTGTTTGAGTTTGCATTTGTCCTGGAATATTTTGGTATCTCCATCTATGTTGATTGGGAGTTTTTCTGGGTATAGTAGCCTGGGCTGAAATTTGTGTTCTCTTAGAGTCTGTATGTCCTCTGATCAGTCTCTTATGGCTTTCATAATGTCAGTTGAGAAGTCTAGTATAATTCTGATAGGTCTAACATTGTATGTTACTTTGCTTTTTATCCTTTCAGGTTTCAATATTCTTTCTTTGATCTATGCATTTGTGCTTTGATAATTATGTGACAAGAAGATTTTCTTTTCTGATCCCATTTAATGGTGTACTATAGGCTTCTTGTGCCTTTATAGTCATTTCTTTCCTTAGATTGGGGAAGTTTTCTTCTATAATATTGTTGAAGACATTTTCAAGTCCTTTGAGCTGGCAATTTCTGTTCTTCTCTTTTCCAATTATTCTTAAATTTGGCCTTTTGATTGTGTCCTGAATTTTCTGGGTGCTTTGGGCTAAGAGTTTCTTATATTTTGAATTTTCTTTGACAGTTGTGATAATCTCTTCTATTGTATCTTCTACACCTGATGTTATCTCTTGTATTTTGTAAGTAATACTTATTTCTGTAATACCTGACCTCTTTCCTAGCTTTTCCATTTCCAGGTTTGCCTCCATTTGTGATTTCTTTATTGTTTCTACTTCTACTTTTAGGTCTTGGATTGCTTTATTCAATTCCTTACCTCTTTACCTGTGTTTTCCTATATTTCTTTCAGTGAGTTATTGATATCCTTCTTAAAGGACTCTATTATTTTCATGAGATAGGATTTTAGGACAGATTCCTGATTTTCAGGGATGTTGGTATATGCAGGGTTTGCTGTAATGGGAGAACTCACTTCTGATGATGCCCACATATTTTGGCTTTTGTTGCTTATGGTCTTGCTCTTCCCTTTTGCCATCTGGATATCCCTGGTGTTGATCTGAGTGACTGTATGGAGTCTGCCTCTTTTGTCCCTTGGTTGCTTCAGCCCTACTGGTAGGTCTATGGCCCTTACTATATCCAACCACCTGTGGAGCCTTCCACTGGAGGCTCTTCACATGGGCAGAGAAGCTTCTGATTGGTTGCCCAGGCTGCAGTAGATCTCCTGGGAGGCCTTCAGACAACTGCTCTGAGTGCAGCAGGTCCTCTAGGATGGATCGGATATGGAGTCTTCAAGGGAGTAGACTAACTAAGGGTTGGTCCCAGCAGCAAGACAGGACACAAGTGGTGGAAAGGCCAGAAGGGAAGTGGTATTTAGGAGGGCAGGGGCTTGAGGGTCCCAAATTCACCATGCTCCCAGCAGCAGCTCTAGGACTGGGGGTGGAAGTGTTTCTTACCAACTGCTCCTGAGTGGAGTGGGTCCTCTAGGATGGGTCAAAATATGGATTCTTCAAGGAAGTAGAACTATGGAGGATTTAGTTTATCGTTGCGATTACTTCCCTTCCTATAATACTAAATATTAACAAGAAGATGTCATGCTAGGTTTTGAACATACTTGTATTGGTTTCCCTAGTTAATTCTTTATGAAATGTTAGGTGGTATCTCTTAAGTCAGGAGGGCCCCATGGATATCTACATGGTTATTTTCTAAAATACTGATAAAATTGACAAGTAAAATCCAATATCATTTCACCTTAATGCTTACATGTTACTAAGAAGTAATAATATTCCATGGTCTGTAATGGTATTAAAATAGATTTGCAAAGGAATGGTTCCTGTTGGCTTCAAACATTTTGTATTTTCTCACTTAAACCATTAAAAATACCTATCTCCAGGTAACCAACATTTTTATCCCTGAATCCATGTCTTCACACAAATATAATTATATGGATTATTTTAATGTACACAAAATTAATAAAGGAATACATTAAAAATAAATAGAATAGCTTAACATATAAAACTCACATATGAATAAATGACCCAAGATATTACACTAAGAAAAAGTATTTTGGATATGACTCCCAAGTCTTAGAAACAGAAGTAAAATATAGGACAGTGACATGACATCAAACTAATTTTATACTGCTTGATATCCATAGGAAGCTTTACCTTCTCTGAGGGGAAAGGAAGGGGGAATGGGTGGAGGAGAGATTGGGAGGAGAGCAGAGAGAGGAGGTTGTGCTAAGGTTGAAAAGTTAATTAATTAAGGAAAAATGTTTTAAACAACACAAAAGGAAATAGAAATACATGCCTTGTTGATTAGAAAAGTTAGTATTGTATTATGGAAATTAGAATGAAGCTTTTATAAAACTCTGAAATATTTGTATATTTTAATTCGTGAACAGCATAAATAGATCAAATAAAAGTATTCATATTGCCAAACTTATAATATTTCTAGGATTACCCTATAAGTATACCACTCAAAAAATGATTACTTTTACTATTGTATTGAAAACAAAAACATAAGAAAATTTAAATGTATTTTACATGTCAAACATTTTATGCCCCTAGAAATATATTGCAGTAGGAAGAGCTGATTCATTTTGTGGAGGTGAAATTTGAATTAAAAATTGCAACTCAACAGTAAATGTAAATTGTTTGGAGACTTCTAGAGTAATTTTATCTAAACTAATTAAATGACAGTGAATATTCAAATTAATAAAATCAGAAATAAAAAGGAGATCATAGGAGCAGACAAAATGTCCATCTAGAGAATCATAGAGACATAATCATAGAGACTTTAAAAACCTTTACTTCACCAAGTTGAAACATCTAAAAGAAATCAATAATTTGCCAGGTGTGGAAGCGAATGCCTTTAATCCCAGCACTTGGGAGGCAAAGGCAGGCGGATTCCTGAATTCGAGGCCAGCATGGTCTACAAAGTGAGTTCCAGGACAGCCAGGGCTATACAGAGAAACCCTATCTCGAAAAAAAAATCAATTATTTTCAATAATTTTACTGATATTTAACAAATTTAAATCAAGATTAGACAAACAATATAAACAGAACTACAACCTCTAGTGAAATAGATGCAGGTAATAATATGCTCACAACCAACAATAACAACAAAAGCCCAGAGCAAGATGATTTTAGTGCAGAATTAATTCTACCATACTTTCAAAGAAGATGTTTTTATTATTATAATTATTAGATATTTTCTTCACTTACATTTCAAATGCTATCTTGAAGGTCCCCTATACACCCCCCTGCTCCCCAACCTACCCACTCCTGCTTCCTGGCCCTGGCATTCCCCTGTACTGGAGCATATGATCTTTGCAAGACCAAAGCCTTCTCCTCTCACTGATGGCCAGCTAGGATATCCTATGCTACATATGCAACTGGAGACACAGCTCTGGGGGGTACTGGTTAGTTCATATGGTTGTTCCTCCCATAGGGTTGCAGACCCCTTTAGCTCCTTGGGTAGTTTCTCTAGCTCCTTCATTAGGGGTCTTGTGTTATATCCAATGGATGACTGTGAAGATCCACTTCTGTATTTGCCAGGAACTGGCATATCCTCATAAGACACAGGTATATCAGGGTCATGTCAGCAAAATCTTTCTGGCATATGCAATAGTGCCTGGGTTTGGTGATTGTTTATGGTATGGATCCTCTGGTGGGGCAATCTCTCAATAGTCCTTCCTTCCATCTCAGCTTCCAAATTTGTCTCTGTAACTCCCTCCAGGGGTATTTTGTTCCCCATTCTAAGGAGGAATGAAGTATCCACTCTGGTTTTCCTTCTTGATTTTCATGTATTTTGCAAACTGTATTTTGGGTATTCTAAGTTTCTGAGATAATATCCACTTATCATTGAGTGCATATCATGTGTGTTCTTTTGTGATTGGGTTAACTCACTCAGAATGATATCCTCCAAATCCATCCATTTGCCTAAGAATTTCATAAATTCATTGTTTTTAATTGCTGAGTAGTATTCTATTGTGTAAATATACTACATTTTCTATATCCATTCCTCTGTCGAGGAACATCAGTTATAGAATTGAAAGTAATGTGTGGGTTGTTCAAGACAAGAAATGGAAGAAAAAGTTGGATGCTCAGTTATATAAAGTTTCTTCAAAACTGGATCACGGTGATTACAAAAGCAAACTGTAATAAAAGACATGACATACTAAATTAAATGAAACTTGGGAGTCTGTAATTATATTGTTTGCATTGAATAACAGAATATTTTATTAATATCTGTCTGCTTTGCTAAGTTTTTTACTCTTTATTGCTTTGAGGAATTTGCTGAAATATAATGAATCCACATCCATACATAGTCTATTGCCAGACACTTTTATTTAATAACATACTTCTATGGTCAAATATAATTTGATATAATATATTTGAAAAAAGTTTTTCTCCTTTCCTTTCAGATTTTATATGTTGTTATTTAGCATTCACTTGTTTCCATCTAAAAACAAATTTTACCTTCATTGTTATTTGTTGTGGCTCAAAAGGTCATGGCATCTCTATCTCCATCTTGTCCCTGGGCCACCATCTATCTATTAACAAACACTCCTTTGTTTCTTCTACTATCTTGCTTTGGTTCCTGTAACTCACTCAGGATACTTTACCATAGGGGCACTTGGGACATTTTTATGATAGGGGGCTTTCCAGACATTTTAAAATGGGGAAATTCCTTTGACATCAATGTATTACCAAGCAATGACACTGGTTGGGCCTTTACACCTGAACAGATACTATTTGTGGATTCAGCTTTATAACCCCTCCATTTCCCAAGAGTAAAAGAGACTTTAACAGAATTTTTGTCTTGTCTCCATCCTTTGCATCTCCTGATCCAAACTTTGTAGTTGTTGCTTCCTTCCCTAGAGAACCTTATTGTTTAAGTTCTGCAGATTGGGGCAGCAGGCGCACCACATTGAGACTCAAGTATGAAGGGACCAGTGAAGATCATCACAGTACTTTTGGTCAGTCAACAGATTTTGCGGGGAAGACGTCTTATGCAGGAACCTGCCTCCTTGACTAGGGATCCTGGTAATTTTACTGTTATCATGGGACAGGTATTGAATAGCAATGAATTATTAGTAGAAGGGTTGAAAAAGGCCTTAAAGGCCAAGAGATAGGGAGAAGGAGGGTAGGGGAGCAGGGTGGGGGGAGGATATAGGGAACTTTTGGATAACACTTGAAATGTAAATGAAGAAACTCTCTATTAATAAATAAATAAATAAAAGAGGTTACCTCAAACTATTTTAGGAACGCAAGAAGAAAATGTTTGGCTAACTTTCTTTTGTTGATTTGCCCCAGCAAGTGGGTTTAGTAATAATTGCACCTTACAGTTCCAGCAAGAAGCTCAGTCCTTATGATGACAGGGACACACAAGAGCTAAAAGGATCCTGTACCAATGATCATGAATGTGCTGTCCATAGAGGCCGGGGGGGACAAGGGGGTCTACTTTAAGTTTCTTGTCTTTTTCCACATGTCTGACTTTTCCTCTTCAATTTTTGTTTACCTGCTATGCTTATTTTCTGGAAACATCAAAATGTTTTAATAAAGGTATTTTTCAAAAAAAAGGTTAAAATACATGATTTGCTTACATTTTTTTTTTATTTTGATGAAGAGATTTACCTATGCTTTCCCCTTGAAGGTACCATTGATCTTAATAGATAGGAGCATGTGGGTAGTGCTATTAAAGATTATTATAAAGTTTTGGGGCCTGAAAACATTCCAGTAATGGCATTTTCCTTTTGGAATCTTATTAAGGAAGTTCTTTCTTTTAAAACATCTGATTCCTCAATTGCAGAAGTTGTGAAAGAGGAAGAAAAATGCCTTGCTGCTAAAAAGTGTTGTTACTGTTGCCACTACTGATCAGCATCTACTGATGCTGATCTCTCAGCTAAAAAGAGGTAGAGGAGGACTTAATGTCCTTTGATAATGGCACTGAGGAAAAGATCAGAGCTACAATGGCCTCCACAAAGAATTTAAAATCTAATCTTATTCCTTTAAAGAAAACTCTAAAGGCCCTAAAACTCCATAGACACTTACCTAAGATTAAAAGAATTTGTCCACTCTTAAAAAAAAAAAAAATCTAAAAAGGGGATCTCAGTAGATGACCTCTGTGATAGTGAGTGAGAAGATCTAGATGAGACAGCCACTCAGTATCATAATTCTGACAGACCTCCACTTCAGAGAATGCCACAACCTTTCTGCCCTATCATGCCAGCTCTGCCACCAGCACAAAATTGGACTTCACTTCAAAAGCAAAATCAAGACCTTAAATATCACATCTCTCTTGTACTAGAACATCAAGAACTCTTAAAACAACTTAAACCTTCCTGTATACTCTCTCAGTTATCTCATTCTGTGGTCCTGTCACAGGTCTCTCTTCCAATTCCTGTGTTCTCAGTTGTGGAGGCACCTGCCATGGAGAGCAGAAATGCAGGACCTGTCTGTCACCATGTTGCTTTTGAAATGTCTATGCTCAAAGAATTAAAAACTGCAGTTTCTCAACATGCAGCCACAGCACCATATACTCTGGCTATAATTGAAGCAGTAGCTGAAAGATGGTGTACACACCAAGATTGGCATACCCTTGCCTGATCCTCCCTTGGAGGGGGAGAATTTCTTATATGGGAGGCTGATTATAAAGATGCCAGCAAAGATTTGGCCTCTAGAAATGCCCAGGCAGGAGTAGCCTGGACAGATGAGGCACAACAACTTAATTATCAACCAGTCTTGTTTGTACAAATTCAGTCTGCTGCTCCTAAGGCATGGAAATGCCTGTTTTCTAAAGAAAGTGTAGGCTTGTCCCTCCCTAGTATTAAACAGGGATCTGATGAGCCTTTTAAGGATTTTGTTCATTACCTCACCATGGCTGTGGGGAATATTTTTGGAAATATAGATTTTTCTGATTTTACTAAACAACATACCTATAAAAATGCTAATGCTGCTTGACAAGCTATTATTTATCATAAAAAAGATCCTGGTAATTTTTATATTTCTAATTATATTTCTATTTTATATTTCTAATTATATTCAACTGTGTTCTGAAATTGGCATGACATACCAACAAGGGTTGGCCATGGCTATGGCCATGCAAGGTACTACAGTCCAACAATTTCTAGCAGGCCAATATAAATTCTGCCATGACCAATGCAAATGTTTTTCTTGTGGACAGGCTGGCCATCTCTCAAAAAAAATTCCCAAAAGACACAGCAGCGTTGGACCTTCTCACCCTTTAGCTCCTGGCCTGTGCCGTCTTTGCAAACAGGGGTGCCACTGGGCTAATGACTGTTGAGCTATGATAAATCTCCAGGGGCAGACACTCTCTCCTGCCATGGTGTTGGTTAATGAGTGGTGGGGCCAGCCTTAGGCACCAAAAAACAAAAACCCATTTGGGGCAGTGAGCTTTTTCCCACAAAGCCACAACTCATTTCAGAACTCTACTGATCCACACTTGGCAGCCCATGGCTGGACCTCTGTGCCTCCTCCTATGTAACTTTAACTCCTGAAATGGGGGTCTAGACCATTAAAACAGGAATTTATAGACTGCTACCCCCAGAAATTTAGTTATTATTTTGGTATGATGCAGTTCATTATTGAAAGGCTTACATATTTTTCCAGGAGTTACTGATAATGATTTTCAAGGAGAAATTCTTCTTCTTGCCCACTCCCCTGATGCCTTGACTATTATTGATGTTGGTCAAAGAATTGTCTAATTGCTTCTTTTATCCCTTCATTCAAATTCACATAAGTCCCTAAAAAGAGTTAAAATCAAAAATGGCCTTGGCTACTCAGATGCCTTTTGGATCCAGGCTATATATACCCAAGGATAAGCCTACATTGATTTTAACATAAAATTGCAAAATCTTTTCTGGCCTTGTAGATGCAGAAGTAGATGTCACAGTAGTTTGAGTGGCTGAGTTTCCTAAAGTCTGACCCACAGAAGCCACCTTGAATCACCTCCAAGGCCTAGGCCAAAGTTCCAATCCAATGAGGAGCACAATTCTGCTTCTTTGGAAAAAATAATGAGGGATATTCCCCAAAATATCAGCCATATGCTATATCTGGCTTCCCTGCAAATCATTGGGGCCAAGATCTTCTCAATTAGAGATGATAATGTATAACCCTAATAATATAGTTACTCTCCAGTTGATTAACAAAAGGGGGCCATATGCCTGGTGAGGGCTTAGGGAAAAAATGAAGATGTTATCAATGAACCTATCTTTGTCATGCCAAAGAATTATTGTCTGGGCCTTGGGCATTTTTCCTAGTGGGCGTTGACTCCCCTGTGACCCATGTTAATAAAATTACTTGGCTGTCAGACAATTCTATTTAGCTTGCTCAATGGCCCCATCAGAAAAACTTCATACAGCCCAACAGCTGGTGCAGGAGCAACTTGAGGCAGACCATCTAGTAACCAGCAATTCCCAATGGAATACTCCTATATTTATGATTAAAAAGAAATATGGCAAATGGAAGCTACTTCAATACCTTTGGTTGGGTGGCTAATCCATGGTGGTAATGGGGTCCCTGCAACCCGGGCTACACTGACCTTCTGCCATACCCCTGCGGTATTACAAGATTGTAATAGATTTAAAAGTTGTTTTTTTTTTTTAATTATTATTCCTCTACACCCTGATTATCAAAAGCACTTTGCCTTTAGCCACCTATGATGGGTCAGACCATTCTGGGCATGACTGTCCTTGCAACCTCTCTGACCTAAGACAGTCACAGTCCCCATGGAGTCTCTAGGACCAAGCTAATTTAGACGTTGCCACCCTAAGTATGCCTTGTTTCTGTATCTAAAAAAGAGGAACCTGTTGGGGTCCAAAAGCCACTGGCATCTCAGTCTCCATCATGTCCCTGGGACATCATCAATTAACTAACACTCCTTTGTCTATCTTGCTTCTATTCCCGTAACTCATTCGGGACTTACCATAGGGGCACTCAGAACATTTTACAATAGAGCTCTCAGGACATTTTATGATAGGGGGCTTTCCAAACATTTTACAATGGAGACATTCCTTTGACGTCAATGTGTTACAAAGCAATAACACCAGTTTGGCCTGTGCTCCCGAGCAAATAATGTTTGTGGTTTCAGCTTTATAACCCCTCCATTTCCCAAGTGTAAATGAGACTTGAAGATAATTTTTTGTCTTGTCTCCTTCTTTTGCATCTTCTGATCCCATATTTGTATTTGTTTCTCCATTCTCTAGAGAACCTTTTTGTTTAAGTCCTGCAAGTTGGGGCAGTTATGGATTAAATTTGTGTCATTCTCACCACATCAAATGGATCTACAAGGCCTAGTATACATAAAATTATACATTGTACATGTACATATACAAACAGACACACATATGTATGTAGTTTACTCACATTCATTGTTGTTTTATTATTATTGATATTAATTATATGTCATAACATATTGTTCCCTGCTTTGGGTTTAAGAATCATACTGCCTCACAAAAACCTTCTATGTCTGTGTGACCCAACTGAAATGGCATAATTCCTCTGGTTGGCATACAGACACAACCTTTGTATACATCCTTAATCTCAAACAGTGTACTTAAAATTAGTATATAGAAGGGAGCAGATATTCCTGTCCCTATCGCTCCATTAAAGCTCTTGCCTGGTCATATGAGGCAGTCACCCCTGGTTCCGTAATCCTAATGCTGTGAGTCACAGCAAAAGGCATCCCCACTGATTTTTGTTTAGTTTTCATGGGTGTGAAGGTATTCAGGTATTCCTGATTTTGTTGAAATCCAGCTTCAAACAATAGTTGTTTGAAAAGATACAGTGCGTTATTACAATGGTCTTGTATCTGTTAAGGCTTGCTTCGTGAACAAGTATATGGTAAATATGAAAAAGGATAAATGAGGTGCTAAAAAGATGATATATTCTTTTGTGTTTGTGTGAAATATTCTACAAGCTTCTACTAGGTTCATTTCATTAATAATATCTGTTAGTTTCTTTACATGTATATTTAGTTTTTTTCTGAATTACATGTTGTTTGGATAAATCTGGGTGTCGAAGTCTCCCCCTTCTAAAGCATGCTGTTCAAAGTGCAATATATACTTTAGCAATGTTATTTTTACAAATGTGGGTGGCCTTGGGTTTGTAGCATAGATGTTCAGAATCATGATATCATCTTGTTAATTTTTTTTTTCCTCTGATGAGTTTGAAGTGTCTTACTCTGAAAGTCTATTTTACTAGATACTACAATGGCTACTCCAGTTTGCTTCTTTGCTCCATTTGCTTGGAAAACTTTCTTACAGCCTGTTACACTGAAGTAATGCTCATCTTTATTGAAAAGGCATGTTTCCTGTATGCAGCAGAATGATGTATCCTGTTTATATATCTATTTTGTTAACCTGTGCCTTTCTATCCACACTTTGGTCTTCCTTCTTCTTAAGCTTCATGTATCTTGGATATTCTGAGATTCTGGACTAATATCCACTTATCAGGATGTACAAATCCTGTGTGTTCTTTTGTGATTGGGTTCTTCACTCAGGATGACATTTTCTAGTTCCATCCATTTGCCTAAGAATTTCATAAATTTATTATTTTTAATAGCTGTGTAGTACTCTATTGTGTAAATGTACCGCATTATCTGTATCCATTCCTCTCTTGAGGGATATCTACATTCTTTTGGTTGTAATTCAAATAGCTCTGCGTTTTTATGTTACCCGAATGTTTTTTTCTGTTGCTTTTAATATTCTTTTTTTTTGTGTGTGTAGATTTTATGTTTTAATTACTACGTGTTGGGAGGATATTCTTTTCTGGTCTAGTCTAATTGGTGTTTTATAACTTATTTATGTTTATAGGCATCTTTTTTTTTAGGAAAAGTTACCTTGTATTTTGTAAAAGATATTGTATGGGCCTTGGATCTGTGACTCTTCATCTTCTATTCACATTATTCTTAGTTTAGGTCTTTTCATGTTATCCTATATTTTCTGGATGTTTTGTGTCAGGAATATTTTAGATTTACCATTTTCTTTGACTGATATATCAATTTCTTCTAATGTATATACTAAGCCTTAGATTTTCCCTTCCATATCCTGCATTCCATTGAGAATGCTTGCCTCTGTTATTCCTGTTCTCTTCCTTAGGTTTCCCATATCCAGCATTCCCTTAGTGTTTTCTTTATTGCTTCTATTTCTACTTTCAGGTCTTGAACAATTTTATTTATTTCTGTTACCTATTTTATTGTATTTTCTTTATATCGTTAAGGGATTTTTTTTCTTTTTTAAAGTCATCTATCTTTACATTTTCATGTGTTTCTTTAAGGGATTTACTCATTTCATCTTTAAAAGCCTTTATCTTCTTTATAAGATTAGATTTAAAGTCATTTTCCTGTGCTTTAGTTGTGTTAGAATATTCAGAGTTTTCTCTAGAAGGGTAGCTGTGCTCTAAAGGTATCAGATTTCCCTGGATTTTGTTGATTTTGTTCTTTCAAGGAACTTTAATCATTTGGATGTCCTCTTGTAATAGATATTAGGAGGGCAGCTCACTTCAATGCTCTTGGTGTTGCAGACTGCTGGTGGGTATCCTTGTGATATATGTTTCCAGATCTGAAGGTGTGTATGGTTCAGGAGCTACAGATACAATTAGAGTACGCAGAGAGATAGTTGGAAACTGGTTGTCTTCCTGGGCTAAAAGGCTGTTTGTGGCATCTTGACATGCCCAGAGGACTCAACAAGCAGGGAAGATGTATGGAGGAAGGAAAGGGCACCTTTGTGTTTCAGGCTCAGCAGGTCTGATGGAGGAGAAGTGGTAAAATAATGGAGTAGTAGATTATTTCTTAACATTGTATTTGTTGAGTCATGCATGACCATGTGAAATTGATGGTATAATATGGTTTCCTGTCCATTGAACAGAGCCAGAACTGTATAATCCTCCATGAGAGTTCAAGGTTGCTTCTGGATGTGGTATGTGTGTGTGTGTGTGTGTGTGTGTGTGTGTGTGTGTGTGTGTGTGTGTGTGAGAGAGAGAGAGAGAGAGAGAGAGAGAGAGAGAGAGAGAGAGAGAGATTGGAATATTCTCCCTGTCAAGGTTAATGATGCTATGATAATCAGAGATAGCATAAGTCCAAGAGGTAAAATGTGTCCAATATCTCAGCAAAAGAGTACCTGATGACACCTTCAGAACAGCCCTTGCCGTTTTGGGAAATCACTCTAAAAACATGAGTTCAAGAATTTATCATTTATCAACTATGCAAATATAAGGATTCAATATGAATTATATGAGGGGATTCATGGGCCTAATTAAAAAAAAGCAGATGCACTATGAGCCAGCTTGTCAGAAAGATATTAAAAAAAAAAGATAAAGAGATTTGGGAAGTAGTGATTACAGAGTAAGATTCCATTAATAAGTTTATTGTTTGTTCTCACAAAGTCAGGCAACTTCCTGAGTTCAAGGTCAACCTGAGACAAAGAGAGTATACCCTAGAAAGGTAATTTCAAGATGGCAAGATGGGATCCCACCAAGCTAAACTTATTGTCTGTTCTTAAAGAGATAAGTAGAACTTTGAAGTCATTTGCAATGCTGAAAAGGTACTTGCTGTATTTTTTCTTTTATGTTTTCTTTCTTTCTTTCTTTCTTTCTTTCTTTCTTTCTTTCTTTCTTTCTCTTTTTTTTTGTAAGAATCCTGGTGGTAGTGTTATGGAATGCTTCTTCATGGAATAATCGAAAAGGAACCTGGAGAAAATGACTGGATTGCTATGTAAATAATAAACAGCCTTGTTCTGTAAGAGCTATCTGTATGAGCTGACAGATCTCCAGAGAAAGCTGTCTGGAGCAGAACACATGCTGCCAACTTGTAGTGACAGATTGAATGTGAGTCCATTTTCACAGCTCCCAAACACCACTTCCTCAGATCCCCTCTCCAAGTGGAGGCTCGTCCTTGGCAGTATTGGCAACTATTACTACTAGTATTAAGTCATGAGTATTATCACTTAACACGTACTTTTGTTATTCACTTTCTCAAAAATTAATTTAAAAATTCTGTTTATATTATAGATAGATTAAAATGTTAGCTCTAGGTGAGAAAGGACTTTTTACATTTTATTGTACACAGAGGAAAGAGCTGAAAGCCTATACAAATTTTCTTTAGAATTTTATCTTCCTATTTTGCCACAGCTCTCTGCTTATATAATGCATGCAATAAAACCAAGTAAATGTCATCTGTTACTCATAAATATTAATCACCAATACATGCCAATAAATAATTTGGTTCAAATATTCATATATTAGCATCAAAAATATCTTAAAATGTCTAAATTACCTGTAAAAAACTTAGACTTGCCCCTCTACAGCTGACATGATAGAGAGTTTTAATTTTAATTCTTTCCCTGTCATGGTTACTTGTCTCACTACTCACTTGAACAGAAAATTTATTCTAGGGCACCTAGCACAGAAACAACACAGCTTAACTTCTCTAGGGTTATAAAATGAGGCAAGAGCCTCATTAGCCTAATGTTAATGGAACACTGGGGATTGTGATAAGCTTATTTTACAGAAGTGAATGTAACAGATTTTTCCAACCTTGTTTTCCATATTCATACTCTTCACCATGCTTCCCAAAATTTATTTTTCCCTTCATTTACTACTTTTGGAATATTTTATTAATTATAATGTGCTGGTTTTGATCATTGTCTTTTATTATTACTCTATATTGATTCATTTGTATAATATGTTATTCCACTTCAGTGTTTTATTTTTTTTTTATGTAATCTAAAATGTTATCTTATTGGCACATACCTGTAACCTTGTTGAAGTCCAAGTGGTCTGCAGTTTGTTTATCAGACAAAACCTGACAAAGATGCAACTGAACTGACTATGAAAAACTTCGGTCATAACATAGTATCTAGTAGGAATGTCCCATAGGGCAGAATATGACTTCAAGGACAGGGGTGTGAAATAAAGATCATTATAAAAGGGTAAATTGAGACTGTTTGCTCAAGGTCTTGCTTATATAGTATTATCTTTAGCAGTTAGCAGAAAAATAAATATAAACAAAAGTAGAAAAATATTTTTTCTCATTCCTGAAATAAACCCAGATTTTTTTCGCTCCTTTCCAGGTTTCTTTTTTCTTATAACTGTGCTGGTCATGATATAACGTCATCCATTGGAGGTTAGGAACAAGATCATTATGTCAAGGACATCATGCAATATATCAGTTTCTAAGATATCTTGTGATTTTCAAAAATTTGTTTCAACAATAACATCAGTATTATAACTCCAACTTATGTAGGTTTTATACTCAAATAAACCATTATATATTATTAGATTCTCTTTTTATGAGTTCTAATAACACTTCAACATTTTATGTTGTCTGGCATACTACTTAGACCATTTTGCCATTAGATTCCAACCTCTATAAAATATTAAACAAGATGACCCAGTGTATGTGTCATCAATTATGACCAGAATATTCTCTTCTTCTATGAACTTCCCTGTTTTGTCTTGGTAATAAATATTCTCTCCTTCCTCTGGAAAAAAATATATGTGTTTAATCATTTTTACCAAAAACTACTGAATATTGATCTATTTTGTGTATATCCCTATTTTCCTGTCATTATACTTCAATAATAGTACACACAGCAGGAATTCTAATCATTACCACATAAAAGAATTTATGGGTAAATATGTACACACATTATACATGGGGGGTGGATGTGCTATTTTTCATTTAAATAACTTTCCTGGTGAACTTGCATTGTTAAAAGGGAATATGAGGTGGACTGAAAAGTATATATCAAATTAAGTCCTAAGGAAATCATTCAAAGTTTGCATCTATTACAATTTTTAAAGAAGGATTTTTTTCTTCTCTCTTTACTGTCTTTCAACCATCAAACAAGAAAAACACACCTTAAGATGAGTTTTTCCTTTAGGTTTATGTATATAAGATATTATTACTAAATTGAAATTCAGTAGCATAAATCTCATATTTTGTTTTGTTTTCCTTATTTCCTCATTGAAATTCTCAACCATTTTGTCTGCTATGTGCTTTAACTATAAGAGTAAAATTTCAATTCATTGATTCCCAAGTAACTGCATTTTCTATTTCATGATGTTTCAAGTGCTATGCTATTTTAGATTTATGATTGTATGCTAAATATAAAATATTATGTTGAGTTCTTTAAATAATACCAAAGAAAGGAAATTTACCTTAAGTAAAGTTTTTATAGTCTTCTGAAATTAATTCACATTTCAAAATGTGTATCTCATCTTAAAGAGAATTATGCATTCAATGAAGAACTTGTGATAAATACTATCCTTGAATTTAGGTGTCGTTATTTTAGGTCAAAGAACAAGTTGAAGAAAATAATAATTTCCTAGAAATAGAATGTAGGTTTGAGGCTACTGATCTGTTTGTTTTCATTTCAGGAATACAAAACCATAAATGTCTATATGTTCAAACATATTGCATAAAACTTTACTTAAATTGATTAGTATTTTGCAAAAACATTTGATATATTAATTTTAATTACCAATTTAGACACATTAAGAAGATATTATAGAGAAATCTATGTATTTTTTCCAAAGCATAGTAAGTTAGTATATGTATATTTCACAAAAAAAGTTTTAATTATCTTTGGTCACAATTGTATTCAGTATAGATTCTATAGACTAAAGTCTTTATGCCATAAAATCATCATACATCTAGTTATTCACTATCCACCCTTGCCATTCATATACTTTATATACTATAAAAGCGTTGAAAATAAAATAAAAAATGATCTTTTTTTTCATTAAAGATTCAGCAATCTTCCACATATTACACTTTATTTTACTATATTTTTAATTCCATAGTCCTACAAAGTAGCTGATTAAATAACTATATTCTTCACAGCTCAAAACTTGTTTAAATGGAGTGAAAAGAAGACACAGTTTTTAAAGGTGACCTAGTCCTATTCATTAAATTTTTCTGCACTTTTTGAAATAAAGTAGTGCGTGTAAGTATACTCTGATGAGTCTTTATGCAGGAATTAATTAGTGAATGACTCCTTGGTGATCTATGCAAAAATATCTAAGTAGTTGTAAATAAATGGAAGTGTCTTTTATTCAGTAGTGTATCTACCTGTAAAAAATCTGGGAATTAATTAAAATTATGAAAACAACAAGGTGACTTTCAATTATTTTTATCTAATTTTTTTTAATTAATTTATTTTTTACACTCCATATTCCATTCATGGACCCCCATCTACTCTCCAACTGTTCCACATCCCACACATCCTACACACACCCCGTTTCCACATGCATGCCTCCACCCCTACCCCACATGACCTCTAAACTCCCTGGGGCCTCCAGTCTCTTGAGGGATAAGGTACATCATCTCTAAATGAA
Source organism: Mus minutoides (assembly GCA_902729485.2). Classification (NCBI taxonomy): domain Eukaryota; kingdom Metazoa; phylum Chordata; class Mammalia; order Rodentia; family Muridae; genus Mus; species Mus minutoides. Next base: position 1,623,999 of record LR753329.1, on the reverse strand, counting down.
CTCAGACCCAGAAGTCCTCTACTGTAGGTGTGTTGGGGCCTCATATCAGCTGGTGTATGCTGTCTGTTTGGTGGTCCGGTGTTTGAGAGACCTTGGGGGTCCAGATTAATTGAGATTGCTGGTCCTCCTTCAGGATCGCCCTTCTCCTCTGCTTTTTTCAGCCTTCCCTAATTTAACAACAGTGGTCAGATGCGTCTGTACATTGGTTGGGTGCAAATATCTGCTTCTGACACTTTCAGCTGCTTATTGGGTCTTTCAGATTGCAGTCATGATAGGTCCCTTTTTGTGAGCTCTCCATAGCTTCAGTATTATGGCCAGTCTTTGGGACTTCCTCTTGAACTGGATCCCACTTTGAGCCTATAGCTGTACCTTCTTTTACTCAGGTTCCTCTCCATTTACATCCCTGTAATTCTTTCAGACAGGAATGGTTATGGGTCAGAGATGTGACTGTGGGATGGCAACCCTATCCCTCACCTGATGTCCTGTCTTTCTGCTGGAGATGGGGTCTATCAGTTCCCTCTCCCTACTAAGGGCATTTCATCTAATGTGCCTCCCTTTGATTCTTGAGAGTCTCTTAACTTTCAGGACTCTGGTGCATTCTGGAGTGTTCCCCCAACATCCTATTTCCTGAGGTTGCCTGTTTCCATTCTTTCTGCCGGCCCTCAAGGCTTCAGTCTTTTTCTCTCACCTAATACCAGATCAGGTTCTCCTCTCAACCCACTCTCCCCTCCCCATCCACTTTCCCTCCCTGGTCCCTACCTCCCTCCCCGTTTGTGATTACTTTCTTCTCTTTCCCAAATGGGACTGAGTTGTCCTCACTTGGGCACTTCATCTTGTTGAACTTTTTGCTTTCTGTGGACTAAATCTTGAGCATTCTGTATTTTTTTTTTTCAATATTCACATATTAGAGAGTACATTCCATGCACATGCTTTTGGGTCTGAGTTACCTTACTCAGGATGATATTTTCTAGTTCCATCCATTTGCCTACAAAACTCAGGATGTTCTCATTCTCAATATTTGAGTAATATTCCATTGTATAAATGAACCGCATTTTCTGTATCCTTTCTTTTGTCGTGGGACATCTAGGTTATTTCCAGGTTCTGGTTGTCACATATAAGGCTGCTATGAACATAGTGGAGCAAGTGCCCCTGTGGCATGTTGGAACATCTTTTGGGTAGAATCCTAAGAGTGCTATAGCTGGGTTTTCAGGTAGATCTATTTTCAATTTTCTGAGGAACTGTCAGATTGATATCCAGAGTGGTTGTACCAGTTTGCAATCCCAGCAGCAATGGAAGAGTGTTCCTCTTTCTAAACATCCTTTTCAACATATGTTGTTATTTAAGGTTTGAAGACTTGTTTCACCATATTGATGCCAAATCTAATACAATTGGAAATATGATACATTTCCTCCTAATAGTCTTATGTAGAAAAAACAACAACAACAACATGATTTTCTTATAAGAATAAATTTTTAATCATTTAATATCCATTCTTCCAATGATCTTAGTATTTTACTTGTCTAACATAAATTAATTAGTTTTCTTTTAGAAAAATTTCTGTGTATCATAAGCAATTTAAATGATGATAGACAATTCCAGATCACAAAAGATTGTGAAACATATTTATTATAAATATGTATTAATATATAATGAATGATTTAAAGTCTATTAACATTATATACTACTTTAATTATACATATATTTAGTGAAACTTTCCAAATGCTAGAAGGCATTACTTAAAATTAAGCATATATCAGTTTACAAAGTGAGTCTCATAGTCATATAAATTTTTAAAGGCTAAACACACATATTAAAAAGGTGGTCAGGATATATATAAAGAACTCAAGAAGGTGGACAACAGAAAATCAAAGATCCCCATTAAAAAGTGGGGCACAGAGTTAAACAAAGAATTCTCAACTGAGGAATAGCAAATGGCTGAGAAGCACTTGAAGAAATGTTCAACATCCTTAATCATCAGGGAAATGCAGATCAAAACAACCCTGAGATTCTACCTCACACCAGTAAGAATGGCTAAGATCAAAAATTCAGGTGACAACAGATGCTGGTGTGGATGTGGAGAAAGGGGAACACTCCTCCATTGTTGGTGGGAATGCAAGCTGGTTCAACAACTCTGGAAATCAGTCTGGCGGTTCCTCAGAAAATTGGACATAGTACTACCTGAAGATCCTGCAATACCTCTACTGGGCATATATCCAGAAGATATTCCATCTGGTAATAAGGACACATGTTCCACTATGTTCATAGCAGCCTTATTCATAACAGCCAAAACCTGGAAAGAATCCAGATGTCCCTCAACAGAGGAATGGATACAAAAAATTTGGTATATTTACACAATGGAGTACTACTCAGCTATTAAAAACAATAAATATATGAAATTCCTAGGCAAATGGATGAATCTGGAGGCCATCATCCTGAGTGAAGTAACCCAATCACAAAAGAACTCACATAACATGTACTCACTGATATGTGGATATTAGCCCAGAAACCTAGACTACCCAAGATACAATTTACAAAACACATGAAACTCAAGAAGAAGGAAGATCAAAATGTGGACAAGTCACCCCTTCCTAGAATTAAGAACAATGCACACATTGAAAGAGTGACGGAGATCATGTGTGAAGCTGAATCCAAAGGATGGACCCAATGACTGCGGCTGCCAGGATCCATCCCACAGTCAGCCACCAAACATAGACACTATAGCATATGCCAGCAAGATAGTGCTGAAAGGGCCAGGATATAGCTGTCTCGTGGGAGACTATACCAATGCCTGGCAAACATGGAGATGGAAGCTCACAGTCAGCTATTAGATGGAACACAGTGTTCCCAAGGAAGGAGCTAGAGAAAGTACCCAAGGAGCTGAAGGTGTCTTCAACCCTATAGGTGGAAGAATAACATGAACTAACTAGTACCCCCTGAGCTCATGTCTCTAGTTGCATATATAGAAGATGATGGCCTAGTTGGCCATCATTGGGAAAAGAGGCCCCTTGGTCATGCAGACTTTATATGCCCCAGTACAGGGGAACGCCAGGGCCAAGATGTGAGAGCGGGTAGGTAGGGGAGCATGTCCGGGAGGGGGGAGGGTATAGGGAACTTTCTGGATAACACTTGAAATGTGAATGAAGAAAATATCTAATAACAGTTGGAAAAAAAGTGGTCAGGAAACCATTTCTGAAAAGGACATATTTGAGAAGAAACATCTGAAATGTGCATTTAGAAACACCTAAAATAAGCATTCCAGTTATCAGAAGACAACTCTAAGGAAAGTGACTATGAATGACAAAAATCCTCAGGCAAGAATATGCCTGACATTTTCAAAATATAGAAAGAGAGCAGTATAAAACTTATACTTATAAGAAAATATTCAAGTATTAAAATATATACTTCAAGTGGTAGAAAAATAGAAGAACATAGTGTCATCTATATTGTGACCCTTGAAGTATTATTTTGAGACTTGGAAAAGTCATTCAAGCTTTGAGTTGAAAAGGTCAATGATAAAACATAGTTTTTCAAAGAATAACTTTGACAATTGGGTAGGGAACATACTGTAGTGTAGTTTGAGTGGGAAGCAGGTATATAAATGATTTATGAGAGGATGAGAGAAGTACTTCTTGAATGATAGTATGAATCTTTGAAAACCCACTTCTCTGTAATAAAAATAATAATAATGTGTTTTTCAAATTCATCTTTTACAGAACTCTAGATGCTAAGTAACCATTTGCAACTATACAGGGAACATTCATTCAAGAAAAATGAAGGTTTCTTAGTAAGATTACTAAAATATGAATATATTCTCTTTCCTTTTCTTCAGTCTTCTCTCCTTGGGCCCTACTTATAATGTCTCTTGAAGAACAATGAAATCTATCAGTCTAGAGCCATTGAAGAAGACTAACAGGCCATAGGGTAGCCATTAAGCCAACAGAATTTTCATTATTTGACCAATGTGATAGCTCTTTGTACACACTACATCATTCAGGTTGCTTTTATTTGCTTTGATACAGAACCACTCAAAAGCTTTTCTATGAAGTTCTTTCAGGAAAATAATCAGTGTTTAATATCTTAGTTTAGTGTCTTAGTTTAATATCTTAGTTTATTATGTTAAGCCACTGAAACCCAAATACCAGTTGAATTACATAAAAGACTTACTAAAATCTTAAAGAAACATTTGTGGAAAGAGAATACACTGCATATACATTTTGCTTAATATATACTCTGAAGTCTACAAATAATTGTGTTTGCAACAGCCAGAATAAAAAGTAGCAGATGCTAGTGTCATTATCTGACTATGAGTAACTGAAAAATTTCAGAGTTCTATAATGTTAAAGGGTTAATAATTATGTTCAGCACAACACAGAGAGAGAGAGAGAGAGAGAGAGAGAGAGAGAGAGAGAGAGAGAGAGAGAGAGAGAGAGGGAGGGAGGGAGGGAGAGAAAGTTATTTTTCACTTCCAAATCTAGTATTGTAGTTCATTCTCATTGACTGGCCTATCTCCATTTCCTCTTGCATACCATTCCAAGGTTCTAATATTTCTATCTTGTACTTGATTTTTTTTTAAAGTTTGGTAAATATTGTATATAATAATTTGTTGTGTTTTATGAAAATATTTTCATAATTAATCTCAAGTCTACTGAAATTGATATATTAATTTGGTAGATAATTTAGCTGTTTCATATTGAACTAAAATTTTTATTTCAATATGAATTATCAATCATATACCCCATTATTTAAATGAGGAATATTGTAGGAGCTTTATTAGTAATCTCCAAAACTTGGAAGCAGTCAAATTGTAATTCACTAGGAATGTTTGTGTGCGTGCGTGTGTGTGTGTGTGTGTGTGTGTGTGTGTGTGTGTGTGTGTTTGTCTGCATGTATGTGTGTGTTGTGTTCCCAACTGTATATAAATATGTACAATATATTATATTAGTTCAAATACTAAAATAGATAGTTATTTTAGAAAACTAGGAATACCTGTAGCAAGGTATATGAGCCTTTGGTTTTTTGTTTGTTTGTTTGTTTGTTTTTAAGTTTTAGGATGACATTCATGCTTAGAACTGAAGAGTTATATGATCTGACACAGTTTTTCAAAGAATAACTTGGACAATTAGTCATTAATTCTGCCAAAAAGATGCCAGGTGTTTTGAAGCAAATTGTAAATAAGGTGTCAGCTGATTCCCTCCAGACAAACTTGTGTGTATGAGTATGTACATGTGTGTATGATGTATGTGTGTGTGTGTGTGTGTGTGTGTGTGTTTGTGTGTGTGTGTGTGTGTGTAAGTGAGAGAGAGAGACAGAGAAAGAGACAGAGAGACAGATTATTATGGTCAAGTTACTCTTATGAATGTTAGGTCAGCTTGGTCTACACAGTGAGTCAGATGAACCCTGGATATTTATAGAAACCTTTTACTCCTACTGTCTGCTGACCCAGATGTAGAACCCAGCTTCCCTCTAGCACCTGTTTGCCTGTGTGCTGCTGTGATTCTAAGATGGTAATGGATTAAAATATTGAAATTAAAGCTGTCCCTAATTAAATAGTTTATTTTATAAGAGTTGCTGCCAGGCGGTGGTGGCTCACGCCTTTAATCCCAGCACTCGGGAGGGAGAGACAGGAGGATTTCAGAGTTCAAGGCTAGCCTGGTCTAGAAGGTGAGTACCAGAACAGCCAGGGCTACACAGAGAAACCCTGTCTCAAAAAAACCAAAAGAAAAAAAAAAAAGAGTTGCTGTGTTCATGATGTCTCTTCACAGCAATTGAAATTATAAGTAAGATAAAAGTTGGTACCAATATCATCATGTCTTTGTCAATAATGTTTGTAATATAATTTTGAGTCAGTTATAACACCAGCTATGTTCTTTTTGCTTTAGAGAATTTTTGTTACCTATTTTCTTTAGTGTTTACATACTAAATTTAATAATATTTCTCATATTGTAAAGAATGTTACTGAACTTTTGGTAAATATTACATTATTAAGTAGATTATCTTTACTAGAATATCTACCTTCACAATTTTAATTCCTCTAATGCAAGAACAGGGAAAGTCTTTGAATTCTGTAGAGTTTCCAATTTATTTGTTCAGTTTCAAAGTTTTCCTTATAAAGGTCTTATTCTTACTTCGTTATTTTTATTCCCAAATACATTTTGAAGTTGGTGTGAATTGGATATTATCTTATTATTTTTTCCTCAGTAAGTTTGTTACTGTATATAAGTACTTATTCAAGAGATATGACATTATATTTGTTTTACTGTGTATACATACCTGAATAAATAATGATTTTAAAACATAAATATACAAAAATGCTCAACTCTGATATATAACTTGTACTATTTCAAATAAAATTATATCTAATATTTAAACATAATGCCAATAGTTATAATTTAAGGTAACTAGGTTTCAAAGATTTTGCTTTTTATTACTTTATTATGATTTACTCCTGTGATTTAATCACTTATTCATATAACACCTTGATATTTATCTTACCTAAAATGTGTAAACATAAAACATTTGCTTTTAAATCTTACATAATGAACCAGTTTTAATTTTAATTTTAATAATTGTCCAGTTTTAATATTGAAAGCTAAAGGAAAAGAATCAATCATATGTAAGGGTTTAACCCAGCAGTTTATAAAGAAAAACATAAGATAGATATTTGAAATAGTATCATATAGTAGAATTCTACTATCATGTTGAAGCTTTATTTACAATATCAGAATCTCTTTAGTGTTTATTTTTATATTTATAAACAGTTCACAAAATGCATTATTGTCTTTGTTTTCTTCTAATTTAAAATGAGTTATTTTATCTTATCTAAACTTAGTTCAATTATAAAAAATATTCTTGCAGCAAGTTTCTAATCAATATAGCAAATGACTTCTTGTATTTACTATACTTTCTGTGTATTTGTATCATTGAAAAATGTTTTTGTTGAAAATCATGACTTTTCAATGAACAACAGGGAATCAATGTTGGAAAATATAGTTTATCCTGAGTCATAACACATCCCCTGCCTTAATTTGTTGCAGTGTTCTGTTTATGTGTCTCCGACATGAAATTAAGTTTCTCAAACTAAGATTCTTAAATGGAATAAGAGGTTAATACAGATAAGCACATTAGGAAGAGTGTCGCAAAAACTGTAATGCTTTCTTGTTGCAAGGACAATACTTGATTTTCATGTGTAGTTCACTGTTTGTTACCAGCACACAGTTGATTGTAGATGCCCAGAAACTGCATCCCCTCTAGTTGATTGGTGAGAAAACCTTTACCCAGATCAAGGCTCAAGTGCTCTCATTGGCCATTGTCTTCAGGAAATATGTTATCAATATTCCCAGGACTTCGAATTTTTTCATATAAGCAAGAAATCACTATACTGAAAGCATTGCCATAATTTTAAAACATTAAAGCTCATTTAAACAATTATCATAAATAGAAATTTCTATTTGCCTGATAATTACTACAGTTGTTAATGGATCAAGCAATGTGTGTGTGTTAGCACTTCTTTGTTCTCTTCACCAGGCTGTATATAGACTTCTTTCATCTTTATAATTTAAGCATAAAAGTAGACTATTTTTCATAACTCTAACTTTAAGATTCCTTGTTCCCTTCTTCTTTAAGAAAATAATAAAAATAGACCATGTGATATATTAAAAGTGATTATATTAAAAGAAACAGCTTACTTGAAATATCAGTTTAGATTATGTGTAGACAACTGGAAGAAAGATAGAGGTAAATTTATTTTTCTGAATGTTTTATATTGTTTCTATAAGAAAACAACATCATAAATTGATGTGCAAATTTAATCAGTTATTTGGTACTATGTAACAATAAATATGATTGGATATTTAGTGTTGTAACTTTAAATTATTTTCTTCCTTTAGAATTCTAAACCTTTAGAGTATGTAAGTGAATTATCATTTATGTCTTAGATATTTTACTAAGTTTATATTTTTTTCACTTATCTTCCATGAAGAGTGCTATTTTATTTTTATTCAGAATTTACTGATAAAAGCCCACAGTTCCCCTTAGAAATCAGTTTGTCATTGTCATAAGACAATAACTATATTACACAGAAATTAATAGCTACTGATTTGTAACTTAAAGTGTTCATAACAGCAATTTGTGGTGTTTGACATAATTTAATATACTGTCGAACTAGATTAACACTAAATTATCCTGAATTTAAACTAAAATGTTATAATTAAAAATACTGCTATACTAACAAACACCAAATACAGACATCCCTCATTTTGTTTTTAAAGGAAGAAAAAATAGAAATAAGACCTATTGCTTTTTCTACCTTAATAAAAAGCCTATATGTCTCATTTTCTATTTTCTATTTTGTCTTAGGTTGAATGGACCCAAATTGCTTTAAGCCTGAAATTCTAGTTGATGTTTGATTTGTCACTTTGGTACAACAATAACCAGGTGCTTACAACAGAATACTGCATGTGATTTGATCCTACAAAAGCGATACAAAAATCCTGCTAAATCAGAACACAGACCATATGTAACATTCTTTCTAAAGATTTAAATATTCTTATTTCACAAATTATCATATGTATTAATAAGAGAAAGGATTGAATCTAGCTTTTATTTTAAAAATAACCTGTGAACTTTGCTACATTCATATGAAACTAATGTTATCCAGAAGATATGCTGTAATAAGGACTGAGGACTAAAGAGGTAGAGGTAACAGTTGCTTAATATCAAATTTTAACAGCTCTCTACCTGTTTTAGTAACAATATCCCTTTTTAAAAACTTCAGGTGTAGCAGCTCACTTGGACAATTATTTTTGTATGAATCTGTAATATGTATTCCTATACCTACTCTGAGTATGAAAAATTATTTTATCAGAAGTTTAAACCCTTATTACTTGCTAGTAATTACCTTAAAGTCTATTCAGAGAAAAAGACTGCTACAAGGAGCTTGAAATTCCAGTTGAAACCGTTTTGCTAATTCATTCACTATAAAAACAACAACATTATTTTGACTATACATATTATTCAAGACCAGATTACATCTTCATATCTCTTTTTAAGGAAATTCATGTGTTGCACAAATTTTCTTTTCATTATCACAGGCAATGCTTATCTGAAATGCTATTTGTAAATAGGATTTTTGTCTTTACTATTAAATATTGGAAGGTATTTACTTCTGTGATTGTGAGTTTTCTGTAAAAATTTGAAGGGAAAAACATGTGGCTAATTAAAACATCAAAATGGCCCAGTGATGACATTGGATACCACGACATATAATTTAATTTTCTACAAATGAATGCATAAATACAGTACAGTCAAGCTCTTCAATTTTATATTAAGTATATGTTCCCTAATATATTCTGTCAGGGCAGAAAATGTCAGTATTTTTTTTAATGTATCCCACTATATATTATATATATATGTAACTAATTTTAAAAGAGTGCTCCTAATGCAAGTCAATTTAGACACCTGATTGATAGCTGTTTATTCACTTTACCAACTGGCCAGATGCAAAAAAAAAAAAAAAAAATACCCTTTACAATCATCCATTTTGTATTTCTGAAGGGAGTGCTGATACTATCATATGATGTACAGTTTACTCTAGAAATTTTAATTGACAATGCTTTTACTTTTGTTTACAAAGGTAACACTCCTTTCCATACTAACTTTGAGGACAAAGAACTTTCCATTCTTTCCTTAGTTCCAAATATGATGGTGTCACTTTCCTAATGAATCATATAATCAGATATAGTTTATAGAAATATGTTCTAGTCAAAATTTCAGACACGAACAGTGGACAACTTGAACGGCCTCATGGAAAAAGAAGACTAAATATTGCATTTTGGTTCACCTATGTTTATCTGGAAAGAAAGAGTAAACTGGCACAACTTTCTAGTGATAGAAATAATGACTTGAAGTATTGCCCCATTATAGAAAAAAAATTCTAGTTATAGTCAATACCTTCCTCTCTAGGAGAAAAAAACTTGATAATATGTTAAATAACTTAGGTATTGTTAGTTACAAATAACTTTTGTAACAGGACAGCTTAACCTAGTTTCTCATGTTATTATAATTCAATAGGACTTGCTTTATTTTAAATAATATTACCATTAACAAATTTTCTTGTATGGAGATTTATCTGCCATTATTTGTGCAATAAAATATAGACAAACAACTAAATTGAATCCTTATTTTTTTTTTCCTTTTGCACATTCTCTTCTCTACCATATATGCAGTAAGCTATACAGATGCATTGTGACATAATGAAGGATATTTTATGGTCTACATTTATAGAGTGTTACCTTATTTTTAGTGCACCATTCAAACACGATTTTTTAAATTTAATTTTATTTGCAATTCAGTTTTTACACTCCATATTCCATCCCCCACCCCCATCCACCCTCCAACTGCTCCATATCCCAGACTTCCTCCCCAATATACCCGATCTCCATGTGTATGCCCCCACCTCCCACTCCATCTGACCTTTTAAAATAATCAATTAAATTATTATATTACTTCCTAATTGAGTAGATGATATCTGATATGTGATAAAGGTTAGAGAATCTCTGCATATAATATGTAAGACTTTAAATATTATTTTTATTTGTATTTCATGTATTACATTACTTATAAAGTATATTTATGATTTATGTCCATATTACATTCATTTTATATTAAAATAATATTTAGAATGCCATATAATGTATTCTGATTATATTTACTCTTACAACTCTTTTCAGGTCTACCTTGACTTTACTTACAGCCCCATATTTTGTCTTTTATTTTAAACTCACTGAATCAGATTTGTGCTGAAAATATATTTTCATGTGACGTTTTCCATTTTGCCTTAAAAGAGCCATACCCTCAAATAGAACTAACTCTTCTCTTCCCAGAAACTATCAATTGCCCTTCAGTTATAGATGGGTTTTCACACATAATTCCCTTCTTCATGCTCGAGTCTTGTCTATCTTATATTTGTGAAGTTCTTATGTATACTTATTCACCTACTATGAACACATATGTACACCTGCTCTACTAGGGAAAATATTATTTCCATGTAGCCATCTACCAATTATAATTATTACAGTAGTTACATTTTGCCATTTACAATTATCCCCGAAAATTGGGAAGAAAGTTGTGATATTGATGTTCTTTTTGAGACTAAGTATTCCACAGTCAATTATTATCTGCATCCCCTGTGGCAACCACCATCAACTGGAAAAGAATTTTCTCTGAAGAGGGTTGAAAAATATGTGCATTTGTAAATATAGTGATTAATCATTGGGTCATTTAATACAATGTATACTTATGAGAATAATTGAAGGAGAAATTTTTGGAAACTTAGTTGTGTCACGTGACGTTTTTCTGGAAGCTGGTCTTGAGAGAAGATATTTTTGCTGAAACAGACATGTAAGAGGGCATTTGATGTTTTTTCTGGAACAAATGTTTGAGAGAGTATGTGATGTTACTTAAGAGTATAAGTAGAACCAAACAGAGAGTGAAAGGATGAACTTGCATTGGTACACCTAGAAAGATACGCAGACCCTAAGAGAACACAAATGCCAGCACAGGCTACTATATCGAGCAAAACTCTCAACTCTCAATCACCACAGTTGGAGAATCCAAGGTACTCCATGATAAAACAAAATTTAAACAATATCTTTCTAGTAATCGAGCCCTACAGAAGATACTGGAGACAGCTTTACAGATTGCTCTTCCTGTGCCTCTTCTGCTCCAGGCAGCTTTCTCTTGCTATTATAAAAACTCTCTGGTTACCTTATCTCTTACAAACCAAAAGCACAATCTTTTGTTTACATATGAATCCAATCATTATCTGATGACTAATTGGTCTTCAAAGGTTTTCCATTTAACTATTCCAGGATTCCTTCTGAGTATCCCATTAATCAGAATCCCATGAACTTAACCCCTTTACTCTTAGAAAGAGGCAACAAACACATTCTTTTAAACATTGCAAAATAATTCAGAGATCTGCTTCCCTTTGTTAAGCACACACACAAAAAATAAGCTAGCAGGGTAGTATCCCACCCAGAAATTACCATTCCTAACATGCCTCAGTCTGGACCTAAACCCCCTATGTCTCAGGTAGACCTTGAACATAGGAATCTCTGACAAGTTGGCTCATAGTGCAGTTGTCTCTGTTTTCCTAGATCCATAAAGCCCCTCATATAATTTGTATTGCATCATTATATTTTACATAGTTAAGAATTATTATGTTTTTGAATTAATGTTTCCCATGTACTTTCTCACAGCCTTAAGAGATGTTCTAATGGGCACAGTACTCTCCAATTTTGTTGAGACACACACTTGCCTCCTGGAATCCTACTCTCTGTGATTATCGTGGAGTTATTAACCTTGCTAGAAAGGACATTCCTCACAGGAGGAGTGTGAAAATATGTACATTATTATACAAATAACTCTTATGCCCACAGAAACCATCAATACACATGGAGGTCCATGTCCTGTTGGCTCTGTTCCATGAGTGGGAACCTTGTCACACTATCCCTACCATGGCCAGGCCACACTTGGTGGTAAAACAGATACAAGTGGGAAAGGATGCAAAGTGTCTTTATTTGCAGATGATATGACAGCATTCATACATGACCTTAAAAAATTCCTCTGGGAAGGAAAATGACTGGGTACAAAATAAAGTCACAAATATCAGTATCTACCTATATACAAATAATAAACTCCCTAAATAAGAAAGACTAATAACACCTAGGATAATTGCTTCAAAAAATATAATGTCTTATGTTAAATCTAATTGAGCAAGTTCATATCTGTGAGGAGAGAACTTGAATTATTTTTTGATCCGTGATTTTTATACTTTTAGTGTTCCACTAACTCTCAGCCTTAGGCATTTATTACATTGTTATTTTCCTTAATGGAATACTTTATATGACATTTTCCATTCAAAGTACTTTACTTAGGAACATATTCATCACTAAGCACAGAAAACAGTTGCCTATTAATATCCGTAATTATGATTGTTTTTAAAACTGGAGGCTACTTATTGTGGCAAACTATTTTTTGTAAATGTAACATTAATAAAAGTTGCCTTAATTAAGTTTCAGATAGTTGTTAAGAGTCATCTTACCTAATAAATGAGAATAAATCTGACTTTCTAAATGAATCATGCAATGTAAAAATAATATGAGAAAAATATAGAACTATATCAGTAAATATATTGATGTTAGTATATATGCATGCAAATATATTATATATATACCTATATATAATCACAATACATTTCTTTTTATAATAATCAAATGATTATTATAAACATTCATCCTGGAATTGTCAGACTATTTAACTTTAATAATTTTTAATTTTTCTGCTTTAAAATTGGCTCAATTAGTCTACTTTAATCTAAAGTTCAATAAGCAAATTGAATGTTTGAAGAACCAAATCTGGAATATAAAGGTGTTCACAAGTATTAGATTTTGTTTTCTTTCTCTTGTTGCTATTTTATACTGTAGTTGTTAAAATGACTTCTTTTTTTTTCCAACTTTTATTAGATAATTTCTTCATTTACATTTCAAGTGTTATCCAGAAAGTTCCCTATACCCTCCCCCCTCCCAGGCCTGCTCCCCTACCCACCAGCTCCCACATCTTGGCCCCGGCGTTCCCCTGTATTGGGGCATAAAAAGTCTGCATAACCAAGGGGCCTCTCTTCCCATTGATGGCCAACTAGGCCTTCCTCTTCTATATATGCAGCTAGAGACACGAGCCCAGGGGGTACTAGTTAGTTCATGGTTATACTTCCACCTATAGGGTTGAAGACCCCTTCAGTTCCTTGGGTACTTTCTCTAGCTCCTTCTTCCTTGGGAACCCTGTGTTCCATCTAATAGCTGACCGTGAGCTTCCACCTCCATGTTTGCCAGGCATTGGTATATTTTCCCCCGAGACTGCTATATCCCGGCCCTTTCAGCACCATCTTGCTGGCATATGCTATAGTGTCTATGTTTGGTGACTGATTGTGGGATGGATACCTGGCAGCCACAGTCGTTGGGTCCATCCTTTGGATTGAGCTGCACAAATGCTCCCTTTAACTCTTTCAATGTGTGCTTTGTTCTTAATTCTAGGAAGGGGTGACGTGTCCACATTTTGATCCTCCTTCTTCTTGAGTATCATGTGTTTAGTAAATTGTATCTTGGGTAGTCTAGGTTTCTGGGCTAATATCCACATAT
>LR753329.1:1594425-1609704 GCA_902729485.2 Mus minutoides | reverse complement strand
TTTCTTTAAGTGAGTTATTAATGCCCTTCTTAAGGTCCTCTACCAGCATCATGAGACATGATTTTGAATCTGGATAATGCTTTTTGGGTGTGCTGGGGTATCCAGGACTGGCTGAGTTGGGAGTGCTGGTTTCATATGATGGTGAGTGTTCTTGTTGTCTGTTGGTAAGTTTCTTATGTTAGCCTTTAGCCATCTGGTAATCTCTGGTGTTGGTTTTTATAGTTGTCTCTGGCTAGAACCTGTTCCTCCTTCGATTCCCTTCGCCTCTTTCAGTTGTCCTTGGAGTCCATCTTTCTTCTTAGTCTCAGTGCTCAGAGTACTCTCTTCAGGCAAGCTCTCCTCTTGTCAGGAAGGTGCACAGAGTTCTGGTGTTCAGACCTGCCTGGTGGCTGAAGAGGAAGGACTGAAACAGGGTCTGTCTCAGAAGTTCGGTTGCCTCTGCAGTCTGAGTGCTTACCTGCACAGACTGGTCTCTAAGGTACCCAAGACACAAGATGGTTCCCTCACCTGCTCTGGAGGTCAGAGCCTGCCCCCCCCCAGGTGGTCACCTCTCCTCTGGTAGGGAAGGTGCCCCGATGTCTGGAGCACCAAACAGTATGTGTGTGTGTGTGGGGGGGGGGTCTGTCCCAGAAGATGTGTATCTTCTGTCTGTTGCAGCAGCTGTGTGGCTTCTTCTGCAATCTGCTCTCTCACCCTATGTAGTCCCTGAACTGATCTGTGCAGACTGGTCTCAGAAGGACCTGGGAGACCAGATGGCTCCTTCACTTGCTCTCGGGGTCACAGCCCTCCTTGGAGGCCACATCTCCTCTGGTGGGGAAGGTGCCTGGATGTCTGCAGCCCAAACAGGGCCTGTCCCAGAAGCTGTGTAACTTCTGCCTGTCACAGAAGCTGTGTTACTTCTGCAGTCTGCAGTCTCACCTGTGCAGACTGGTCTCAGAGGTACCCAGGAGACAAGATAGCTCCCTCACCTGCTCTGGGGGTCAGAGCCCTCTTGGGTGGCCACCTCTCCTCTGGAGGGGAAGGTGTCCTTATGTCTGCAACCCAAAACATGGCCTGTCCCCAAAGCTGTGTTGCTTTTGTAGTCTACACTCTCACCTTCGCAGATTTGTCTCAGAGGGACCCAAGAGACAGGATGGCTCCCTCACCTGCTTTGGGGGTCACAGCCCTCCATGGCGGCTACCTCTCCTCTGGTGGGGAAAGTTCCAGGATGTATGGAGCTCAGAATTGGGGGTTTGTCCCAGAAGCTGTGTCACTTCTGCAGAACGCTGGCTCACCCTCCGCAGTCCATGAGCTGATCTGCGCAGACTGGTCTCAGAGGAACCTGGGACACAAGATGGCTTCCTCATCTGCTCTGGCGGTCAGAGCCTTCCTGATTAATTCATTTTCTCAGTGAATTAAAATGTATCAGATATCTCTTTGATATTCCCTAAATATTAAATTCTATTTTATTCTTCTAAATATAACAATATATAGCTTCCAAGTAGCAAGGATATACTTATCATATTACTAACCCTAAATCAAATAGGAGAATTTAATGAGCTAAATTAGCTTAAAGAATGTTACAAAAAAAATCATAGTGACTTCTGAGAGAAATAGGCAAAAGAAAATTTTAAATAAATTTTCAGATCAACATAAAATGGAAATATTTTTAATTTTTCTTCTTTCATATTCTTTTATTAATATTTTAATTATTTTATATATTTACATTTAAAATGTTTTCCCTCTTCCTTGTCTCCCCACTGTAAACACCCTTCATATGCCTACTCTCCTTTGCCTTTAAAAGGGTGCACCCCTACTCATCCACCCATTCCCTGCTCACCCCTTCAGCATACCCTTCACTGGAGCAACAAGCCTCCATAGGACCAAGGGCCTCACCTCCCATTGATGTCAGATAAGTCAGTCCACTGCTATACATGTAGAAGGAATCATAGACAAACCCATGTATACACTTTGACTCGTTGTTTAGTCCCTTAGAGGTCTGAGGCGTTCTGTTAGTTGATACTGTTTTTCTTCCTATGGGGTTGCAATCCCCTTCAACTCCTTCAGCCCTTCCCCTAACTTTTCCATTAGGATGTCAGGATTCACTCCAATGGTTGGCTGTATCTGCATCTTTCTTAGTCAGGTGCTGGTTCTCAAAGAACTTCTCAGAGGACAGCCATACCAGGCTCCTGACTGGAAGTACTTCTTGGCATTAGCAATAGTGAAGAGTTTTGGTGTCTATGGATGGGATGGATCCCAAGGTTGGTCATTCTCTGGTCTCTGCTCTACTTTTTGTTCCTGCATTTCCTTTAGATGGGAATAATTCTGGGTTAAAGCTTTTGAGATAGGTGGTTGGCCCCATGAGTCAACTGGGTACCATGTCTATCTACATGTTCTCTCTCCCCTTTGTTGGATATTTCAGCTAAATTAATCCTTTTTAAAAGTTGAGTAGTATTCCAATGTAAAAATATACCACATTTTCTGTATATATTTTTCCATTGGGTGACATCTGTGTTGTTTCAGATTTTTGCTATTATTAATAAGGCTGCTATAAATATGGTAGAGCACCTCTTGCTATATTACCAGGAGCATGGATCCTCATGTAGCTGGATCTTCATGCAGAACTATTTCTAGTTTTCTGAAGAACAACCAGATTGATTTCAAAAATGGTTATACCATCTTGCAATCCTACCAGCAATGGAAGAGTGTTCTTCTTTCTCCACATCCTCATCAGCATTTGCTGTCACCTAAGTTTCTGATCTTTGCCATTCTAATTGTTGTAAGGTAGAATCATAGGAACATTTTGATTTGCATTTCCCTGATGACTAAGTATATTAAAAATTTCTTTAGGTGCTTCTTGGCCATGCAAGATTCTTCAGTTGAGAATTCATTGTTTAGCTCTGTACACCATTTTTAATTAGGTTATTTGGTTTCTTCGAGTCTATCTTCTTGAGTTCTTTTTATTTTGGTGATAAAAGCCCTATATCAGATGTAGGCTTGGTTAATAATATTTTTATTCAATCTGTAGGTTGCTGTTCTGTCTTATTGACAGTGTCCTTTGCCTTACAAAATCTTTTCAGTTTCATGATGTCCTATTTCTCAATTCACTGTAGCTCTTTTCAGACACACCAAACTATGCCCTTAGATTCCATTACAAATGTTAGGGAGCTACCATGTTGCTACTGGAAATTTTACTCAGAACCTCTGGAAGAGTAGTCAGTGCTCTTAACCACTGAAACATCTGTCCATCCCCATGCTATCTTAATAACAAAATCCAGACAGAGAAAGATAAAGTATAAAAACCATAAAGATTTGAAAAGTTCATCTCTTGAACACTTTCATTACTAACCCACTGGGGGATCCCTCCCATAATTAGACACTAAACTCAGACACTATTGCATAGGACAGCAAGTGTTTACTGAAGGGACCCTGATATAGCTGTTGCGTACAGAAGTGGATGATCACAGTCATCTATAAGATGGAGCACGGGGTCCACATTGGAGAAGCTAGAGATAGAACCCCAGGAGCTGAAGGGGTCTGCAACCCTAGAAGAGGAACAACAATATGAACTAACCAGAACCCCCAGAATTCATGTCTCTAGATCCATATGTAGCAGAAGATGGCCTATTAGGCTATCATTGGGAGGAGAGGCCCCTTGGTATTGCAATCTTTATATGTCCCAATACAGGGGAATGCCAGGGACAAGAAGTGGGAGTGGGTGGGCAGGGGAACATTGCGGTGGGAGGGGGAAGGGAAATTTCAGGATAGCATTTGAAATGTAAATTAAGAAAATATCTAATAAAAATTGAAAAAATAATTTCAATATTAAAAATGCTATTACTGTCTATTCAGTCAGTGTTGAGACAATGAAAAAAATGCATTTTAAAAATGCTATTAATTGATCTTGGGTCCCAGGTCGCTCAGAGACCAGTCTGCGGTGGTCAGCTCACAGACTGCAAACAGTGACTGAGCAGACCTCAGAAGCAACAAAGCTTCTGGGATAGGCCCAGTTTTGGGCACTAGACATGTGGGCACCTTTCCCCTCCTGAGAAGAGGTGTCTGCCCTGGAGGGCTTTTCCTGCCAGAGCTCAGGAGGAAGCGAACCTGGGTCCTGGGTCCCTCAGAGACAGTCTGCTCAGGTCAGCTTGTGGACTGCAAAGGGTGAGTGAGCAAACTGCTGAGCAACACAGCTTCTGGGACAGACACAGCTTTGGGCTCTAGACATCCTGGCACCCTCCCCACCTGACGAGAGGTCTTTGCCTGGGAGGGCTTTCCCTGCCAGAACTTGTGAGAGAGCCATCTTGGGTCCCAGGTAACTCAGAGACCAGTCTGCACAGGTCACCTCACATACTACAAACAGTGACTGAGCAGACCTCAGAAGCAAAAGAGCTTCTGGGATAGGCCCAGTTTCAGGCATGAGACATTTGGGCACCTTTGCTGCCTCAGAAGAGGTGTCTGTCCTGGAGGTCTTTGCCTGCAGTAGCTCAGGAGGGAGCAAAACTTGGTCCTGGGTCCCTGAGAGACCAGTCTGCTCAGGTCAGCTATGGGACTGCAACCACAGAGACCAGTCTGTGCAGGTGAAAGTGAAGAGTGCAGAAATGACACATCTTCTAGGTCAGACAGAAGCAACACAGCTTCTGGGACAGACCCAGTTTCAGGCTCCAGACATTGGGGCACATTCCCAGCCTGAGGAGAGGTGTCTGCCCAGGAGGGTTTTGCCTGTTTGAGCTCTTGAGGGAGCTAACTTGGGTCCTGGATCCCTCATAGACCAGTCTGTGCAGGTGAGTGCGCAGACCACAGAGGCAACACATCTTATAGGACAGGCCCTATATAGGACCTTCACTTTACACAAGAGGCAGGTCTGAACACCAAAACTCCATGCACCTTCCCTGCAAAAGGAGAGTTTGCCTGCAGAGACTACTCCGACCACTGAGACTGAAGAGAGAGCTGGACTCCCAGGACTGCTGACAGAGGCCAATAGAAGCACAGGAGGAACAAGCTCCAACCAGAGACAACTATAACAACCAACTCCAGAGAATACTAGATGGCAAAAGGCAATCATAAGAATCTTAATAACAGAAACCAAGACCACTCACCTTCATCATAACACAGCACTCCCACTTTAGCCAGTCCTGGATACCCCAACACACCTGAAAAGCAAGACTCAGATTTAAAATCATATTTCATGGTGCTGGTAGAGGACATTAAGAAGGACATTAATAACTCACTTAAAGAAATGCAAGAACCCACACACCTTGGGTGACCTTATCTTCGACAAGGGAGCCAAAAGTATCCAGTGGAAAAAAGACAACATTTACAATAAATGGTGTTGGCACAACTGGCAGTCAACATGTAGAAGACTGCGAATTGATCCATTCCTTTCTCCTTGACTAGACCAGAAAAAAAAAAAAAAAATCTTCCCGACACATAATAATCAGAACAACAAATGCACTAAATAAAGATAGAATATTAAAAGCAATAAGGGAAAAAGGTCAAGTGACATATAAAGGCAGGCCTACTAGAATTACACCAGACTTCTCATCTGAGACTATGAAAGCCAGAGGATCCTGGACAGATGTTATACAGACCATAGGAGAACACAAATGCCAACCCAGGTTACTATATCCAGCAAAACTCTCAATTAACATAGATGGAGAAACCAAAGTATTCCATGACAAAAGGAAATTCACACAATATCTTTCCACGAATCCAGCCCTTCAAAGGATAATAAAGGGACACACCAAAACAAAGACTGAAACTACACCCTAGAAAAAAACTAAAAAGTAATCCTTCAACAATCCTAAAACAAGACAGCCCATAGAACAGAATCCCAACATTAACAACAAAAATAACAGGAAGCAACAGCTACTTTTCTTTAATTTCTCTTAACATCAATGGACTCAATTCTCCAATAAAAAGACATAGACTAATAGACTGGCTACACCAACAGGACCCATCATTTTGTTGCTCACAGAAAACGCACCTTAGGGAAAAAGACAGAAACTACCTTAGGGTGAAAGGCTGGAAAATAATTTTCCAAGCAAATGGTCCAAAGTAAAAAGCTGGAGTAGCCATTCTAATATCAGATAAAATTGACTTTCAACCCAGAGTTATACAAAAAGACAAGGAGGAGCACTTCAAACTCATGAAAGGTAAAATCAACCAAGATGAACTTTAAATTCTGAATATCTATGCTCCAAATACAAGAGCAGCCACATTAATTAAAGAAACTGTAGTAAAGCTCAAAGAACATATTGCACCTCACACAATAATAGTGGGAGACTTCAACTCCCCACTCTCACTAATGGACAGGTCCTGGAAACAGAAACTGAACAGAGACACATGGACACTAACAGAAGTCATGAAACAAATGGATTTAACAGATATCTACAGAACATTTTATCCTAAAACAAAAGGATATACCTTCTTCTCAGCGCCACATGGTACCTCTTCCAAAATTGACCATATAGTTGGTCACAAAACAGGCCTCCACAGAAATAAAAAAATGAAATTATCCCATGCATCTTATCTGACCTCCATGGACTAAGGCTGATCTTCAATAACAACATAAATAATAGAAAGAGAACATTCTCATGGAAACTGAACAACACTCTACTCAATGATTCCTTAGTCAAGGATGAAATAAAGAAACAAGACTTTCTAGAGTTTAATGAGAATAAAATCAATATACGGAAATCCATCAATTTAATCAACTATATAAAAAAACTCAAAGAGAACATTCTCATGGAAACTGAACAACACTCTACTCAATGATTCCTTAGTCAAGGATGAAATAAAGAAACAAGACTTTCTAGAATTTAATGAGAATAAAATCAATATACGGAAATCCATCAATGTAATCAACTATATAAAAAAACTCAAAGACAAAAACCACATGAACATCTCATATGCTGAGAAAGCATTTGACAAAATCCAACAAGCAGTCATAATAAAAGTCTTGGAATGATCAGGAATTCAAAGCACATACCTAAACATAATAAAAGCAATATACTGAAAACCTGTAGCCAACATCAAAGTGAACGGAAAGAAACTTGAAACAATTCCAGTAAAATCAGGGACTAGACAAGGCTGCCCACTTTCTCCCTACCTATTCTATATAGTACATGAAGTCTTAGCCAGATCAATTTGACAAAAAAGGAGATCAAGGAGATACAAATTGGAAAGGAAGAAGTTAAAATATCACTGTTTGCAGATGATCTGATAGTATAGATTAGGGACCCCCAAAATTACACCACAGAACACTTAAACCTGATAAACAGCTTCAGTGAAGTAGCTGGATATAAAATTAACTCAAACAAATCAATAGCCTTTCTCTACACAAAAGATAAAATGGCTGAGAAAGAAATTAATGAAACAACACCTTTCACAATAGTCACATATAATATAAAAAACCTTGGTGTGACTCTAACATAGGAAGTAAAAGATCTGTATGACTAGAACGTCAAGTCCCTGAAGAAGAAAATAGAACAAGATCTCAGAAGATGGAAAGCTCTCCCATGCTTATGGACAGGCAGGATTAATATAGTCAAAATGGTTATCCTTGCAAATGCAATCTACATATTCAATGCAATCCCCAACAAAATCCCAACTCAATTCTTCACTGAGATAGAAAGGGCAATTTGCAAATTCATCTGGAATAATAAAAAAACCTAGGATAGCAAAAACTATTCTCAACAATAAAAGAACCTCTGGGGGAATCACCATGCCTGACATTAAGCTGTACTATAGAGCTATTGTGGTAAAAACTGCATGGTACTGGTACAGTGAAAGACAGATAGATCAATGGAATCGAATTGAAGACCCAGAAATGAATCCACACACCTGTGGTCACTTGATCTTTGACAAGGTTGCTAAAACCATCCAGTGGAAAAAGGAAAGCATTTTGAACAAATGGTGCTGGCACAACTGGCAGTTATCATGTAGAAGAATGCGAATTGATCCATTCTTATCTCCTTGTACAAAGCTTAAGTCTAAATGGATCAAAGATCTCCACATAAAATCAGAGACACTGAAATTTATAGAGGAGAAAATGGGGAAAACCCTCTAAGATATGGGCACAGGTGAAAAATTCCTAAACAGAACAGCAATGGCCTGTGCAGTAAGATCAAGAATTGACAAATGGGACCTTATAAAATTGCATAGCTTCTGTAAGGCAAAAGACACTGTCAGCAAGACAAAAAAGCCACCAACAGATTGTGAAAGGATTTTTACCAATCCTAAATCTGATAGGGGACTAATATCCAACATCTACAAAGAGCTCAAGAATCTAGACTCCAGAAAAACCAATAATCCCATTAAAAAAATGGGATACAGTGCTAAACAAAGAATTCTCAACTTAGGAATTCCAAATGGCTGAGAAACACCTGAAAAATTGTTCAACAGCCTTAATCATCAGAGAAATGGAAATCAAAACAACACTGAGATTCCACCTCACACCAGTCAGAATGGCTAAGATCAAAAATTCAGGTGACAGCAGATGCTGGCATGGATGTGGTGAAAGAGGAACACTACTCCATCATTGGTGGGAATGCAAGCTTGTACAGCCACTCTGGAAATCAGTCTGGCGGTTCCTCAGAAAACTGGACATAATACTACCAGAGGATCCTGCAATACCTCTCCTGGGCATATATCCAGAAGATGTTCCAACTGGTAATAAGAACACATGTTCCACTATGTTAATAGCAGCCTTATTTATAATAGCCAGAAGCTGGAAAGAACCCAGGTGTCCCTCAACAGAGGAATGGATACAGAAATTATGGTACATTTACACAATGGAGTACTACTCAGCTATTAAAAACAATGAATTCATGAAATTCCTAGGCAAATGGATGGATCTGGAGGGTATTAGCTGAGTGAGGTAACCCAATCACATAAGAAGTCATTGGATATGCGCTCACTGATAAGTGGATATTAGCCCAGAAACTTAGAATGCCCAAGATACAGTTTGCAAAATACAAGAAAATCAAGGAGGAAGACCAGTGTGTGGATACTTCATTCCTCCTTTGAATAGCAAAAAAAAAAAAAAAAAAAAAAAAAAAAAAAAAATACCCATGAAAGGAGTTACAGAGACAAAGTTTAGAGCTAAGACGAAAGGATGGACCATCCAGAGACTACCCCACCGAGGGATGAATCCCATAATCAGTCACTAAACTGAGACACTATTGCATTAGACAGCAAGAGTTTGCTGATGGGACCCTGATATATCTGTCTCATATGAGGCTATGCCAGTGCCTGGCAATTACAGAAATGGATGCTCACAGTCATCTATATGATGGAACACAGCGCCCACGATGGAGAAGCTAGAGATAGAACCCCAGGAGCTGAAGGGGTCTGCAACCTTATAAGAGAAACACCAATATTAACTAACCAGAACCCCCAGAGCTCATGTCTCTAGCTGCATATGTAGCAGAAGATGGCCTATTCGGCCATCATTGGGAAGAGAGGCTCCTTGGTATTGCAATCTTTATATGCCCCAATACAGGGGAACACCAGGGACAAGAAGTGGGATTGGGTGGACAGGGGAGCAGGGCAGCGGAAGGGAAGAGGGAACTTTTGGGATAGCATTTGAAATGTATGTAAGTTAAGAAAATAATAAAAAAATTGAAAAAGACAAAAATGCTATTAATTTATATCACTGTGAAATTTGATTTTCCTTTTTTTCTGCCTTTGGTTTGTTCTTTTATTGTTCAGTGAACCTCACTGCACTTTTAAAAGTATTTTTTTATTTAATTTTATTTTTTACTTATTCACTTTATATCTTCTTTATTATCTAATTCTTGTTCACCCCCTCCTACAATCCTTTCCTGATTCCCTCCTTCCCCTTCTCTGAGTGGGTGGATATCCCGCCTTGTTATCCTACAACCAGGACACTTCAAGTCTCTGCAGCATTAGGCACTTCATCTTCTACTGTAGCCAGATAAGGTAGCCCAACTAGAAGAACATATCTCATAAAGAGACAAAAGCTTTTGGGACAGTCCTGCTCCAATTGTTTGGGACCCACATAAAGGCTAAGCTGTACATCTGCTGCAAATGTACAGGAGGGTTTAGGTCCAGCCCTTTTTTAGGTTGGTGATTCAGATTCTGAGAGACTTAACACCCAGCCCAACTTTAGGACCATTTCATGGGTAAGCACCAATCACTGACCCTATTAGTACTGCTATGTTATACTTGCTGATAGGAATCTAACATGGCTATCCTCTAGGAGGCACCACCAGCAGCTAACTCAAACAGATGTAGTTACCCACAGTCAAACAGTGGATGTAGCTTGGGAATTCTTATAGAAGAATGGAGGAGAATTATTGTGTGTCCCTAATGAGATAGGATCTCCACAAGTTCAATAGAGTCAAGTAACTTGACTCTGGGGACTCTCAGAAATGGAACCATTAACCAAATACCATACATGGGCTGGACCTGGGCCCCACACCATATGCAGCAGATATGCAGTTTGGTCTTCATGTGGGTACCAAACAACTGCAACTGGCATTATCAGTGGTATTTGTTCTTCTAACAAGTCTGCCTTGTCAGGTCTGAATGAGAGAGGATGCACCTAGCCCTATAGAGACTGGATGTGCCAGAGTGGGGGGGGGTATTCAAGGCTCCCCACTGCTCAGACAATAAAGGGATAGGGGGAAGGATTGAGGAGGATGATTGGGAGGGGTAACTGAGCAATGTGTAAAGTGAATAAATAAAAATATTAATAAATACATCCATAGTATTAATAAGATGAGGCCCCCCCAAATTCATCCAAATCTTCCCTAATTTTCCACCCACTTAAATTCATGCAATTTATTTCTTGTTTCTTTCTTTCCTTCCTTTTTCCCTCCTTCCTTCCCACCTTTCCCTTTTTTCTTTCCTTTATTTCTCTCTTTAAAAACCAATCAAGAAGTACACAGAAAAGCCTCACTTAAACAGAAGCTGAAATATACAACCTGAAGGCAAATAAGATAAATTAATTGTCCAGACAACAGAATATGAGCAAAAAAAGACTACAAAAAAGACCTTTGAATTCTTCTGTGTTGGACATTTACTCCTGCATTTAGTAAGATCTCAATATGAGTAACATTTTGTTATGTTAAATTTTCTCCTATATCCATGGTTTATCTAGTCTTGGGTATTTGACCATTCTTGAAGTGTCAAGCCAGTATTTTATATCATAGAGTAGGCCTTAAATCCAAAAATTTGGGTACTTCTACAACGATTTCATTATGCTTGCACCAGCATATCTTTCAGGTAGGTTACTGGTTTTACATGACAGACTTTGATGCTGGGTAGATCATTAACATTCTCCTCTGGTAGTCAACAAAGTAACTTCTAGTAACATGAAACCTCTTCAGTAGCTGTGAAGCCCCTAGTCATGTGTGAGCTCAAGGTCTCCATGTCTCATAAGTTTGGAATTGTCTTTGGCAATGAGCACTTACCAAACTATTTTTATTTACTCTATTTCAGCTATATTTTGTTTATCCAGCATATTTTGATAATATTCTTTCTCCTCCTCCCATTCCCATACACTCTACAGATGTCTACTGATTCAATTTCATGAGCTCCTCTTTTCCCAAAATACAATCAAACTAAAAATACAAGAAATAAAAATGAAAACAGACTTTATATGCCCCAGTACAGGGGAATGCCAGGGCCATTATGTAGGAGGGGGTGGGTAGGGGAGCAGGGCGGGGATGGGGGAGGGTATGCGGAAATTTCTGGATAACACTTGAAATGTAAATGAAGAAAATATCTAATAAAGAGAAAACAATGAAAACAGAGAAAAATAGACTAACAAACAATAAGATTAAAAAAAAAGAGAGAAAAAGGAAAAAAAAAGATTTACTTTTTTTTCCTCCCAACAAATATCAATTGAAAACTGTAGTACAACCAATTTAAGATTTTCCCCAACTAGCTTTCAAATAACTAAGACTCAGACTATGGATAACCCCTAATCTGCTCTTCTAACTGTAGGCGTGGCTACCTCCCCGGCCGTTTATCCCAGATACTTGCTGTTTCTCTTTACTGTGTGTCCACGGCTCCTCTCCTTTCTCCTCAAGTTGGCTTCTTTTTCTCTCTCACCCAACCCGGTCATTCCAAACCCACTTAACTATAATCCCTCCAATAACTGCATGAAGCTAATTTAATTAAACAAAAGTTTTAAATTAAGGAATAAGATTTGTACAACAAAAGCTTGTAAACAGGAGAAGTCACTCATTGGCTTAGACCTTCCTATATAGAATTTAGCATTACATACATAGCAAAGAACCAAAAGTCAACAGAAAACAGCTTTTTTGCTTAGGAGTGGGAATTTTCGTGTCCCCTTGCTCCTCTTCTAAACTGGTATATTGCCTACTTGTGTGTGATTTGAGATGTGAAACAGTCCATACTTATATGAAAAATACTTTTATCCAAATGTCATCGAACACCTACTTTTGTTTCAATCTTTTTGTCTTCTCTTCCAGGTAGATCTTGAGCCTTGATGAGAGAGATTTGATAAAGACACAAGATGTAGGGTGGATGCTCAAAATTTCTGCATATTGGCCAAGTGCTGGTCCCTATTATCTACTACAAAGTCAGCACTATTTTTTCCCCTTTTGATTACTATAATTCTCTTTTCATGAGTTATTTTCCATTTTCTCTAACTTGCTAATTATGGGACTTTCTAGCTGTGAAATGAAATGACCAGATTGTACACATTAAGCCACGTCACTATGTCTCTGTTAACAATAAAAAAATACAAATATTTATCTAGCCCAAAACTTTCTTCTGTTTTGAGAATTCTGTATAGATTTTTCAGGCCTGAAATTTTATTTTAATTTCTGTTGACACTTATAGGATATATTATTATAATTATGGATATTAAAAAATTTATTAAAAATCAAAGAAAATCTGGTTTATAAAACTGTTCATTTTAGAAAACTTAAATTGTGGAATATGATAGTTAAACTTTGGGGGAGGGAAAAAGGAAGTGTAATGGTAATTTGTTCCCATCAGAAGATAGAATTATCCTTCAAGGTTGAGTGGATATAATTGGCCCACATATAACTCTCTTGACAAATAGTGCCTTCAGGCAGTGTGGCTGTAATAATTGTTCAATTACATACTTTTAGCTTTCAAATGACCAAAGCCATTATTATGCATTGCATTAATAGATATACAGACATATTTTAAGCACAGGGATTAAATGCTTTCTTTTTCCTTTGGAGGTTGAGTTTAGCTTGGAAATTAAGCTGTATTATAATTATGAATAATTTTTAGTAATTGTAATTTAATTCCCTGTAATCTAATAATCATGATTACTCTCTAATCAAATGATTTTACCAAATGCAATTTCAGTCATACAATCAAACTACAAGAGCAATTCTTTGAATGCAATAAAATCAGTAAAATATATTTATTTTGTTTTAAAGTAATAGTTGAGTATTTCAATAATAAACATCTAATATATGAAATATTATATCTAGGGGGCTTCAAACATAAAATACTTGAAAGATGGTATTTTTATATACTTCTTTTGTGTTAAATATGACTATTGCAAAAATTCTATCATATATATATCTATATATCATATATATCTATATATCACTATTATTAATGAAGAAGCTCCTATATTGGGTATAATTTTCTTCGTTTAGTAATATACTATTTATATTGAATATACTGGTTACATAAATGTTATTCATTATGTATCTATTATTAATGTGAATTTAATTGATTTATAATTATGTTTTCTTTACTGAGTATATCTTTTAATCATAATATCATATAATTTCCATAATGAATGACTTAATTCACTTTCTATGTTCTAACCGAAAAGTTGGTTTACCACTATCAAATGAAAGTATTTTCACACACTGTCATAGTAGAATTTGTTGCATTTTTTTTATTTTAATAGATGACAGATTCTTAATTGATATAAATGGGTGTTGAAAATATAAGGTCAAAAGGGAAGCATTGTAATATATTACACGATAAAAATACTGAATCACAGGTGAGATAAAACAGGTTAAAATTTTGGAAGTAAACAAAAATAATATCAATGGTTTAAAGAAAGGAAACATTTTTTGTATAAGAAACTTCAAGCTACTATGACCAAGTAGTTTTTAGAATTTTATTTTTATAGTAAACTTTTATGTCACTCTTATCTATAAAATCTTGCTAAAATGACTCATTTGTCTCCTTTAAATGAATCTCAGTAGGATTGTATATGGCTTTTGTGTGTGTGTATATTGCAGTCAACTTTTTAAAATGTAAATATTACCCCTTTTTCCATTTAACAATGGGCTTTCTTGCTTTGCATGTTGAAGAGTGCCTCATTTCTGTCAGTTTTTTTTTTTTTTTAATGGTTTTTTTGAGACAGGTTTTCTCTGTATAGCTCTGCTGTCTTGGAACTCACTTTGTAGTCTAGGCTGGCCTCGAACCCAGAAATCCTCCTGCCTCTACCTCCCAAGTGCTGGGATTAAAGGAGTGCACCACCATGCCTGGCTTTTCTCAGTTCTTTTAAGTTACATATATCTGAAAACAATTTTATATATGGTATCGCATTTGATATAGTTTAATGTTTTATTCCTTTTAAACTTGTGTGCATAAAAGTAACAACCTTTTTTTCCATTTTTCTTTAGCACGCTCATTTTGAACTTAATGTAATTGTCCTTTGTATTAAAGTACATTAATAATTTATTTGGAAAGAGTTATAAGACGTGAATTCTAATGTTGAATATATTAGGGTTTGAGATTTAGTTCAGCTGTAGATTTTTTGCCTAGCAAGTGCCAAGTAATAGAAAAGTTCGACAGGAGAGGGACTCATGAACTATTAGAAAATGATGGGAAAGGACAGTCAGGTTTCTTTTGGATAAGTTAACAAAGAGGCTGTCGATATCCCATTAGATGAGCCTAGATCCATACACGTACTTGAAGTAGGCTACATAGACTCTTAGGAGTAAAACAAAACAAAAGAAAATCAAGATACCTGGAGTAAAGAGTGGGGAAGAAAATGTGAAAGATTTTGATGAAAATACATTTTGCAGATATATGAAAACATAAAGCATAAAATGTCAATTTATTACTAATGATAGTATTCTCCAAACCCATATGAAAGAGAAAACTAAGAAGGTAATAAGATTAAAGTTATATATATATATATATATATATATATATATATATATATATATATATATATATATATATATATATATATAT
The DNA here is from genome assembly GCA_902729485.2 of Mus minutoides. NCBI lineage: Eukaryota > Metazoa > Chordata > Mammalia > Rodentia > Muridae > Mus > Mus minutoides. The sequence continues at coordinate 1,594,524 of LR753329.1, read as the reverse complement.
ATATATATATATATATATATATATATATATATATATATATATATATATATATATATATATATATATATATATATATATATATATATATATATATATATA
>LR753329.1:1583034-1594325 GCA_902729485.2 Mus minutoides | reverse complement strand
ACACACACACACACACACACACACACACACACACACACAGAGCAGGCTTAAATGGTTTTGTCTTAAAATGATATCCCAGAATAAGCATAAATTTGCTGTTAGATCTAGTCATTGATGTTAATTATGGTTACATGAGTTGCTTTTTAACCGTTCTTGTGGGTAACCTTATAATAAATTTGAAGACAAAGTGAAATAGAGGCAACAAATAAATGCTGTAGATTTTATGAAAAAGAACCAAAAATTAAACATCCTAAAGAAAGGAGAATCATTAATATCAGAAAGAAATTATGCCAATGTCTAGATTTTTAGTTTCTAACTTCAAAAACTGCAAGCAAATATAATCATATTTTTTAAGCTTCCTCATATTTTATATTTTATATAGATGACTCAGTCTATACACACATGCATATTTATGTCCGTACATTTAAAAATATTATAAAGTACTATATAGAGTGTGTATATACAATTTTATTTTTAGTTTAATTATCAAATATTTGTAAACAATAGCAAAAGATGATAAAATCTAAATTGTTACTAGTGAAAGTATATATACAATTATGTCATTAATACAATTAAATGCTATTATTATTTCAGTCGTATTAAGATGAGTAGGATAAAACTGTATTTTTGAACATGAAATATAATATATTAAGGAAAATGACTTACAGGGCAATTTGTTTTCCTGTCATTAATGTATTATATAATAAACAATAAAAGCATACCAGTATACAATATTGACATATATTACAGTATTTATTTTGTATATGATTCTTATAATGTTATCTTTTGATGAGTTGGGGATAATATAAGTGAGAAAAATATGAACAAATTTAAATAATTCTCCATGTTTATTATGTAGACTTTAAGAAAAGTAACAATTATTTTAACTTATGTGTAAAAAGTTACATACTCTTATGATATCAGAATTGTTTGTTTTATAATTTAACATATTTTTATAAACATTCTGTCAATGTGTGGACAAGAAAAAATATTATATAAATGAATGTATTGTGTAATTTTGGAAATATTGTGACTTTCCTCAGTGACCTCAAAATAAGCTCTTTCTATATACAATTCCTCTAAGTTTATATTTCAATTTCTCTGATTCTAGGGTATGGGTGTTATATTTTTTTTCAATTTTTTATTAGATATTTTCTTAATTTACATTTCAAATGCTATCCCGAAAGTTCCCTCCCCCCTTCCCCGACCTACTCCCCTGCCACCCACTCCCACTTCTTGGCCCTGGCATTCCCCTGTATTGTGGCATATAAAGATTGTAATACCAATTGGCTTTACTTTAAAAACATATGATCATTGTGGCACTTCTTATAACAAAATTGTCATTGACCTGGGCAATATTTTTTATTACATATTTCCTTCCTTTACATTTCAGATGCTGTCCTGAAAGTCCCCTATGCCCTCCCCCAACCCCCTCCCCGTCCTGCTCCCCTAACCACCCACTCCCACTTCTTGGTCCTGGCGTTCCCCTGTATTGGGGCATATAAAGTTTACATGACCAAGGGGCCTTTCTTCCCAATGATGGCCAACTAGGCCATCTTCTGCTACATATGCAGCTAGAGACATGAGCTCTGGCAGTAGTTCATATTGTTGTATATTTTTGAGTATTTTTTTGTTTGTTTGTTTGGTTTGTCATTTCTTGATAAATCCCTAGTTAATTTCATTAATTTGTACTCTAGTTGTTCTCTAAGATAAAGACAAGTCCTTCTGAGAAGCAGTAATATGTGGGAAATATTCAGCAAAAGGATGAACACAAGTGGGAAAATCTCAGCAAGTTGCTAGGTAAGCAGAGAAGCTCTAACTTTGTTCTTGGATTAGACTAATGCATGCAACGCACTAAGCTTTTCTTGAAGTTTAAAATTAGAGTTGTTCTTCTTCAAAATGCAAGATTTGCAATCTACCTCACAGAAAGGTGGTATTGTAGTCATTTTCCAAACTTTAAAAAATCGATACTCATTTCTAGTCCTTCCAGCCCTTCCCAAGTTTGCATTTTTGACACTTTTGCAAAATTATCTCCTAGCATCTCTGTAGTAATGCACATTGATTGCAACACAGTTGATCAGAGACAAAGCAATAAACTTCAGTCCCTGATGCTGCTAAAGTCAGCAAATAAACCAGTTATGGTTTCATTTTCTATTTTTGCTTTTTAGGCTTTTTTTTTTTTTTTTAGTTTTAGTTTTATAACAGTGAACTGGTGTGATTTTGTCACACCAGGCTATGCTAAACTATCTAAGCTAACTTCATTATCTCAAATGTTAATAATTGCATTTCAATAATGGCTTTCATTAAAGTGCCTCCAGGAGCTTATCACACATCAATTAAGGTACAGCACGCCCCTGTGCAGCAGGTCAGGATTATTATATCCTCTGAGACACAATGAGGTTACTGACTGAAGGTCATGGAGCAAATTAACTATCAAGTAAGTAGCAAAGAACCACAGTTCAAACTGAAGTCTTGTTTTCTCTTAGTATAAAAATTGGGTTTCTCAATCTTGTCTGTATTTCCAATAGTTTTTGATTAAAAATAAAGAATACATTCAAAATTAAGATGGTGTAGATCTAAAATATAGAAATTTCTATGGTTTAAACAACTGTGATCTACATAGATTGATCAACTAATGTCAAAACTTTTACACCTTCCCAAGTTTTTTTTTCTTGCATATGAAAGCACTTGCAAGATATTTAGATTTGAAACATTAATACTGACAATTATCCTTAAGTATAATTCTCTCATAAATCCTCTAAGTAAGATTGCACTTATATGTGGGTTAATTTCTTCCCTCCACTCACTCTTTACTTCTAGATGTCAAGTAAGTAATCAGGATTACACACTCTGAATAGCTAATCACTGTCATACTGAGGCAGGAGCTAAAATAAGTAGTTGATAAAGAAATAATTGCTTCTTGATGGATCAGTAACTGCTAGGGAAAGTATGTCTTTTTGATGGGCACTTTATTATAGAGCACTATAACATTTTCTCTGGAAAGAAAGTTGCTAGAAAACCACTGGAAACGTGAAATTAAATGATGGAAAAATTTTAGGCACATTACTGTACTCAGTCGCAGGATTTGTTAGTCTAGAAAGATAAAAGTAAAGAGAGGTAATGTAAAGTCTTGCTATACCAAAAACTGGATTTCAAACTTTTTGTGGCCTTCACATAGAATTATATAATAATTTCAATCTAAGATATGTATACTCGAATTATTCTCTCCTTCTGGTTTGCAGGTTGTTAGGATCTAACACATACTGTCATGCTTAAAGGCAGACAGATTTACCTATTTCTCTGGCACTCGTCCTTTGTTAAAGATACTTTTTCTAACCTTTCTGTTCTGTTTTTGCTCTTCTTTCCAATGGTAACATCTGTTAAGTTTTTCAAGTGTTCTGTAATCTCTTCCCTACTACATGTAGAGCTTAATGTCTCATAACTCAGATCTTTTCTTAGACATAACCTCTCCAGAAATATTTGAAATTTCTATCAAAATAATACTTCTAATCACACTGCTTCATTGACATTTTCTTACTGTTTTACTTCATGGCCCAGATAAGAATACTATCACTTCTTTGTTTCAAGAAATAGTTGATAAATGGATATGACTAAATTGGTTGGTATTCAGTCTTGAAGATTCTTAAACAAAAAGGAATATAATAAATATTGAAAAAAATTTATATATCTCTTTACTAATCCCGTTTCTTCTCCAACATTTCACTTGTTTACTGCTCTATTATATACAGTTTATAGAACTACATTGTGTGTGTTATAAAGCTTCTTTATTGGTAGCAAATGGACCTTTGCATTATTGTGATTTATAATTAAAGGAAATATTTAGTGTTTCCTTTAACATAAAAAAATGAATATTACAAATTTGCTTGGGATATGAACATGACCACCTTGATAACCTCTAGGTCATCTGACTTGACACTCATTCTCATTAGGTTACTTTCCCTAGAAAAGCAAAAGGAAATGCTTTCTGCTCCATGGTTTCAGATGACTTCTTGACTTGATGAAGCCATATTACATGGCAAAGTTTATTAAATAAAGTGAGAATATATGAATAGTTCAAAAATACACATTATTTCTAGGTAAGTCTCATTTATTTTGTTAGTCATTTATGACGATTAACTACATCAAAAAAGTTTGTAAAACAGTTCCACATTCCTATCATGACACCTATATGAAAAATAATTCAATGATATTCAGTTCATATACATTTTTAAATCATGAAACACAACCTAATTCTTTTGAAATATATATCTTCTCCTAAACTGACATAAATAGCACTAGAAATCCTTCACTAAGCAATTTAATTTCATTTATTTTTCATAAAAGATTATCAAACTTTATAATATTATACACATTGTAGTATAAATTCCACAACTGAGATTCAAGCAATGTTATTTTCCTTAATGATTTTTGTTTGTTTGTTTGTTTGTTTAGGTTTATGGGTACTCATATGCTCTGGTCACAGCTCTTTATAAAGAATGCTAGTGAAAAGGACATTTAAAATCTTCTATCATCAGCTCTATAACATGAAACTCTTTGGTCTCCTCTCAAATGAATTTCCACTTTGCTTTAAAATAGTAGTCTTGTTTTGAGAGAGGAAGTAAATACTTTTAACCTGGGAAGAGTTTTAACTTGTTGGTCAAACATTTACATATGTTTCTGTATCTACAATGTTTATCAAGAGGCATTTTGTAATTCAGCCATCATATGGCTCTTATAGTCCTCACAGGACACCTAACTTTTTCTCCTCAAATGGTTTCTATCAAACTCCTATGAGAATTTTCTAGCTATGCTTTATAATCTTTCCTTATACAGTAAAAGAGAAAGTGATCATCTATAAATAATGATGTCTACTTAAGTGCATTAAAGTGGTTATATTTTAGTTCAAAAATTCTAACACATGCATGTTTTCATTAATATTATCACATAGGTGAACTACAAGTCAAAAGAAAAACTATATTTTCTATAAAATTCTAGATTTTTAATGTTAAATTAACTTATATATTAATTTCTTAATTCATTCTAAGCCTTGAGAAAAATAAACAATCACCAACAATTGCTTCTCTAGTGACAACTTTATTTTGAAATCTCAGGCTTATTATTTCGACTGATATTTACTATACCCATTCAGAGTTTCCTATATACATATCATCAAAAAATGTGCAGTGATAAGCCTTTAGGTAAAAGAATATAAAATTTATGATAATTTTATGAATTGGGGAAAATATGTAAATTAATTTACATACAGATTCCCACTAGAAAAGTGAACTAGATATAAATATTGAGGAAAGTGAAGGTCCTTTTTCAAGATGACAAAAAAAAATATGCCACAGCCACCAGATATATTCCCATAAATTAAATGTAGATATACACGTGAATTTTTATGGACTCATTTGGACAATTAATGTAAAACTCAATAGAAACAAATAACATAAACATATCACAAATAAAATTATTGATAGACTAATGTTTTTACACAGACATACACAAACCATTCAGGTCCGATTATTCAAGACTTTCATAGAACCACAACAATTCTTCTTAAATTCTTTTTATTTTAAAGAAAGAGACAGATGAGCACATGCAAACTCTTTGAATGATGTACTTTATTCCAACACAAATGAGGTTAGAAATAATTAAAAAAATAAAATTATAGGGCAATGTACCTGAAGAATGTAGATACAAAAATAATATAACTTCAAGAAATAACTAACACTTAAAGTAAAATGACAGGATAAAAAATAAAGAAATTTATGGCATACACATACATGCATACACACACATACACACACACACACACACACACACACACACACACACACACGGTATACACACTATAAATCCACCAATTCATGAGCATTGGAGATCTTTTGCATCTTTTGATAACTTCCTCAATTTCTTTCTTCAGAGACATGAAGTTCTTGTCATACAGGCCTTTCAATTGTTTTGTTAGAGTTACACCAAGGTATTTTATATTATTTGTAGTGTGTTTTTTCCCTACATTCTTTCTAAGTCCAACTATCCTTTGAATAAAGGAGGGCTACTAATTTATTTGAGTTAGTTTTAATCTGGCAACTTTCCTGAAGGTGTTTATCAGCTCTAGTTCTCAGGTAGAAATTTTGGTATCACTTATATATACTATCATTTCATCTGTGAATAGTGATACTTTTACTTCTTTTTCTTTAATTTGTACTCCCCTGATCTCCTTTCGTTGTCCTATTTCTCTAAATAGAACTTCACGTATTATATTGAATAGATAGGGAGAAAGTATGTAGCCTTGTCTTGTCCCTGATTTTAATGGAATTGCTTTTAGTTTCTCTATGTTTAAATTGATGTTGGCTAACTGACTTGCTGTATATTATTCAGAAAGGGATCCAAAATAGACCTCAGAAATAGATAGATTGAGGGAACTCAGTGGGAGAGGGGATTGTGAAGAAAAGAAGAGTGGGTATCAGAGAGTGGAGAGAGCTGGAGAGAGGTGGGAGAGAGAATGGTAATTGGTAGGGCATATCTCTGGGTAAAGCCAAAGCTTCTGGAAGTTTATAGGGTGACCCTAGTTGATGGAAACAAAATTGTTACCTCCTGTAGCCAAGTAGAACTTCCAGTAAAGGGAGGGAAAAACAGCCCACCCCCAAAAATCTTTAATTAGAAAATTATCCTGCCTACAGGATGTGCAGGGATAAAGATGGAGCAGAGATTGAGGGAATGGCAAACCAATGACTGGCCCAACTTGAGACTTTCCCCATGGTATTGAGCCAACCCATGACAGTAGTATTGATATTCTGATATGATTCAGGTTGGATCCTAGCATAACTGTCTTCTGGGAAGCCTCATCCAGTAGCTTATTGAAACAGATGCAGAGACCCACAGGAAACATTAGACAGAGGCAGAGACCCACAGGAAACATTAGGCAGAGCTTTGGGAGACTTATAGGAGAGTGGCAGGGAGATTTGAGGGATCCATAGTGGTAAAGGAAACCAAAAAAAGATTTTCAGGATCAACTATCATGGGCCCATGGAGACTCAGAAACTAAATCACCACTCAAAAAGCATGTGTGGGCTGGACCTAAGTTCCTTACACATATGTAGCAGGTGTGCAGATCTTTCTTCATTTAGGTCTTCCAACAGTTGGAGAAAGGGCTGTCTCTGACTCTGTTGCCTGCCATTGGATCCCATTCCTCCAGCTAGACTGCCTGTTCTGGTTTCAGCGGGGATAGTATCTATCTTGTCCTGTAGTAACTTAATGTCTCTGGGCCTGCTGATACCCAAGGAGGGGGAGGTCTTCCCCTTAGATCTATGAGGAGAACAGGAGGGAACAATAGTAGGAAGCATATGTAAGGGTGGAACTGGGAGGAGAGAATGGAGGTGTGCTGAGATGAGGATGTAAGGCAAATAAACAGACAGAGATAGATAGATAGATAGATAGATAGATAGATAGATAGATAGATAGATAGACAAAAAAGTTTCAGAAGAGTCCCAGAGCATGAATAACTCAGTTCATTTAATAAAACAATTTAATAAAAGTGTTTGCCACATAACTGTATTAAATATGTAGGATAGTGTGATGAAGTTAAAAGTATAAAGTACAAAAATATTTTACATGTAAAGAAATCTCGATTTGTACTTTTGTCCTAAAATAAAAGGAGTTTTAATCAGAAATTTCTAAGACTAAGTTTAATGAAAGCTTTCTGGGATTTTGGACATTCACATACACACTGGTTAGAACACATTTTATCTTATAAAGTGGACCTATGTTATCAACTAAGGCAGAGAATTAAGTCTCAATATTGGAAAGAAAATTAATTTCCCTATGGTTTTAAGAGTCACATAATGGGTTGTAGAAAATGCTCAAAATTTTTTGGTACACATTTTTCCTCCAAGATAACAGAGTTTGTTTCTCAACACTTGCATCAGATAGTTTTCTCTATGGGACTAGAAGGCATAGATTCCTATGCCTTGTCATGTCTTCATTTAATCAGGCATCTTTAACTTCAAGTCCAATCTATATTTGGAACTTAATATAACTCAGATGTTTAAGAAGCTATACCTACCAGGAAGCATGTGTGGATGGGTTGGGGAGCAGGGTGGGGAAAGGGTATAGGGAGATTTGGGGATAGCATTTGAAATGTAAATGAAGAAAATATCTAATGAAAAAAGAAACATACCTACTACAGACAAGACCCCAATCCCTATTTGCCAAATTAAACCAAGATAGTTGCATGAAGAAAAAAGGATAAGCAATACTCAATGAGAATATAAACAAATGTTAGAAGGAATATAAAAAATATAATAATTATTAAGAGGTTCCTGCATCATGTCACCTGGAGGATGTTGAGTACTCTATTAAGATATACCATTGAAATTATATCTATATATCTATGTATCTATATATATCTATATATCTATATCTATATCTATATCTATATCTATATCTATATCTCTTTAAATATGTGTTTAAATTCTATCAATTGATTGTTACACACTTCTTTTTCAGAGTTTCCATATTGTGGCTGTAAAATTTTGTTAAAACTATCACACATATAAGGTGATAGATGTGTAATATCATCATAGATATTTATGTTGTGTTTCTTTTTATAGTAAAAATATTCAAGAGAAATAATCCTAATAGACACTAGTGTCTTAAGTTCTCTGTTACTGTGAAGAGACACCAGGACTGTGGCAACTCTTATAAAATAAAATATTTAAATGGAGCTGGCTTACAGGTTCAGATGTTTTGTCCATTATTATCATGGCAAGAAGCATGGCAGAGCACAGGCAGACACTATGCTGAAGAGGAAGCTGAGATTCCTACATCTGGATTGGCAGGCACCAGGAAGAAACAGAGAGATACTAGTCCTGCCTTAAGTGTTTGTAATACCAAAACCTACCCGCAGTGATACACTTCCTCCAACAAAGCCATACCTACTCCAACAGAGCCTTAGATGTTCCAATAAAGACATATCTCCTAATGACACTCCTTATGCATTCAAATATATGAGCTTATGGTTATCATTCTTACCCTCCCAATAAAATGTTCCCTATAAGCAAAAGTGATAGTAAGAGACAGCTATGAAAACTACATATAAATGAATTATGTAGCCTAAAAGGACATCTTTGAGGTATACAAATTATAGAAACTAAATAATGAAAAATAGAAAATCTGTATAAAGTAATTGCCAATAAATAGATTGAAACAGTATTCACAATCATATCAACAAAAATATATATGGTTTCACTGGTGACTTTAAAGAATAAATATTGATAATTTCTCTAGGTAAAAAGGAGGAGGTAGTAAAGCATATGTATAGCATGTTTACTGGGACAGTTTTACAAAGACTGGTTACAAAGAGAACAAGCTAGACACCGGTGAAGATACAACAAGCAAGAAAATGAGAATGAGTGAGAATATATTCATAAAGTTAGTATGCAGCCAAGCAGATCCATTCAGGCAGAAGCCAAAAGAAGACAGATTGAATCAGTCATCTTGTAAGATTAGATTGTATGGAGGCTAGAAACTTTCAGGCCTAAGCCTAGGGAGAGGTAGAACAGAGAATAATTGCTCTGGACTCAGCCAGTGTATTCATACAGCTAAAATACCATTTAAAATTGTTACACATAAAGTTTTTCAAAATGACAAATGTAATAAGCTGTGATACAGAAAATGAAGCATGTAACGTTTTCTGAATGAACAAAATTGTCTACTAACTTCTAGTACTATGTGTGTTATTGAATATTATATTTCTTTCAATCATAGTGTGACAATGAGATTAATGAGATATATATTACATTTAAATTTGCATATGATTTCTGAAACAGCTGAGAATCTTCAAAAACTACGAGCAGAAAGGTGATGTAATATGGAATCTAATTTCATATATTAGTACCTATTGAACTCTACTATCCATCCTGTAATATTATGAAAATTTGATAAATAACAAATTATAGTTCTTTCTACTACAGTCCTTCCTGTGTTTGAATTGTGGGCACTGGGAACAATGAGCAATCTCTTCGTTAACATAAATATTGTTACTCTAATGGTGAAATATATATTAGCAGCAAGGGGAACTTGATTCATTGGAACCTATTTCATGATTCTCAATAGTATTCAATATTTTATGATGAATTTTACATTCAAGAAAAGCACAAAGACACTATTTCAATATATATGAAGTAAAATTTACTTTGAAACTACAGGAATATTATTAAGAGTGTGTCATTGGGAAATGGAGAAGTTTATCATTGTTCCATTGAAATTTGTAAAGGCTATACATTTTCTTTATGTTGTACAAGTAATTTTTTCTATCATCAATCAGACTGCAAAAGAATGAAAAGAAATGAATATATTTTCTTGAATTCATGGAACATAGAAGGACAACGTTAATGATTGAGTTTCTGTAGCTTAATCTGATTTTCGGCGCCATATATTTCACTATGTATAAGACTAACATATCTTGAAAAATGCAGAAGAATAGAATTTTAGAAAATACTAAAGTTATTTTTATGTTGTTGAGAAAATACAAGAAATATATGAATTAGAAAGTTATGCTGAACTATTTTATTAAGCTGAATAATTTTTCTGACATATAAATTATAGAGAAAAAGTAAGCAAATTATATGTTAGATCGGAGATGTCTAATTCAATTAAATTATTAATATATTTCCAAAAGTAAATTTTAATAATAGTTTGTTCTGTTCAACAGACAACACTTTTTGTAAAAGTATGCATGACACATTTAGGAAAATACTTTTGATTAATTAATATCAAAGAATAAAAACATTTCCATTGAGGTTAATAAAATGCTCTAGCCAGAAATACACTAATACTTTAACAAAAATGATTTCAAGATATGAATCAATTTATATAGCATTTTTAGCACACTCTGTTTTATATATATATATATGGGTTTTCGAGACAGGGTTTCTCTGTATAGCCCTGGCTGTCCTGGAACTCACTTTGTAGACCAGGCTGGCCTCGAACTCAGAAATCCTCCTGCCTCTGCCTCCCGATCTGTTTATTTTTAAAATGTGCTTATTATAGTTTTATTTTAGTTTTATTTAGTGGTAATAGTGACGGTGGTAGTGATGGTGCTATATATGTGTGTATTGCATTTTTGAGTTTGAATGAAAATTCATATATGAAACTTTAAACTCTCCACCAGAAAAAAAAAAAAAAAAAAAAAAAAAAAAAAAAAAAAAAAAAAAAAAAAAAAAAAAAAAAACAAAAAAAAAAAAAAAAAAAAAAAAAAAAAAAAAAAAAAAAAAAAAAAAAAAAAA
>LR753329.1:1535726-1582934 GCA_902729485.2 Mus minutoides | reverse complement strand
AATAACAAATATAGCAAAAAAGAAATCAAAGAAACAATAGCATTCTACCAGTCATACAATGTCCCTTACTTGTACTTTGAAACTGTACCACATTCAAATATTCCCCATGCTTATCCATTGGAAGGATTAACTTTGAGCAAAAGGTCTTTACACCAAAAGTAATATAACAATTATGTGCAATCTCTACAAAAGTCCCAAAGCATTTCTCATAGAAATTGAAAAGTAATATTAAGTGACCATAAATGTATGGAATTAAATATATATAAATTGATTACTTGATAATGAAATTGTAGCATGTAAATGCCAATAAAACTTTATTTAATATTTTCCAAGAAACAACACAAATATTATATGGTATCATAGTTCCAATAGTTAACAACTCTATTATATATGTGTTTGTGGGGGGTTTGTGTGTGTGTGTGTGTGTGTGTGTGTGTGTGTGTGTGTTTATGTTCCTATGTGGGCGGGTAAGGTCATATCAATTATTTAGCCACAGTCAATAAAAAAGTAACAAAAGAATTGCAATTACAATCATAAATATGTTGTATTGTTTATTACTTACATAAAATTTATTTTTAGTTTCTATAAAATTCTAATAATTAAAATTTTAAATAATAACCAAGATATTAATAATTCAGAAAAAGATTGTATTAATGGAATAATACAATGATATTGACAAGTTTAAACAAATTCATCTGCTGTATAATATCTTTTTTTTTCAACTTTTATTAGATATTTTCTTCATTTACATTTCAAGTGTTATCCAGAAAGTTCCCTATTTCCTCCCCCCTCCCAGCCCTGCTCCTCTACCCACCCGCTCCCAACCCTTGGCCCCGGCGTTCCCCTGTATTGGGGCATATAAAGTCTGCATAACCAAGGGGCCTCTCTTTCCACTGATGGCCAACTAGGCCATCATCTTCTATATATGCAGCTAGAGACATGAGCCCAGGGGGTACTAGTTAGTTCATGGTTATTCTTCCACCTATAGGGTTGAAGACCCCTTCAGCTCCTTGGGTACTTTCTCTAGCTCCTTCTTCCTTGGGAATATTGACAAGTTTAAACAAATTCATCTGCTGTATAATATCTTAATAGACTATAAGATTAATATTATCAAAATGTAGAATAATATGTTTTTGCTTTTACAATTAATCATATATTCTACTTCCCTTACAATTTTTGAGTTGCTCTGCATTAGTATGCTTGCAGACTTACACAATTATTTATTCTATAGATGAATTTTAAGTGCATGCTCCAAATGTACATTACTCTATTGTTCAACTTCTAAAGGTCATGCTTCATTTGAAAATTTGTTGGCATTTTCATATAGCATTTAATCCAAAATTGTGTTAACTTTGACATAGTTTAAGCAGTTTATCCAGGAATTGTAAATGAACATGGATCATAATAAACCATAGCTACTATATTTTAGGTTTCTCCCATTTTCAAGTTACCTAATACAGTATGCTATCTTACTGAGTTTTCAAAATAACACTAGAATATTTTCGTGTTATTATCTTTCTTTTTCGTGGGCAAGCCCAAGTGCACAGAACAAAAATCACTCTCTATTTTGAAAGTGGCAGTTAATAACAAACTGATTTTTCTTGTTCCAAAACTCTATCACTTAAGAAATACATTATGCATACAAATTTGTACTCAATATAAAATTGTCAGGTAATGAACGGAACGGAGGTTATGATCCCTCTTATTTGAGATGTTACAGATGAGGGTTGTTGAGAATTTGGTAGATATATAATGGATATTGCAGTGTTTTGCAGCATGTAACCTCTCCAAACTCTGGGATTCACTTAATCTCTATGAAATGAGTTGCCTGAGTTGAAGGTAGAAAAGGTTGATAAGACAATTGATGTTTTTATTGTATGAGATTTATTTCGGCTTGTATTTTTGAAAATTCTTTGAATCCATATGTAATTGAAAGAACAGAAGCATTGTCTAGGTTCAAATATAATATGATTAGAAGATGTATATCACTTAGTTCTATCAGAACTCTATAAATTGTTATTCAGGACAATCAAAAATAAATAAATGAAGAATAAAAGAAGAGTTCAACAACAATTGTACGATACATCTGACTTATTATAGCTTCTTATTAAACTCATAAGCTAGATTCCATATCTTTAATTAAGTGATATAGTATTTGCAAATTACTTTTTTTTAAATAGAAAAATAATGTTTCTTTATTAAATGAAAAAGAGTATATCAAATGGTTACCTCGATTCCAATATCCATCTATATGTATGTTACTCTTTTACTTAGTTGTTTTGTTAAAAGCATTAATAGTTTTTTAATGAACTAGCAAACAAGCACTTAACTGCTTATTAATAATTGGTTTCTTTGTGATAATAGGCCAAATCCATTTTACACGCTGTGTGCTGCAAATAAATTCTGAGTATACATAAAACTTAGAGTGAAATTAACACTATATCTTATTCCTTGATGTGTAAAGAGAAAGAGAAGAATAAAATATTACATCATAATTCTATTATGAAATACATATAAAGTGCTATTTTCAACTTAGTAAATATACGCTATGGATAAAGTTTCAGTAGACTTTTATCTTTTTGTGTGAACCAAATTTTGGACTTATGTGATACACTGATAACTATATTTCTATTCCTGAATTTAAAAGCACTAAGATTTTCTCAATTCAAATACAAATTAACATAAAGAAGTAAGTTATTGCAAGAGGAATAGCAAAGTCTTAGAATACTATTGGTTTGCATATCAAAATACTGGTGCTTTGGGTTCTATGGATTTGCCAAAGCTTGCTGTAAAGCAAAGCTTCAACTTGGAGACATATCTTTGTAAAAAAAAAAAAAAAAAAACACAAAACTGCACATTTATTATTATTTTCCACACATTTTATTAAAAACAGAGAAACAAATATGTGTTTTTTTCAAAAACCATAGTGCAGTTATAGCCATGAGAAGAAAAAACTTAATATATTTTTTCAGTTTTAATTGGGCTAAGCAATAGTGTTACTGTTATACCTATTTCAAACAAAAATTATAAAATCAAATTGAGGTAGAATATTTTATAACTCATTATAAGAAAGAAATTAACTGGAAATTCTTAATAATAAGCATGGTCATTACAGTCATTTTGTAACAATATTTTCAGTAACATGCTAAATACATTTAATTGCAGGTCTTATGAAAAATAATGATGAGACAACATCATGATGTTATTACTGAAACTAGGAAGAGTATTTACTCTTTCCTCTGTTCACAGTAAAAACTAGTAGTGGATATTTACTTACTGAAGTGCTTGACTGAGTAAAATATTATTTTTTTTCTATTTTGGGGGGCAATAAAACTATTTTTATTAGATATTTTCTTTATTTACATTTCAAATGCTTTCCTGAAAGTTCCCTATACCCTCCCCCCACCCTGCTCCCCTACCTGCCCATGCCCACTTCTTGGCCCTGGCATTCCCCTGTACTGGGGCATATAAAGTTTGTAAGGCCAAGGGGTCTCTCTTCCCAATGATGAACAACTAGGCCAACTTCTGCTACATATGCATCTAGGGACACATGCTCTGGGGGTACTGGTTAGTTCCTACTTTTATTCCACATAAAGGGTTGTAGACCCCTTCAGCTTCATGGGTAATCTCTCTAGCTCCTCCATTGGGGGCCCTATGTTTCATCCTATAGATTACTGTGAGCATCTCCTTCTGTATTTGTCAGGCACTGGCATAGCCTCACTCGAGATAGTTATATCAGAGTCCTTACAGCAAAATCTTGCTGGCATATGCAATAGTGTCTGGGTTTGGTGGCTGATTATAGAATGGATGCCCAGCTCAGGTAGTCTCTGGATGGTCCATCCTTTAGTATTTGCTCCAATCTTTGACGCTGTAACTATTTCATGGGTGCTTTGTTCTCTATTCTAAGAAGGAATGAAGTATCCATAATTTGGTCTTCGTTCTTGATTTTCTTCTGTTTTGTAAATTGTATCTTAGGTATTCTAAGTTTCTGGGCTAATAAAAGGAGACATGACAGAAACTGAAGAAATTAAAAACATCATCAGATCCTACTACAAAAGGCTATACACAACAAAACTGGAAAACATGGATTCAATGGACAACGTCCTAGACAGATACCAGGTACCAAAGTTAAATCAGGATCAGATTAACAATCTTATCAGTCCCATTTCCTCTAAAAAATAGAAACGATCATGAATAGTGCCCCCCCCCAATTAAAAAAAAAAAAAAAAAACAGCACTCGGGAGGCAGAGGCAGGCAGATTTCTGAGTTCGAGGCCAGCCTGGTCTACAGAGTGAGTTCCAGGACAGCCAGAGCAATACAGAGAAACCCTGTCTCGAAACAAAACAAAACAAAACAAACAAACAAAAAAAAACAAAAAAAAAACAAAAAACAAAACAAAAAACAAAAACAAACAAACAAAAAACAAAAACAAAAAGCCCAGGACCAGATGGGTTTACTGCAGAGTTCTATCAGACCTTCAAAGAAGACCTAATTATAACTCTCCTCAAACTATTCCAGAAAATAATAACAGAAGGTACTCAATCCAATTCATTCTAGGAAGGCACAGTTACTCTGATACCTAAATGACACAACGATCCAACAAATAAAGAGAACTTCAGACCAATTTCTCTCATGAATACCAATGCAAAAATACTCCATAAAATCCTCGCAAACCGAACCCAAGAACACATCAAAACAATCATCCATCATGACCAAGTAGGATTCATCCTAGGGATGCAGGGATGGTTTAATATATAGAAATCCTTCAATGTAATTCACCATAAAAACAAACTCAAAGACAAAAACCACATGATCATCTCGTTAGATGTTGAGAAAGCATTTGACAAAATCCAACAACCATTCATGATAAAAGTCTTGGAAAGAGCAGGAATTCAAGGCCCATACCTAAAACTAATAAAAGCAATCTACAGCAAACCAGTAGCGAACATCAAAGTAAATGGAGAGAAGCTGGAAGCAATCCCAATAAAGTCAGGGACTAAACAAGCCTGCTCACTTCCTCCCCACCTATACAACATACTATTGAACTCCTAGCCAGAGCAATTCAACAACGAAAGGAGATCAAGGGGATACAAATTGGAAAGGAAGAAGTCAAAATATCACTATTTGCAGATGATATGATAGTATATATAAGTGACCCTAAAAATTGCACCAGAGAACTCCTAAACCTGATAAATAGCTTCAGTGCAGTAGTTGGATATAAAATTAATTCAAACAAATAAGTGGCCTTTCTCTACACAAAGGATAAACAGGCAGGGAAAGAAATAAGAGAAACAACACCCTTCACAATAGTCACAAACAATATAAAATACCTTGGTGTGAATCTAACTAAGGAAGTGAAAGATCTGTATGATAAGAACTTCAAGTCTCTGAAGAAAGAAATTGAAGAAGTTCTCAGAAGATGGAAAGATCTCCCATGTTCATGGATTGGCAGGATTAATATACTCAAAATGGCTATCTTGTGTAAAACAATCTACTAATTTAATGCAATCCCCATCAAAATTCCAACTCAATTCTTCACTGAATTAGAATTTGCAAATTCATCTGGAACAATAAAAAAATCCTAGTATAACAAAATCTATTCTGAACAATAAAAGAACCTCTGGTGGAAACACCATGCCTGACCTCAAGCTGTACTACAGAGTAATTGTGAAAAAAACTGCATGGTACTGGTACAGCAACAGACAGGTAGATCAATGGAATAGAATTGAAGACCTAGAAATGAACCCACACACCTCTGGTCATTTGATCTTTGACAAAGGAAATAAAACCATCCAGTGGGGGGGGGGGGAGGGGGAAATAGCAATTTTTACAAATGGTGCTGGCACAACAGGCAGTTATCATGCAGAAGAATGCAAATTGATCCACTCTTATCTCCTTGTACAAAGCTCAAGTCTAAGTGGATCAAAGAACTTCACATAAAACCAGAGACACTGAAATTTATAGAGAAGAAAGTGGGGAAAACCCTCCAAGATATGGGCACAGGGGAAAAAAATTCCTAAACAGAACAGCAATGGCTTGTGCTGTAAAATCAAGAATTGACAAATGGGACCTTAAAAATTACAAAGCTTTTGTAAGGCAAAAGACTCTGTCAAGAAGACAAAAAGGCCACCAACAGATTGGGAAAGGATTTTACCAATCCTAAATCTGATAGGGGACTAATATCCGATATATATAAAGAGCTTATTAAGCTGGACTCCAGAAATTCAAATAACCCCATTAAAAAATGGGGTACAGAGCTAAACAAGGAATTCTCAACTGAGGAATACCGAATGGCAGAGAATCACCTGAAAAAATGTTCAAAATCATTAATCATCAGGGAAATGGAAATCAAAACCTTGAGGTTACACCTCACTCCAGTCAGAACGGCTAAGATCAAAAAGTCAGATGAGAGCAGATGCTGGTGAGGATGTGGAGAAAGATGAACATTCCTCCATTGCTGGTAGAATTGCAAGCTGGTACAACCACTCTGGAAATCAGGCTGGAGGTTCTTCAGAAAATTGGGCATAGTACTACTGGAAGATCCAGCAATACTGTTCCAACTTGTAATAAGAACACATGCTCCACTATTTTCATAGCAACCTTATTTATAATATCCAGAAGCTGGAAAGAACCCAGATGTCCCTCAACAGAGGAATGTATACAGAAAATGTGGTACATTTACACAATGGAGTACTACTCAGCTATTAAAAAACAATGAGTTTATGAAATTCGTGGGCAAATTGATGTATCTGGAGGATATCATCCTTAGTGAGGTAACACAATCACAAAAGAAGTCACTTGAGACAGTTATATTCTTACAGGGAGAATCATGAACATTGGTTTCCCACTCAAAATGTTGTTCCATCTTCCTTCAAATGTATTGTGTTGAGATTCCCTTTGCGTCTAAAAAAATTAATGAGTTTTCCAAGCTAATGAACACAAAGCTACATGTAGGAAAGTGTTACCTTCTTAGAAAATATTTATACTTTAATGTGGCTGTCTGGATTCTGAGATATGTAGTTTGAGCATCTGTAAGGCTTTGTGGTTTTGCAAGGAGAGGAAGGAGGAAACAGTGAATCCATTGTTTGGAAGACTAGAGGGTCACTTTGTGGCTGTACGTTGATCTCAAAGATGATACAAATAAGCCATTGAATGTGTAGCAGATGTGCAGCTTTGTCTTCTTATGTGTCCAGATCAACTGGAATAAGAGAAATCCCAAAAGCTTTGCTTGTACTTGGGATATGTTCTAGTTCTGCTGCCCAGCCTGGATTCAGTGGGAGAGGATGCACCTAGCCTCACAGAGACATGATGTGGAAGGGGTTTAGGGAGATACCCTGGAGGGGCCCACCCATTCAGAGGAGAATGGAAAGAGAGATAGGGGTAAGGAATGTGGAAGGGGATGAGCACAAGGAGGGAAGTGAATGGGATGTAAAAGGAATAAATAAAAAATAATAAAACGTAATTAAAAATAAATTTACAGGATAAAGAAATTCAGCCAAGAGGCTTAGAAGTTAGATTGCTGCTTTAGGAGAGGAAATGGCTTTAGTTCCCAGAACCCACATTAAGTATCTCACAACCATCAGTTCTACTCTAAGTAATCCTTGTTTCTTGTCTTTTTTCATTAGGTACTGGTATACACATGGTGTACATGCATACATACTTACATACATACATACATACATACATACATACATACATACATACATACAGGAACTCACACTTAAAGTTCCCAAATTCTTTATGTCCCAAGACTATTTAAAATTTCAAAATCCATAATATCTTCTGAGACTTAAGGAGATCTCTTAATTTAATCCCCTGTAAAATCAAAATCAGAAAGCAGGTCATATGCTTCCAACATACAATGGCTCAGAATATATGATGCCATTAAAAATGGGAGGAAATGGAGCATAGTGAAATATTAGCGCAAAGTAACACCATGACCCAGCAGGGCAAACATCAAATCCTGTATCTTTATCTGAATTCCAAGGGCTTTTTCTCCTCAACCTATTTTTTGGTACTTCTTTTCACTGTACTTGTATGTTTTTAATTGTAGATTTGCATAAGAGAGAATACTAATAGCCACAGACACAGTCAATAATAGGTTGTCTTGAATATTTTTCCATCAATGATATCAGTCCAAAACTGATCAGTTAACCTCAGTCAGATTCTTAGGACATGGGAAAAAGAAGCACCCATGTTCTTTGCCAATATCTCACAATAATAGTCTCCAGCCCAACCATTATTTTTGTTCTCTGAAACTCTTTGAGCTGAACCTTCATAGCCTACATTATTTTCATTAACACTGTTTTCCAGGCTTTTACCAGGATAGACAATTAAGCATGTAATACACCATTTAACTACTTTTCTAACCTAATGTCTACATTTTTCCAACAGGCAGTAGTATGCTCATAACTGTCACAGCAATATACTACTTCCTGCTACCAATATCTGTCTTAATTATTGATCCTTAGTTACTGCAAGGTACTACATAGTTACTATTATATAAAGAGACACCATGACCAAGGAAATTTCTAAAAGAAAAAAATATATTTGGGGCTTACCTAAAGTTTTAGATTGTGAGTCTGTGACATTTATAGAGGGGAACATGAATGGTATGAGGCAGACAGGCATGGTGATAGAGCTGTAGCTGAACGCTTACAGTTTTACCATTGATCTGCAAGCACATAGCAGAGAAAAATGACAAAGAGACAGACAGACAGATAGTCCTATGTCTGATCTAACCTGTTGAAACATCAACATCCATAACACACACACACACACACATATATATATATATATATATATATATATATATATATATATATATATACATATATGATATAAATCCATCTTTCATTATGGTGAAAAAAATTGCATTTTCTTCATTTGTTTTGTTTACATTCATTTGTTTTTGTAGGTCTGTGGTATACTGACTTAAAATTACTTTTGACATGCACCCAAAGGTGGCATAGCTGAGTCCTACTGCATTTCTGTTTTTATAATTTTTAGAAATTTACATTTTAGTTTCATGTAGAGTAATGTAATCCAGTAATATGGCTGTTCTGGATGGAATACAGATACTCACTTAGTGCACACCTTTGGTCCCAAACAAGGTAGGTCCAGTTGGTTTGTAGAAGGAAGCAGCCATATTTGAAAGTGACTTCTAATTTGGGGGTAACAAAAAGACAAATCAGAGAAAGGTTAACAGAATGAGTCAATAATAGAATATGCTCAACTGTCATGTGAACAGACAGAAAAAAGTATCTACATACAGCAGGCAGAGAGAGAGAGACAGAGACAGAGACAGAGAGACAGAGAAAGTGTGTGTTTTAAACTGGGATAGTTTTAGACACAGGTGCAGAGAGAGAAAAGTTAAACAGAGATGAACACTGAAGAAGCAAGAAAATAAGGATGAAGCCAGGATATTGGAATAAATAGCCAGAGTTAGTTTGAAACCAAGCACAACAATTAAATCAGAGGCCAAGAGAGAAGGCAGATTGAATCACTCAGCTTGGAGAGGAGTTCGAACCAGAAGAGCTGAGTTCAGCCAGCCAGCCAGAATTCAGGAAAAGCAAGAGAGGGTGAGTTTATTTTGCAATAAGCCTCTGAGCTGCCACCTATGCAGCTGGAGCCATGTGTACTCTTTGGTTGGTGGTTTAGTTTCTGGGAGCTCTGGGGGAACTGATTAGTTAATTCTGTTGTTCCTCCTATGAGGCTTCAAATCACTTCAGCTCCTTGGGCCCTTTCTCCAGCTCCTTCATTGTGGACCCTATACTCAGTCAGATGGTAGGCTGTGAGCATGCATGTCTGTATTTGTCAGACAGGCACTTGTGGAGCTTCTAAGGAGACAGCTATAACAAGCTTCAGTCAGTAAGCACTTGTTGGCATCTACCAAATTGTCTGGGTTTAGTGGCTATATGGGATGGATCCCCAGGTGAGGCAGTCTCTGGATGGTCATTTCTTTAGTTTCTTTCCCACACTTTGTGTCTGTAACTCCTTCCATGAGTATTTTATTCCCCCTTTTGAGAAGGACCAAAATATCCACACTTTGATCTTCCTTCTTCTTGAGTTTCATGTGGTTTCTAAATTGTATCTTGGGTATCCCGAGCTTCTAGTCTAATATCCACTTATCAATGAGTACATACCATGTGTGTCTATGTGTGTCATAAAATTTGAATAGACTGTATCAGCATTAGGTGGAACAACAATATGTACTAACCAGTACCCCCAGAGCTCGTGTCTCTAGCTGCATATGTAGCAGAAGATGGCCTAGTTGGCTATCACTGGGAAGAGAGGCCCCTTGGTCTTACAAACTTTATATGCCCCAGTACAGGGGAATGCCATGGCCAGGAAGTGGGAGTGGGCACGTGCAGGAGCAGGGCGGGGGGAGGGTATAGGGAACTTTTGGGATAGCATTTGAAATTAAATAAAGAAAATATGTAATAAAAAAATTTATAGTGAAAAAAAGAGAAATATTCCAAGATAAAACTTCGGAGATAGTTAGGAGTTCTGCAATTATTAGTTCCTTAGTGCAGAGTGGCAGGTTAGTAAATCCATCAACAGATTCCTTGATGTGATTTTATATCTTTCATGTGATCATATACGCCCAATATATTGCGATAAACTGAAATGTACATTGTTTTTACATTTAAGTGTAAGTTCTATATCAATATTTTTTTCATGGGTGGTGATCATTATGCACAATAACATACAAATTCATCCGATCTTTACAGATTCTGTTATAGGATACAGTCTCTAAGATCAAAGCAAAGACTGGAAAACAACTGTCTTACACACTATGGAATACCTTGAAACAGGCCTCAGCTTAATACTTGTTGTTTATCAAACTGCATATAAATAATGTATCCAGTTTTGTAGATTTGGACATAGTATAACCATCAGAACACAGTTAATGAAATGCATATATTACCTTTAATTATTTCCCTGTATCCTTTTTACTTGTTTTTAATTCGATGCTAATAATATTTATTATGCTATTTGCAATCCTAATAAAATATAATGTCAAATATCTATTGCTAATTATAGGCAGTATGGTTTATAAATCATCACTGAAACTTACACATCTTAGATAAGTTTAGCAATAACAAAAAAATGATCTTCCTCTACACATTCCTTGAAAACTACTTCTCTTAGTGTGTTTCTATAAATTTGAGTATTTTTTGCTACATCCAATCCAGTAGTGACAAGTGCAACAGGACCTCAAAACCTGGGCGCTGTCCCAAGGCATAAAGTTCAAGGAAACTTGGTCTCCTGGAATCGTGGCATCCTGTGTAACAAATGCTCCAATGTCCTTGCTTTAGTTGATAAACGGATCTGTGTGCTTTCCCTTAATATTGCTTTATTATAAGTGCTCCTAAGGATTGAATTTTTGACATATAGCTAAGTTAGATTCTAGGCAGTCCTTGATTGG
This sequence comes from Mus minutoides, assembly GCA_902729485.2. NCBI lineage: Eukaryota > Metazoa > Chordata > Mammalia > Rodentia > Muridae > Mus > Mus minutoides. The sequence continues at coordinate 1,571,503 of LR753329.1, read as the reverse complement.
ACCCTGGGCATGAATAGCTAAGTCACTGCCCTACATAGGAATTTACCATTATCTAGGAAGAATGAAGTTTGCAATCTAAGGAGAAACCAGAGTAGATACTTAGAACTATAGATAGCTGAGTTACACCCATATACCAGTATTTACAATGGCCTAAGGTTAAGGTGGACTATACAATCTACTAGAATAGGAACTATGGCAAGGGCATGAAGCCCTTGCCCCTGGCTTCTAATATTAAGTGGACCTTACGTGGAGCCGTTGTTGATCCCAGTTGTTAACATTGAATTTTAATCCCAGTTGGTTCCTGACAGTACTTCCATGTTTGCATTCCTCTGTTTTATGTAAGAATCCAGTAACATCATTGTCACCTAACTTCCCTATTTTCTTCTGTATAAAATGTTTGATGATCGATTTGACAAATTACATATAGATCCAACACACTCTCTCGTGTCTGTGTCTGTCTGTCTGTCAATTCCCTCCTACTCTATGCCCATCTGCCGGAACCCCTGATTCCCATGGATTGAGGGGGGGCGATTAGGCCCTGTCCGTGGCAATTTTTAATTGTTTACTTAAGGGGAATTAGGCTGTGTTTGTGTTTCTGTGATAATCACTTCCCTTGTAAATATATTTCATTTCTTTCCATGTTGCCATAAATGGTACAATCTTATTTTGTAATGCTGAAAAAATACCCAACTTCTAATTGTATACTATTTTTTTTATCTATTCACTATTTGATGAACTGTTGTGCTTTTTCAATAGCATAGATATTATAATTAACTCTATTTTATACAGAAATAAATAAAACTCTTAAACATACGGGTTTATTTATTTTCCTATAGAAAAGATTCCTAATACCAAAAGCAATCCTGAGAAAAGTGAGCAATGAATCAGCACACATGATCTCAAGGTAAGCTACAGAAGCATGGCAATAAAAGAAACCACCTGACTTTGACAAAGCTGCTATATACACCAGAGAGATAGAACATCTTCAGCAAATGGTATTTGAAAAACCTAGGCATATATATATATATATATATATATATATATATATATATATATATGAATAATTAGATTTAATCATCAGATCTCACTCTGCCCAAAAATGAACTTCAAATGAATCAAAGATCTCAACATAAGTTGAACCTGAAACTCTGAAAGTGCTACAAGAGAAGGAATGGAGAATGTGAAAACAAATAATCAAAGGTAAGGACTTCTAAGTTAAGAGCAGATTTCTTGACTGAAAAGGCTTTTATAAATCAACAATATTAGCTAATAGAGTGAAGAGAACGTCTATATAGTGTGCAAAATTTTTTCAATAACTATATATCTGACAGAGTATTAATATTTAGAGTTACAAAGAACTAAGAAAATACTGAGAAAATAAAAAGAACAATTAGCTGGGAAGTGGTGGCACATGCCTTTAATCCTAGCACTTGAAAGACAGAGGCAGGTGGATTTCTAAGTTTGAGGTCAACCTGGTGTTTGGAGTGAGTTCCAGGACAGCCAGGGCTACACAGAGAAACACTGTCTTGAAAAACCTGAAAATGAAAGAATAATTAAAGCATAGAGTTCTCAAAAAAAAAAAAAAAACCCTAAAAAAAAGAATAAAGGAAAAACAAAATACAAAAGACAGAGAAATACTTTATAATGTGTTCAGCATCAGTATTTATCAAAGAAATACAAATTAAAATGAATTTGAGATGCTATTTCACCCCAGTCACAATGACTGTCATGAAATCAAATGACCACAGATGTACATATTCACAATAGCTATTAAATGAAACCAGCATAAATGTCATTCACCTGAATAATAACCAAAGCAAATGTAGAATATTTACAAAATGGAATATTATTCACTTAATATGAAGAATGTACTTATGAAATTTTCAGGTAATTGGACAGAATTGTAAAAAATATGAAATAAGCAAACACAAAGAAAAACCACATGATCACATTATCAGTACCTTGCTTCGTTCTTTTCCTTTCATTTCCTTTTATGTTTGTTTCTTTGTTTATTTGTTGTTTTATAGAAAGATGCATGCATAGGTCAACTTGCCTTCATACTTGCTTGTTTAGACAAAGACAATCTTTATTTGCTGGTCCTCTAGCCTCCATCTCTCAAATAATATTCTGACAGCTGTTTTATTTGTTTTATTGTATTTTGTTTATAGAATAAGCACCTTTGTGTGTGTGTGTGTGTGTGTGTGTGTGTGTGTGTGTGTGTGTGTGTGTGTGATGTGCATGCAGGCATCCAGATTGGGTCACAGGTGTTTACTCATGAGGAGACCATAAAATGGATATTAGGTATCTGATATCTCTCCATGAAAATATATCTCATTAATTTCACTTAACATGATCACCAATATGCTTTGTGATATTTTTTACATAGACTTAGGATCTAAATTTTTGTTTTTATGCTTGTATACCAAGCACTTTTCCCACTAAGCAGTCTCCTAAACTCCTCCTTGTTTTGATTTGCTTGGTCTTGGTATTTAATTAATCAGGAGATACTTTATGTATCTCCTGAGCTACAGTTATAGTATATATAATTCATGCTAAAATCTCAGTGGAATTTCTTACAGAAATACAAAAAAAGACACATTATGAAAGTGTATATATACCCACAAAGATTTTGACTAGTCACATAAGTTTTGAACAATAAGAATCAAAATGATGGAATCATATCCTTACATGGATTAGATCACTATAACTACATATAAAATAGACATAGCAACCAAAGAGTATATAGGATTGCAAAACTGATGTATGTATATATACTCAACTGATCTACAACCAGGAACCCCAAAATTATACTTTGACAAAGATAATCAATGATGTTGGAAAAACTGGATATGCATATTAAAATATAAAAAAGCTGCTCTTTAAAAACAGTTATCATGAAATGTTACTTCAGCAACATGGCTGCCCTGATTACATCCAAAGAAAGTCTAGGTCTATGTAATCTGTCTGGAATTCAGACAAACCCTCAGTACACACCTTTAATCCCTTTCGCTGGAAAACACTAGTACTCACTTTTAATCCCAATGAACTCTAATTAAAGGGAACACAAAAATGATGAATCTGAGAAATATTTGACAGAATGAGCCAGAGATAGGATATGCCTAACTTTCCAAAGAAAAGCTATTTAAGTGTAATAAAAATAAAGACAATTTATCAGTGACTTGGATGTTGAATCAGTTGGGAGTCAGGTCAGTCAGTTGAGAATCAGTGTAGTGAGTGCAGTGAAGTGGAGTTAAGTTTCATGAGTTCATTCAGTTCAGTATAGGTCAGCAGAAGCTTTTGAAGGCAGAGAATTAGGAGGAGCCAGAAGATTAGAACAATTTGCCAGATTTAGTTTGGTGCCAAACAGAGCAATTCAGTGAAAAGTTGAGAGAATCCAGATTGATTCATCTTGGAGAGGAGTTTGAGCCAGTGCAACTAAGTTGAAGCAGCCAGCCAGAGTTCAGAAAGAAACTGGGAAGTGGTGAGCTTTTTCAGCAGTAAGCCTCTAAAATTGCAATCTCATCTGATGAATAACAGTTACTTTTACATTCAACAGTTTCTCTCAACTACTGAGTTATCGCTTCATACACAGATAGAATTATTTTAAACATTGTATTTTCTGGAAAGGTTTTCTATTTCAAAATCATGATGTTTAAGGCCATTCTTGAATCAGTCAAATAACTAGATGTAGACTTCACAATGGGCTCAGGAAAATAATAAATGTAATGTAGACAGTATAAATGATTTTAAGAATGTCAACAAGGTGTAAATTTTGTCACCAATTTTTTTTTTTTTTTGGTTTTTCGAGACAGGGTTTCTCTGTGTAGCCCTGACTGTCCTGGCACTCACTCTGTAGACCAAGCTGGCCTTGAACTCAGAAATCCGCCTGCCTCTGCCTCCCGAGTGCTGGGATTAAAGGTGTTCACCACCACGCCCAGCTTTGTCACCAAATTTTGACTGACCAAGTTTCATTTACAAATACAAACTGAAGTTTTATTTCTTTGTGAGGAATACATAATATAATACAAAGGTCAGATGTAGTTAAGGCCATAAATCAAATTAAAGGTGATAAATATTAAGGACAGCAAGAGAAAATAAAATCAAGTCAAGAAATTCATAATATGTTGTTAAGGTGATAGGAGTTGAGAGGGTAGATGTAGGAGGAGTTGAGAGGTAAATATTACCAAACATAATCTAAAAAATTCTCAAAGAATTAATGACTTTATTTATTTAAAATTAAGACTGTAAATTAAAAAAATAATAAAATGAAATCTAAGAAGTAATTTTGGCAAAGTAAAAAGAATGTATCATGAGTTACCTATCCAATCCCAATATGTAGAGCAATGAAAAAGTATTGATTTAACAAAGTAGAAAATTTTATATATCTTTATAAAGTTAACAACTGTTACTAAAAAAGAAAACATAAAGAAAAATTAGCATAATATGTATATACAGTATCCAGTAACTAAGATATTATATAAAACTTTGGTGAATTTTTGAGCACTTTTAGACACATTCCTCTGTTCTTACAAAGTCAAACACATGGTGCTATTCTCTAAAAGCTATTCCAATAGTCCTTCTAAATAAGCAGATCATCTGTTTCTATAATTGCAAAATGGCTAACCTTTACTAATTTGGGATATGAGTTCATAGATAAACATCAGCTGCAGTTTTGCCAGCTGTATCCTAATGCTTCACCTCTGTGCAAGAAGACATGGGTACAGACAGCCTCACTTTACTACCCACAGTTCCCTCTCCTATCAAAGAAATACCCAGAGATCATTAACTATGACACTGTAGCAGGGAAACTTACTTTCTGGGAAAGTAAGGATATCACATCTCTAGAAGTCAGCATTTCAATTTAACTAACAATTTTGTGAACAAGATGGTTTAAAGAGGACACAAGAAGTAGTCTGTATTTGATAATATTTGTATTTCATATCTCTGTCTCTAATCATATCCCTTGACACTTCCTGCTAATTCCTGAGATAGTATTATTTATGTGTATTTTAAAGGCTGAAATATTTTATATATTATTTCTAAATACATAAATACAACCTATTCCATCTGTACAATGTTACTTGTGTATACACTTTTAATATCTGGGCACTTGGTACTGTATAACCAACTGCAGTGTTATTCCTTGTGGAAAAATTGAAAGTTGTAAAGACAATGGGTTTTAAATAGAAGAAGGGGAAAGGGAATGTGGGAGTATTTCGACAGAGAAAAAAGAAGGGAGGAATTATATAATTACATGACAATCTTAAAATATAGAAAAATATTAAAAATTAAAACACAGACTTAAAGTTAAAATTTTACGTTATATTTAAATTTAGCCTTTAAATTATTAATATAGCTTTATGTTTTTCCTACTTTTATAGTGGACTCATGTTTCAGTTCTGCACTTACCATCACATAAAACACACCAGTGCATGATACCAACTTACATGAGTAACAAATAATATAAATAATAACTTCTTTATCAAATAATACTAAACCTTAATTGACAGACTTAAAAGTGAGATTGATTTAGAAATTTAATTTCTAAACTTCAAAACATTTCATAAAATAATATTCATTGCTATAAGGTGAGGAAAATATTTAGGAATGGGAATATTGTTTAATCTAGTATGTTAAATGTCACAAATTTCAACATTTGTATCAGTAGAATCTAAAATCAGTATCTGTCTATACTGTTACCTTTAAAATCTTTAGAACTCCTGGATTTACATATTTAACTATATTTTAAAAACACTCTAAAAAGTATCAATCATTCCCTGATGAAAATAATGATCAACTCACAACACCTCTAGGCTTCATCCAGGGTTTTGTTGTTGTTGTTGTTGTTGTTGTTGTTGTTGTTTTTGCATTTTATGGTAAAACAGTCTCTTTGCTTCTCTAGCTGGACATGAATGCACTATGTAGATTAGACTGGCTTCAAGGCCAATGTTACCCACAAATATGCCTTCAAAATGCTGATGTTACAATAATATGCCACCAAAGTTTGCTTATTTTTTTACTTAATATTAGAAATATTCAAATATATTCTACAATAAATAGTCAGAAGTTAATACAAATGACTCCTGAATTTGAGTTGCTTTTTACTTTTAGAATTACGTATCAGAAATAGAATCTTACAGAATGGATGCAAATGAATTGCAAATTTCTCTTGATAATAATTATATAGGATATGTGGGTTAGTATATCAATATCTCTACAAGCTGACTTATGAGAAGGTAAAAGCTTTTTAGCAGCTCTATAAACAGTACTTAGAGATAATCCTCCTTCTGCATTTCCAAGCAAGAAAAAAATTTCAACTGGGCTATTTCTGTGAACATTTAAATGTGGAGTAAAACTACAGGTTAAGTGAAAGATCTTTCAAATTTTTATTTCATGACAAACTTTTTTCATTATTTAGTAAAATAGCTAGCGATAAAAATGAAACTATCTCTAGGAAATACTCATATTAGACTTATTTTTCCAAACCTATAAGAGACATACACTTCGAGCAAAACAAATCACATTTGACAGCAAAAAAACACATTACTGACAAATCTGCCAAAATATATTACCTACTAACATTGAATATATCTGTCACAGGCTGTGAAAAACATTGTTACTTAGATTTACCTCAAAGCCATGATTGAGTTTGACTTTTTTAAATTTGAGAAGTGTCTGCAGAATCAGATGTTATGAGGTCCACTAGTGAAAATCATAGAACTCCTACAACAGATCCGCCTATAGGATCTAGAAGAATCAAATAAAATCTAATAAAAATTGAAAAAGAATTGAAGTGACCACTTTCAGTTTTATAACAAACATTCTAATTCAATTCATGAGACAGAAACATTGTCTATTACAGCAAAAGAAAAAAAAAGCACATAACCTTTACAAATGCATGTTTTAGAAACTTCCCATTATTATTATGTTTTCATAAGTATATATGGAAAGGCATTTAAGGTTTGAACTTTCTTAATTAGGAATTATGACCAAATAGTTTGCCCATAGTTGTATGATGTTCTATAATGATGTATTGTTGAGTCAGCAATAAGAAAGTATAATTAGGAATATAATATGAAGAGCATACCAGAGGAAAAGACTTTTTCTGACAAATGAAAGAATAATAATAATATAAAGACAGTTGTTTCATATAACTAAACTCAAGTAGAATTTAGTATGTGAACGATTACTCTTTACTATGCTGAATTTTACAAATTCCTGAGTAAAATATTATCAAAGACAAAAATGTAAACTGTTAAAGTATTTCATTAAGCTTATATAATAATATTTCAAAATATTCATTTATCCATGTTTACTGTTACCTTCATTTCAGCAGTTTTGCTTCAAGGCAAACATGTTCAAATCTCTGAGATTTTGAACCAGATAATTTTTTGTTATTTTCTTTGAATTTCAATGTGTTTAGCCGAATCCTTAGGGCAGCTACCCTCTAAATCCCAAAAAGAAAGCAAAGAAACAAACAAAAAAACCCCAAAACAACAACAACAACAACAAAAAACCTTTCCAATTTTGTAGTCAAAATATTTCCAGATATTTTATGTCTATCTGAAAACTGATAGTATATGGACTTACACATATGCTAGCCTTAATCAAAAACAAAGAGAATGGTGATATGCACCTTGTGAAAAGACAGTTGGTACCAAGTCTGATTCTTTGAGGTCAGTGCCATTAACCTGTGTGATAAGAGGAGTGAAAACTCCAGAAGGATTTTCTCTGACATCACCAAGCACAGGCCTAAAGATACATACACAAGAAGATGCTAACCCACATATACATACCCCCCCAAGAAACATACAGAGCTTAAATAAATAAATAATACTTAAAGTTTAAAAACTAACAAGTAAAAGCAAGTAAGTATTGAAATTTTTTCTGTTTATTTCTAATATCTAACATATTCTATAAATATTTCTTAAATGAAAAAATATTGATTAATTTTAATATTTATAAAATACAATAGACTTACCATCTGTTAAGATATTATTTTCTTTCCTAGTTTATAGACTTATGAAACCCTATGAATTGTATTGTATATACTTAACATCTTTATTTTTATTCATTACACAACATAATTATATATATATACATATATATGTGTATATATACACATATATAATACATAGATGTTAAATTAAATTCAAATATACTTTGTTTTAATATTAATTGAATAAAATGTTTTGTAATTAAAATGAGCAAACTTGTATGCAACTAGGGGTTTATCATTCAGTATTAACTGAATGCAAAATATTCTAATTTGAACTGAATAGAACTAATGGAAAGTTGTTTTGCTCAGGAAGTAGAGACTCAGAATGCTGCAAAACAAAGAAAGATACTAACCATATGATAGTGAAGAAAAGGTTAAATCAAGACTTATTTTCATCAAAGACCTCCACATAAAACCAGAGACACTGAAATTTATAGAGGAGAAAGTTGGGAAAACCCTCGAAGATATGGGCACAGGGGAAAGATTCCTAAACAGAACAGCAATGGCTTTTGCGGTCAGATCAAGAATTGACAAATGGGACCTTATGAAATTACAAAGCTTTTGTAAGGTAAAAGACACAGTCAGTAAGACAAAAAGGCCACCAACAGATTGGGAAAGGATTTTTACCAATCCTAAATCTGATAGGGGATTAATATCCAAAATCTACAAAGAGATAGAGAAACTGGACTCCAGAAAAACGAATAACCCCATTAAAAAATGGGGTACAGAGCTAAACAAAGAATTCTCAACTGAGGAATTCTGAATGGCTGAGAAACATCTGAAAAAAATGTTCAACATCCTTAATCATCAGGGAAATGCAAATCAAAACAACCCTGAGATTCCACTGCACACCAGTCAAAATGGCTAAGATCAAAAATTCAGGGGACAGCAGATGCTGGCGAGGATGTGGAGAAAGAGGAACACTCCTCCATTCCTGATGGGAATGCAAGCTTGTACAACTACTCTGGAAGTCAGTCTGGCGTTATCTCAGAAAATTGGACATAGTACTACCAGAGGATCCAGCAATACCTCTCCTGGGCATATACCCAGAAGATGTTCCAACTGGTAAAAAGGACACATGTTCCACTATGTTCATAGCAGCCTTATTTATAATAGTCAGGAGCTGGAAAGAACCCAGATGTCCCTCAACAGAGGAATGGATACAGAAAATGTGGTACATCTACACAATGGTGTACTATTCTGCTATTTAAAAAAATGAATTTATAAAATTCTTGGGCAAATGGATGTATCTGGAGGATATAATCCTTAGTGAGGTAACCCAATCACAAAAGAAGTCATTTGGTATGAACTCACTGATAAATGGATATTAGCCCAGAAACTTAGAATATCCAAGATACAATTTGCAAAACACAAGAACATCAAGAAGGAAGACCAGCTCGTGGATACTTCATTCCTCCTGTGAAGAGGAAACAAAATACCCATGAAAGGAGTTACAGAGATAAAGTTTAGAGCTAAGATGAAATGATGGACCAAACAGAGACTACCCCACCATGGGGGATCCATCCCATAATCAGTCATTAAACTCAGACACTATGGCATATGACAGCTAGTGCCTACTTAAGGGACCCTGATATAGCTGTCTCGTACAGAAGTGGATGCTCATAATCATCTATAAGAGGGAACACAGGGCCCACAATGGAGAAGCTAGAGATAGAACCCCAGGAGCTGAAGGGGTCTGCAACCCTAGAAGAGGATCAACAATATGAACTAACCAGAACCCCAGAACCCTTGTCTCTAGCTCCATACTTAGCAGAAGATGGCCTAGTCGGTCATCATTGGGAAGAGAGGCCCCTTGGTACTGCACTCTTTATATGCCCCAATATAGGGGAAAGCCAGGGCCAAGAAGTGGGAGTGGGTAGACAGGGGAGCAGGGAGGGGGTAAGGGGGATGGGACTTTCGCAATAGCATTTGAAATGTAAATTAAGAAAACATCTAATAAAAATTTGGAAAAAAAAGTGTCCAAATAAGGGTATTTGAGCATTCATCCAGGAAGAGTTGAAGTTTAAAATGTAACATCTTTTTTTTTTTTTTTCAACTTTTATTAGATATTTTCTTCATTTACATTTCAAGTGTTATCCAGAAAGTTCCCTATATCCTCCCCCCTCCCGGCCCTGCTACCCTACCCACCCCCTCCCACCCCCTGGCCCCGGCGTTCCCCTGTATTGGGGCAAATAAAGTCTGCATAACCAAGGGGCCTCTCTTCCCACTGATGGCCAACNTCTACATGATAGCTGCCAGTTGTGCCAGCACCATTTGTTGAAAAGGCTGTCTTTTTTCCACTGGATAGTTTTAGCTCCCTTGTCAAAGATCAGGTGAGCATAGGTGTGTGGATTCCTTTCTGGGTCTTCGATCCTATTCCATTGATCTACCTATCTGTTGCTGTACCAGTACCATGCAGTTTTTGTTACGATTGCTCTGTAGTACAGCTTGAGGTCAGGCATGGTGATTCCACCAGAGGTTCTTTTATTGTTGTTATGAATTAGTCAGCATAATATTTAGCCATTTCATTCTGAAATGGCTTTGCATAATCCTTAGAAAATATGTCTACAAAGGTAGATTAAGAACTCTATTCTTAGCCATATGGTAAATAAATTTTTATTGAGGAAAAAAGTCAATGTTAGTATTTACTTTGGTTGAGGGTTAAGTCCTAGGAAGCTCTGAAAGTAGTGGTTAGGTCATACTGTTGTTCCTACTATGCAGCTACAAAACCCTTCAGCTTCTTGGGTACTTTCTCTAGATCCTTTCTTGGGGATATTTTGCTCTGTCCAATGGATGTTTATGAGCATCCACTTCTGTATTTGTCAGACACTGGCAGAGCATCTCAGGAGACATTTATATCAGGCTTCTCTCAGCAAACACTTGTTGGCATCCACAGAAAGGTCTGGGTATGGTGGCTGTATATGGGATGGATCCCAGGGTAGGACAGTCTCTGGAAGGTCATTCCTTCAGTCTATGCTCCACACTTTACCTCTGTAAGTCCATCCATGAATATTTTGTTCCCCTTATAAGAAGGATAGAAATATCTACACTTTGGTCTTCCTTCTTCTTGAGTTTCATGTGTTTACTGAATTGTATCTATGGTATTCCAAGCTTCTAGGCTAATATACACTTATCAGTGAGTGCATATCATGTATTGTCTCTTGTGATTGGTTTATCTCACTCAGGAAGATATCCTCCAGATCCATTCATTTGTCTAAGAAGTTCATAAATTCATTGTTTTTAAAGGCCGTGTAGTACTCCATTGTGTAAATATAGCACATTTTCTGTATCCATTCCTCAGTTGAGGGACATCTGGCTTCTTTGCAACTTCTGGCTATTATTAAAAAAAAAGGCTCCTATGAACATAGTGGAGCATGTGTTCTTATTACCAGTTGGAACATTTTCTGGGTATATGCTGAGAAGTAGTATAACTGGGTCCTCATGTAGTACTATGTCCAATTTGTGAGAAACCACCAAACTGATTTCCAGAGTGGTTGTACCTGCTTGAAATCCCATGTTGGAGTATTCCTGTTTCTCCACATTGTTACCTGCATCTGCTGTTTCCTGAGTTTTTTAATCTTAGCCATTCTGACTGATATAATGTGAAATCTTGGGGCTGTTTTGATTTACATTTCCTAACGACTAAGGATGTTGAACATTTTTTTAGGTGTTTCACAGAAATTTGATATTCCTCAGTTGAGAATTCTTAGTTTAGGTCTGTACCCCATTTTTAATAGGCTTATTTGGTTCTGGGGAGTCTAACCTCTTGAGTTCCTTGTATATACTAGATAGTAGCTCTCTCTTGGATTTAGAATTGGTAACGATATTTTCCTAATATGTTGGTTGCTGTTTTGTCTTTTGACCATGTCCTTTGCCTTACAGAAGCTGTGCAATTTTATGAGGTCCTATTTGTTGATTCTTGATCTTACACCACAAGCACATTAGTGATCTAGTCAGGAATTTTTCCCCTGTGCCCATATCTTCGAGGTTCTTCCCACCTTTCTCCTCTATATTTTTCAGTATCTCTTTTATGTGGAAATCATTGATACACTTAGACTTGAGCTTTGTACAAGGAGAAAAGAATGGATCAATCCCCATTCTTGTACATGCTAACATGTGCAGTTGAGCCAGCACCATTTGTTAAAGATAATGTCTTCTTTCCACTGGAGGGTTTTAGCTTTTTTGTCAAAGATCAGATGACCATAGGTGTGTGGGTTCATTTCTGGGTCTTCAATTCTATTCCATTGATCTACTTGTCTGTTAGTGTACCAGTACCATGCAGTTTTTATCACAATTGCTCTGTAGTACAGCTTGAGGTCAAGGATGGTGATTCCACCAGAGGTTCTTTTATTGTTGAAAATAGCTTTGCTATCCTAAGATTTTTGTTATTCCAGATGGATTTGCAAATTTTTCTTTCTAACTCTGTGAATAATTGAGTTAGAATTTTGATGGGGATTGCATTTAATCTGTAGCTTGATTTCAGTAAATTGGTCAGTTTTATTATACTAATCCTGCCATTCCATGAGAATGGGAGATCTTGCCATCTTCCAAGATCTTCTTTGATTACTTGCTTCAGGAGTTGAAGTACTTATCATACAGATCTTTCACTTCCTTAGATAGAGTTACACAAAGGTATTTTATATTATTTGTGACTATTGTGAAGGGTGTTGTTTCCCTAATTTCTTTCTCAGCTTGTTTATCCTTTGTGTAGAGAAAGGCCACTGATTGGTTTGAGTTAATTTTATATCCAGCTACTTCACTGAAGTTGTTTATAAGGTTTAGAAATTCTCTGCTGGACTTTTTGGGTTCACTTATATATATTATCATATCATCTGCAAATAGTGATATTTTGAATTCTTCCTTTCCAATTTGTTTCCCTTTGATCTCCTTTTGCTGTTTAATTGTTCTGGCTAGGACTTCAAGTACTATATTGAGAAGGCAGGGAGAGAGTGGTCAGCCTTGTCTAGTCCCTTATTTTAGTGGGATTGTTTCAAGTTTCTCTACATTTAGTTTTATAATGGCTTCTATTTTGTTGTATATTATTTTTATTATGTTTATGTATGGGCCTTGAACTCCCGATCTTTCCAAGACATTTATCTTGAAGGGTTGTTTAATTTTTTCAAATGCTTTCTCAGCATCTAATGAGATGATCATGGGGGTTTTGACTTTGATTTTGTTTATATAGTGGAGTACATTGATAGATTTCCATATGTTGGACCATTCGTACATCCCTGGGATGAAGCCTCTTTGATCACTATGAATGATCATTTTGAAGTTTTTTTTTTTTTTTTTTTGATTGGGTTTGGAGGATTTTATTTTGTTTTTGTCTATTGGTTTTTCTTACGGAAATTTTGTTTGAAGTTATTCTTCCTTTTTTGTGTCTTTGTGTTGTTTAGATATCTGTGGCTTCATAGAATGAATTAGGTAGGTTACCTTCTGTTTCTATTTTGAGAATAGTTTGAGAAGTATTAGTATTAGGTCTTCTTTGAAGGTCTGTTAGTACTGTGCACTAAACCCATCGGGTACAGGGCTTTTTTGTTTGTTTGTTTGTTCATTTTGTTTTGAGAGTATTAATGATGGTTTCTATTTCTTTTTTTTTTTTCAGGAATCATTTATTACTTACATTAAAACTGCTTTCTTGGGTAGTCTAGGTTTCTGGTCTAATATCCACATATCAGTGAGTACATGTTATGTGAGTTCTTTTGTGATTGGGTTACTTCACTCAGGATGATGGCCTCCAGTTCCATCCATTTGCCTAGGAATTTCATATATTTATTGTTTTTAATAGCTGAGTAGTACTCCATTGTGTAAATATACCAATTTTTTTGTATCCATTCCTCTGTTGAGGGACATCTGGGTTCTTTCCAGTTTGTAGCTATTATGAATAAGGCTGCTATGAACATAGTGGAACATGTGTCCTTATTACCAGATGGAATATCTTCTGGATTTACTAAACACATGAAACTCAAGAAGAAGGAAGATCAAACTCTGGGCACGTCACCCCTTCCTAGAATTAAGAACAAAGCACACATTGAAAGAGTTACAGAGATCATGTGTGAACCTGAATCCAAAGGATGGACCCAATGACTGCGGCTGCCAGGGATCCATCCCACAATCAGCCACCAAACATAGACACTATAGCATATGCCAGCAAGATAGTGCTGAAAGGGCCCCGACATAGCTGTCTCGTGGGAGACTATACCAATGCCTGGCAAACATGGAGGTGGAAGCTCACAGTCAGCTATTAGATGGAACACAGTGTTCCCAAGGAAGGAGCTAGAGAAAGTACCCAAGGAGCTGAAGGGATCTTCAACCCTATAGGTGGAAGAATAACATGAACTAACTAGTACCCCCTGAGCTCATGTCTCTAGCTGCATATATAGAAGAGGATGGCCTAGTTGGCCATTATTGGGAAGAGAGGCCCCTTGGTAATGCAGACTTTATATGCCCCAGTACAGGGGAATGCCAGGGCCAAGATGTGGGAGCGGGTGGGTAGGGGAGCAGGGCCGGGAGGGGGGAGGGTATAGGGAACTTTCTGGATAACACTTGAAATGTAAATAAAGAAAATATCTAATAAAAGTTGGGAAAAAAAGAAAAAAAAAACTGCTTTCATTTTTTAGTAGGTATTTTCGTCATTTACACTTCAAGTGCTATCCAGAAATTCCCTATAGCCTCCCTGTGCCCTGCTCTTTAATATGACCCTGATTTAATTTTGGTTCCTGGTATCTGTGTGGAAAATTGTCTATTTCATCCAGGTTTTCTGCCAGGGGCCAGCGTGGGGTGTTTTTCTTTCTTCTTGCTTCTTCTTGAGGCAGCAGTGGGGGAAGAGTTTAGGTAGAAGGTAGGACTTTGGTGAGATATGTAGTGTTGCTGTATAACAGAAAGTTGACTTATCTAAGCCTGAGTTACTATGCTATTTTAGTTGACCTGCTTTCTGTAATACTCTGAGGCAAGGAAGTAGAGTTTCTGGCACTTAGCACCTCTTCCTCAAGTCACAAAGTATTAAGTAAATAGCCTTTGTTCTATGTCAGCAGGAACTGCTGGGCTCTAACTTTCAGCCTGCTAGTCTGAAGAAGCAGGAAGCGAAGACACTTTAAAAAGTGATTGTAGAGTTTATTACTAAGTTGTAAAAAGTTTCCTATGAAAGCTATCTATGGGGAAAAGTGGAAAGATCCTAAGTGGAGAAAGGGAAAAATTCTCTAAGTGGAGAAAGGAAAAAGATTCTAGTCTAAGTGGGGAAAGGCAAAAAAGTCTCTTCTATTGATCCTGCTCATATCTTTATCCTCAGTACTTACATGTCTTTCAGAATATATGATCACATATACAAAGTTCATCACAAGTTCTCACAAAAAAATCAAATCATAAATTGAAATAGCAGTTTACAACAGCAAATGTTTACATGTATGTCCATTGGGGGTAATTATCTAGCTAAACATTAATAACCTGTTTCAGCTCCACAGGTTCACTGAAGGTTTAAAACTATAATTAATTTATTAGTGAAGTTTTGTACAGGTAAATCCAGTCCATATTTTATCATCTATCCTAGCACCTATAATAAATCATTATTTCCCTTTATATGACCTTTGTTAAATTGCTTTGCAACCTCTTGAAATGTTCTCTAGTAAGAGAAAGACTGGTTACCATCTAAGAGCAATCAAATGGTAACACTTAGGAGATTGACAGAGTTCTCTTTACAGATTCGATATTCAGAAAAGGACCTAATAGCAGTCCCATTATAAAAGAGCTTAATGAACACAGATGTAATTTTAGGAATTCTTATATGATCATCATTAAGACTTAATTCATCTATTTGTCTATATAGCATCACTAAAAGTTAGTAAATCTTCTTAGATCTGCAGAGATCTGTTTCAAAGGGGTGTGCTCTTACTTAGTGGTTGTTATATATGTTTAATAATAAAAGGAAAAGCATATTAAAAGCAGGAATCTTTCCTAAAATGAATTACTCACAGCATTAATTAATGAGGGCTCACCTGTCACAGATTATAGAATAATCTGAATCAGGCCAATTCAGGATGAACACCTGCTAGTTATTAGATTGTCCCATGATGGCTCCTGACAGTTTTCCAGTTTTGTTGAGTATAGGCTTTTGTAGTAGGATCTGATAATTTTTGGATTTCCTCAGACTGTGTTGTTATATCTCCCTTTTCATTTCTGATTTTGTCAATTAGGATACTGTCCCTGTGCCCTCTAGTTAGTTTAGCTAAGGGTTTATCTATTTTGTTAATTTTCTCAAAGAACCAGCTTTTGGTTTGGTTGTTTCTTTGTATTTTTGTTTTTGTTTCTACTTGGTTGATTTCAACTGTTGATTTGATTATTTCCTGCTGTCTACTCCTCTTGGGTGAATTTGCTTCCTTTTGTTCTAGAGCTTTCAGGTGGGCTATTAAACTGCTAGTGTATATTCTCTCCAGTTTCTTTGAGGAGGCACTCAGAGCTATGAGATTTCCTCTTAGGACTGCTTTCATTGCGTCCCATAAGTTTGGGTATTTTGTGGCTTCATTTTTATTAAACTCTAAAAAGTCATAATTTTTTTTAATCCTTGCCCACAAGATGTTCATGGATAAAGATAGAGCACATACTGAGGGAATGGCCACCAATGACTTCCCCAACATGAGACCCATGCCATGTGAGAGTGCCAACCTCTGACAGTATTGATGATGCTCTGCTATGCTTGCAGATAGGAACCTATCATGACCATCTCCTGAGACACTTCATCCAGCAGCAAATGGAGGTAAATTCAGAGACACCCCACCAAATATCAGGAGGATCCCTGGAAGTATTGTGAAAGAGTCAGGGATAGATGTGAGTATGTCAATGTGTTGGGGTCAAGCACACCACAAGATAACCTACAGAGTCAAATAACCTGGGACCATGGGGGCTCAAAGAACCTGGATCACCAACCTAAATATTTGTACCAAATCTGCAGCATTGTATTTATGTGGTTCCCCTAACAGGAAGGACAGGGGCTATCTGCGTTTCTGTTCCCAGCCATTGGATGACCTTCTCCCATACTTGGACTAGGTGATTGGGCCTCAGCAGGAAATAATATTCTTAGACATTCTAGGACTAGATACCCCAGTGTGGTGTGGCACCCAAGTGGGGGAGAAATGGAGAGGGCAATTGGGTAAGGACTTCTAAGGGTGGGACTGGGAAGAGTGACTAGAAGGGGACTGTGATTAGGATGTAACTTGAATAAAAAATAAAATAAAGCAATGTTCAACACCCTTATCCATCAGTTAAATGAAAATCAAAATTATTTTGCGACTTCCTCATATCTGTTATAATGCTAAGATCAACAAAACAAGAGACAGATCAAGCTGATGAGGATGTGGAATAAAAGGAACACAGATATATTACTTGAAAGAGTGCAAACTCATACAACCACTGTGAATATCAGTGTAGCAGTTTCTCAGAAATATAGGAATTAATCTATCTCAGCATCCAGCTATACAACCCATAGGCATTTACCCAAAGATGCTTTGTCCTATCACACAGACATTTGCTTAACCATATTGTTACTGTATTCATAATAGCCAGAAGATGGAAACAAATCAGATATCCCTTAACAAAAGAATTGATAAACAAAATGTGAACTATTAGTGGGCTTTTTTTTTTTTTTTTTTTTTTTTTGGACATGGTGAAAATTTCAGAAGGCGCATGTAACTAGAAACAATTTTGGGGGTATCTGAGACCCAGGAAGGCAAATATGGTATGTATTTGCTTATATGAGGATATTTGTTTTTAAGACAATAATAACAAATCCCAAAACAAACAAACAAACAAACAAAATCTATAGAGGATAGGTACAAAATAAGGGACTAGAGAGAACAGATAGATCTTGTTAGGAAAGTGAAAGAGGGTAAATACATGGGTAGATGGGTGGAAAGCTGGGATCAAATAAGGAGGAGGGAGAGGGATTTATAGGAGAAAATACAAGAGACAGCAAAAATTAATGGGCATTAGAGGGATAGTATGAAAATCTAATAGGGTAGAAACTTCCTAAAATATTCCTATGAAGGCAATCTAAATGTATTTTTCAAACAATGATAAGGTGACAATATAACATCAAGCAGTAATTCCAAGATGGTAGTGATATTTTGAAAACATCAAATTCATAGACTATATACATCAAAGAAAAAGGTGAATCTTCTTCTAAAACAAAAGAAAAAAATTTGAAATAATTGTAACAAACATTTTCTGAAAAGAGATGTGGATCCAGGCAAAGCATTAAATAGATGAAACTGTCAAGAAAAATGACTTGCCTTTATCCAACTGTAGTTGAAACATTAAATACACAGAAACAAGTTATATTGAAATGGTAAGTTAAGTCACCTAGAAAGGCCCAACAGCCAATAGATTATACTTAGCAAAATAAGGTACTGCATACCATGATGCAAGGAGAAATAAAAATTTCCATGAGAAATAAAACATGATAAAATAGGAGGAAAGGGCAGGTGGATCTTTCTGAGTTCTAGGCCAGCCTGGTCTACAGAGTGAATTATAGGACAGCCAGTACTACACAGAGAAATCCTATGTCTAAATAAATAAATAACAAAAACAAAACAAAACTAAAAAAACTAAAAACCACCCAACCAAACAAAAAAGTGAAATTATGAGATTTTGTAATGTGCAAACAGTATTGGTACTCTAGTCATTTTCAATAACATTTATATACACTAGCCTATAGGCATAAGGTTTTTTTTGTTTTTGTTTTTTTTTTCTTACACTGTGTAAGGTTTACTTTTGCATTATTCAAATGTTAATTTCTCTGCCCTTGTATCTTGCTTCAGTCCAGATGTGGCATTTTAATGCTTACACCAAGAATCTTCTGTCTCAAGTTTGTGTAAATAATTTTTACCATTTATTCT
Organism: Mus minutoides; assembly: GCA_902729485.2. NCBI lineage: Eukaryota > Metazoa > Chordata > Mammalia > Rodentia > Muridae > Mus > Mus minutoides. The sequence goes on along the minus strand of LR753329.1, from coordinate 1,552,618 downwards.
CTGCCTTGACAATAAATGGGATTACCCAATGGCTGGACAAAATAGAGAATAGAGTGGGATATCTGCCAACCAGAGCAAGGAGATAGGGAGAGAGAAATTCAGATTAGCAGGGAAGATGAAGTAAATGGAGCCATGAGCAATGGATCCAGAGATAAATCACAGAAATACACTTGAAGCCTAAAGAGTCAGATCAATTGATGTGTTAAAATAGCAGCAGCTCACATCTATACATAGTACACCAGGCCAAAACAGTTCCACATGTAAGAGGTTTATTGGGAGAGAGAGGGACAAGATTGGGGGTAGAAAGAGAAGGAGGAGAGAGAGAGAGAGAGAGAGAGAGAGAGAGAGAGAGAGAGAGAGAGAGAGAGAGAGAGAGTGGGGGCATATATATATATATATATATATATATGGGTAATAACATAATACAGATAAAGGTGGGAGGTAAGCCAAGTGTATTCTGGGAATATGGTAGCTGTTGCCTTGGCCACAGGTCTGCGTGTCCCACTTATTGGGCAGGTTTCAGAGGTCCTGATGCCAACATACCTCCCTTCTTGTTATTATAAAGAGAAGGAAGAAAAGGGAGGGGAAGTCGCTGGTGAAAAGGAACCAGGGACTCTTAAGCTGCTCCCTGTTGTTTAGGAGCATTGACAATTTTGGGGTGTAGAGGGCTTTAACCATCAGGATCCACTTGGTAAATGTTTGTATCAGGTTCCTCTGTGGACAGCAGCTCTTCTGTGGGCAGTAGCTGTTAATCCTGTAAAAGCAGCTGATTAATAGTTTGGTTAGGTTTTTTTTTTTTTTTTTTTTTTTTTTTTTTTTTTTTTTTTTTTTTTTTTTTTTTTTTTTTTTTTTTTTTTTTTTTTTTTTTGTATTTGTCATTAAGAGAATGTAAAAACAAGATTATTGAGGCAGGGAGCAAATAGTAATGGCAGGAAGGTGACTAGAATTGGCTTTACAAAAGGGAGTATTCATTTCCATATAGAATCTTCAAAATCCCAGAACTGGAGGTCTCATGGTCCCTGAAATTCTTTTTGTCTGACTGTAGCTCCTGAATTTTATTTTTACTATACCCAATTGGTTGATGTAGAAACAGCATTCTTTTTGAAGTAACAGGCAAAGACCACCTTCTTTAGCTGTCAGGACATATAGTCCCCATTGGTTCTGAAGCACCATGGCTGCCAAGAATCAATCTATTTCTAGATATTAAGCACAGTTTCAGTCATTTTTTGAAGATCACTTTTAAACTGGGAAGTAAATGTATTATACTGGATCATGTAAGTTATTATTTCTGTAATTACAGTACCAGCACCTATGTCTATCCCCTTAGTGATCAAGAGTGGCATGACCTGGGCTGCCCTACTATGTTGAGCAGCTATCATATCTACAACTGGGGTTGGCAGTGGCTAGTTTCCCTGAATTATTCCCAATTCATGGAAAAAGAGTACCAACATGCAAACTCCTGACTACCAGGTGGGATGGTGATGATATACCTGAGTACCACAAAGAATTGACATGTTCTGGACTGCAAGACATTGGGGCAGGGATGATATATTGAGGGTTATGGTTCTTTTGCAGACTAGGGAAGTTAGTGTTCCTACAGGACATGTCACAGAGGTCTTTAAACAGTTTGCCATGCCAAAGGGGGTGATAGAGGTAAGGTATGGAGTCATGGCAATATTGGAGTCAGGACAGCTGACAAAGTAATACTTGGCAGTATCCCTGGAAATACTGTAAGTGACTATTGTAAATTAGTTCCAGGAGTACACATAACCAGCAATCTTTAAAGTGTCAAGGCCAGGTGACATTAAAGAGTTGGTATGCCAAGCTCAAAGTCTGAAGCAAAGGGCAAAATGACAAGTTAGTGCCATTTATGAGAGGTGATATCAAAGAGGTAAGGACCTTGGGGGATTATTTGATTATCTCCCCTACTTTTCCAATATCTAGGGGTTGGGCTATTGAGACATACTTTCTCTGGATATGTGTAGATAATTGCAGGCTGGAATCCAGTTGAGGTGAGGTCTGAACGCGATGGTCATAATTTACCCTCATGACACAGTAGGTCTTCCCTCATGTTCCTGGAACTCTTGCCACTGCCTAAGGTACCACCTCCCACAGCCCCCACAAGAGAAGCATGGTTAGTAGTCACTTAAGAAATGGCCCAAGCTTCTGATATTCAGGCTAAACTCCTCCCTTGTTACCTAGCAACAGTGAAGACCATAAAAAGGGCTGTTCAGCCCCACCTCACTCTCTTACCTCTTCCACTCTTACCTCTTACCCCTCACTGTCACCTTCTCTCTCCCCTCTTTGTCTTCTTTCCTCCTCTCTCCTTTCTATTTGCCTTCTCCTCTCTCTCTCTCTCTCTCTCTCTCTCTCTCTCTCTCTCTCTCTGTCTGTCTTCTCTTCTCTCTTTCTCTCTGCATTTCTGTTATAAAGCTCTTAAACCGTAGAAAGTCTCTGCTCTATCTAGATCCACTGCACCCCTCTCACCAGTGTTGGGAACTCCTTCCCTCATCCCTCTCTCCTATAACCCTGGGGTGACAGGGTATAGCCTCGGGGTCCCAGGTCGGGGGCTGCCCCTTCTACACCCCCCACCTCACGGATCAGAGGCTTAGATGCCCAACAGGGCAGTGTTGAAAGCACCTGGCAGTTTCCCCGAGTCTGCCTGCTCAGAGCACAGGAACTCTGGCTGGATGTGGCATATTTCTTCCCCCCTTCTTCCCCAGGGCCCTCCTATTTTTGTTCCCAACAGATATGGATGGTACTTACTGGGAACCCAGGCTGATTTTTATGGTAGAGCTTACCAACATCTCCTCTCCTACCTGGAATTACATGAACCTTGTATGTAGAAAAAGAGTGTCTTAAGGTATGGATAGAATAAATGATTGGTCCATAATGCTAGCATAGTTATCTGACAAGAACAATATGGGCAACCCCCATATTTGTCTGGCCATTTTCTACAATAATCTTCTGTCTGGTCAAAGAGAAAGGAAGTATAGAGATAATATTTAGATGGGATAACAGATACAGAGATGATAGCAATTTGGACCTGCTCCTGGCATCCAGGTATGGAGTAGTTTCCTGAACCTATTTAGAAAGACTGATATCTTTGGAGGTTTCTTGACCCTTGAATCTCCAGATGTAAGGGCTACCCTGTATGGAAATGAACAGTCGGGGAAGGATGAGAAACCTATGTCTAATCCACTGAGGTTGAGGTCCTCTGCCAGATTAGAGTCTCATTTTCTGGGATTGGGGACAAGATGGGTGGTCTCGACATCTTCTGCAACTTAATACAGCATGGTCCTGTTAGGGTCCACGTGTATGAAGAAGAGTCATTTTAGGTGGAGGAATGAAAGGTTTGAGGTGAGACAGATGGATCCAATGAGAGAGTCCCTTGAGTTTAGCAGCTTTAGGGGTCATTAAGATTACCTTAAAAGGGCCCTGCTATTTAGGAGAAAGGAATGGGGACCAATGATATGGAGGGGATAGAAGGACTTAGTCTTCAATATTGACACACAGTAGACAGGAAACAGTGTATGACTGCCACCAATAGATGGTGGTCAGCAAAGTTCCATAGGAGAGAACAGAAGTGACAAAGTAATGGGGTGAGTAAATGGTATGGGAAGGGAGAGCATTTAGGTGAAAGGCAAGGAGGTAGGACTGGATGTCCATACATGAGATCAAAGGGGGAAATGAGGAGAGGAAGCTTGAGAGGTAGTTTTACCCAATCAAGGTGAAGTTCTTGTTACAGCTTAACAAGAGTGGTTTTTAAGGAGCAGATGGTTCTTTCCTCTTTACCTGAAGATTGTGGTTGGTAGGGAATATGAAAATGCCAGGGGATGTCTAGGGCCTTAGAATTTGAGAAATCTGGGAAATAAATTAGGGACCATTGTCTGATTGGAGAGAGGCTGGGACACCAAACCAAGGGATGGCCTCTCAGAGGAAGAAATCAGAGGCTATCTGAGCCCATTTGTTAATTGTGGAAAGTGCCTCTACCCACCCTGAGAAAGTGTCCACCAAGAACAGAAGGTACTTGGCAAGTCTGATAGTGGGCATGTAAGTACAGTCAAGTTGCCTGTCAAGTTGCCTGTCAGTTCCAGGAAGAGAACCTCTAGCATGATGGATAGAAAAGGGGTGCTATGATACCTTGAGTTGAAGTCAGACATCTGACAGATTTTTCAAGAAGCAGTGATACATTTTCAGAAGTGTAAGTCCTCAGGAGTAGGCTGTAGGTGGGTCTTAACAAAATAAGACAATGTTTGGTTGTTCAGATGAAAGAGTTGGTGAAGATCTGAAAGAGATTGGCATGTGTCAGGCGGTGATGGTAGAGATGTAGGTTGTAGTGTAAGAATGTTCTGGGGAGGATAAGACAAGTCTAGGCTCCTAAGGGCCACAGCTCTAGCTGCCTCATCAGCTCAGTTGTTTCCGCTGGAGACAACAGAGTCATCCATCTGGCAAGAACTATAGTGGACAATCCCAATTGTTGTGGGGAGATGGGAGGCCTTTAGCATGGTCATAATTTGGTGTGAAATAGTTACTGATCTTCCTTTTGTGGTAAGTAACCCACATTCCTTCCAGATAGCAGTGAGGGATAGGAGGATATGGAAAGCATATTTGGAATCTGGTTAGATGCTTTCATCTGTGCCAGTTGAAAGGCAAGTGTAAGAGCTATTATTTTAGCCTGTTGATTGGTAGTATGAGCAGGAAGGGCCTATGCCTCTACCACCTTGGTGTCTGTCACTATGGTATAGCCAGCTCTTCTGGCCCCTTCATGTAAAAAGGAGCTGGTATCTGTATACCAGGTATAGATGGCCTGAACTCATATGTGTGAAGGATGAGGTAATATTTCCTCTAATGTTTCAGTGCAGCAGTGAGATAGAGAGTGGTCAGTATTTGGTTAAGGAAGAAGATTGACATCATTAAGAGGTGGGCACGATTGGAAGGTAAATATAATGTCTTCTATTAGAGCTACCTGAAGAAAAAGAACCCTGGAGGTGCAAAAGAAGGTCCCAGTTGATGACCTAAGATTCCAAGGGCAAATCCCTCTTTTTTTCAGTTATGTAGAGGGGAAAAGAATGAGTTAGGTCAGGGAGATGTAAAACTGGGACTTTAAGGAGAGCCTGTTGCAGCCTTTGCAAGGGCTTTGTAATAGGTTTGAGAATAGGTTCATGGATAGGTCCTAACACTGATTCAAATAAGGGATGAGAAAAAAGGGAAATGGAAGGAACACACGAACGTACAAAGAGCTAGTTATTACTAGGAATGATAAAAATCCCTTCATTTGTAGAATAAACAGTTAGAGAATAAATCAGATTCTTTAAAGGTAATAGCCTATGTGTTGAGGTAATTGTTAGTCCAAACTAGGTGACCCAAGTGGTGGGTAGTTGAACTGTAGAAGGTGAGACCCTGTAGCCTCGACTGGAGAGGAAATTTAGATGAGCAGAGGTATCAGCTTGGCTAATTTCTAGGGAGGGGATACAGAGAAGGACATTATCAACATAAAGTATAATCTTATATTTAGGGAGAAGCAGAGATATTAAGTCAGAAGCCAGGGCCTGAGGAAATAGGTGTGGGCTGTCCTAGAATCCCTGAGGTAGAAAAGTCTAGGTACGTTGGATAGAAAAGTGGGTATCAGGAGCTGTTCAGGTAAAGGCAAATATGTTCTGTGACTGGGCATCTAATGTGATAGAGAAAAATGCATCCTTGAGATGTAGGACTGAGATATTCAAAGTGCCAAAGGGGATAGTGGAAAGAAGTATGTAAGGGTTAGCGACAACAGAATGGAGAGGAACTACTGTAGAATTAGTGTCCCTAAGGTCTTGAACCAGGCAATAGGTACCACTAGGTTTATTAACTGCTAATATAAGGGTGTTAAAGAGGTAAGAGGTGGGGTGAAGTTTTGTTTTGTTTTGTTTTTCTCAAGAGGTCAGAAATGATAGGCTCTGGAGAGAGAGGGGGGTGTTGAGCTTGGGTTATATACCTGGTAGAGTCCAATAATTGGATGTCAACAGGAGAATGCTGTTTAGCAACAGAGGGGTTCTGGACATCCCAGACTCAGGAATCTGCACAAGAAGCTGATAAAGGAAATAACATTGTAGTACTAGTAGGTTTGCTGGCTAGAAGAAGGAGCAGAAGAACTGCTGGAGAGCTTGGATTTAGGCAAATGGGGGGAGCAAAGGAAATAGAGGCTCCAAGCCTAGCTAGAAGATCATTTCATAATAAGGGGACAGGACATGTTGGCAATACCAAAAAGTGTAAGGGGTATACCCCTAAAAATGCAGCTAAGTGATGAGGTCTAGTGAGGGAAGTAAGACTGTCATCCTACCCTGACAATAGGAAAAGAAGGAGAAGTGGGTCCCCAAAACTCCATCAGGACTGAATAAGTGGTCCCAGTATCCAAGAGGAAGGAGATGGGCTGCCCACACACCATGGTATCTACTCAGGGCTCCCTGCTAGTGATGGCAGAGGTCAGGTCAGGGGAGCTTGGGTCTCCTCAGTCGGCCATAGCCAAGCTTAGGTGAGCAGCTAGAGGATCATTTGGGAGTGATGTCCCTCTGTTTTGTGTAACATGAGAGCAATCGACAGCCCAATGTCCCTCTTGATTGCACCTAGGGCATGTTCCGTTTGGCTTGCAGAAGGTAGGGCAAACTTTTGCCCAGTGATATTGTTGACCACATTTGTAGCAGGTACCTGGCAGTCTCTGAGGCTTAGAAGACCAGGAGTCCAGGGCATTGGCTGGGGCTGGTCAGATGGCATTTGCCAGAATATGGTATTTTTGTTTGCAGACTTTCTCATCTCTAATATGGTTCACTTTGAAGGCCAGAACTAAAACTTCTGCCTGTGGATTTAGAGGTCCCCTCTCCAGCTTTTTAAGTTTAGCTTTTATGTCAGGGTAGCTCTGGGAAAAGAAGTAGGTCATCAGAAGTTGCTTCTGGGTTTTCAGGGTCCAGATTGATATGTTGTAATAAAGCTTTTGTGAGGCGTTCTAAAATTAGAGATGGATTTTCCTGGTTGTCCTGGACAACCTCTTGGAGTTTTTCAAAATTTACTAGCTTTCAGGCTGCCTTTCTTAGGACCACCAAAATGTATGTAATAAACCCATCTCTGGCTAAAATGCCACCTGTGGAACTATAATCCCATCGAGGATCTTGGTCAGGCACTGTCTCCCATCTGATTGGATATGCTCTATCTGTTTAATGAATTTCATCTGCATGCATTCTCCGATGCTCCTATACTCATCTGCATTCCTCAGGAAGAAAGTTATTAGTAAGTATCATATGTACATCATGGAAAGTCAAGCTGTATGATTTAGAAATATATTGAAACTCTTTAATAAAGATGGAGGAGTTAGAGGTATAGGAACCCAGTCTGCTATCTATTTGAGAAAATTCACTAGAAAGGAACACGTACTCTGACAAGGCCATTTACCCCAGCAACTTCTTTTAGAGGAAGGATTGATGCTGGATCAGGTGTCCCTGGGGGAGAAGGACTTGGGGGTTTGGCTTTGGCCTTAGAGCAATTGATAAGAGGGGTGAAAATAGGTGCTAATGTATGATGTTTGGAGCGACCTGCAGCTGGTACAGAACATGGGGTGGAGTCTGGAGATGTAGAGGTAGCAGGCTCTCAGGTATCCTGGTGAGAAGGAGAAAGTGAGGCAGCAGTTTGGGTTTTCAGCTGTGTGGAAACAGGTCTGTGACAGAAAGGAGGTGGTTCATTAGCTGGATATAGCATTTAGTGTCATCTGGAGGAGGTTGTGTAGGTTTCATGGCAAAGAGAAGTTGTGTTGGGTAACAAAAAAAGCACATGGAAGGATTGGAGGAAAGATAGATGAATTCTTGGACATAGGGGACCTCTTTCCATTTACCAGACCATGGGCAGTATGTATTAAGATCCCTTAAAATAGTTGTATTCTAGGGTATCATTAAGTGGCCATTTGGAACTATTATTTAGCTGGTACTAAATGCAGACTTTATTGCAGAGGTTTCTTAATTTTGATGCCTTTAAGTCAGGCATTAGCTTCAAACATTTAAGATATTCCAAGAGATATCCCAGTATGTTTGAAGACATAGCAGCACCCATTGGGGGTTATTGGATTATTTGTACTGGCGTCATGAGAACAATTCAACAACCAAAAAAAAAAAAAAAAAAAAAAAAAAAAAAAAAAAAAAAAAAAAAAAAAAAAAAAAAAAAAAAAAAAAAAAAAAAAAAAAAAAAAAAAAAAAAAAAAAAAATCAACCAGGGTAGAAGCCCAAGTCATCACTAGGGCCCCATAGAGGGCACACAGCAAGCACTGGACTTACTATAAAAAAGGCTCTACCCTGGGTCCAGTGGTTCCTTAAATAGCTGCAAAAGCCCAGAGGGGGAGTGGGAAAAGAGCCGCTTTTGAGAGATATGATCACCCAAAAGGGTTGATGCCCTAACTTGTATGTCAGCTGGGAAGCATGGCTATAAATTGACAGCCAATTAGTCCCCAGAAAAAGCTAGCCATGCCCTATCTGGGAAATTAGGGCCCTCTTTCTGACAGACCCTATCAATCAATATGCTAGTTCTGTGTGAGAATTCTAGTGAACTGGTAAATAGAAATGTGGAACTGAGTGGGTGGTGTGGGGTCTAGAAGAATCTAGCCCCACAGGCTGGGCCAGTGAGGCACAGTTCATGTGGTAGAAGTTTATATGTCTCATGGCAGGGGCAGCAGTTGCAGGTCATATGCTGGATGCCTGTGATTTCTGCAGCAAACAGCTGAGGGGTTGGGGGTCGCTGGTTGTAGCTATGGTGTGAGCAACGGGCCACAGCTAAAGTTCTGGCCTGCTCTGCCGGCAGAGGTTGAGGTTGAGTGGCAATGGTGAGTCTGGGCACTCATGGCAGCCGTGTTTTCAGGCTACAGTTGGTAGTAGCAGCCTCCTCTGAGAAAGTGCATGTGGCCATGATCCCACTGCCTATGTGGGTCCCCACTGTGGCACTCTGCAGCAGCTGATGACAGTATCCCTGAGTTCCCAGGTTTCAGCACCATATGATATGTTAGATCAGTGGCTCACATCTAAAGAGCACACCAGGCCAGAACAGTTCCACATGTAAGAGGGTTATTGGGAGAGAGAGGGATAATGTGGCAACAGAAAGAGAAAGGGGAAGAAAGAGAAAAGAGAGATGGAGGGCTCTCTCTCTCTCTCTCTCTCTCTCTCTCTCTCTCTCTCTATATATATATATATATATATATATATATATATATATATAATATTTGTATTAAGATAATTTATTTACAAAAGCACCATTGGTAGATGTTAGGTTTTCCCTTCAAGCCTTATGCTCCCAGAAATAAGACTCAGACACAAATTATATTTACAAATAACTTGGGCGTATATCTAGGCTCTTCCATGACTATCATAACTTAAAACATCATATTTATTTTAACCTACAATCTGTTGTATGGCTAGTTACCTGTGCTCTGGTAACATGTTTCCATTTAGTCACATCAGTCAAATCTCCTGAGCCTGACTCTACCCCAGAATTCTTTATGTTTCCTGGATGTCCTAAGTTCTCTACCATTTCTGATATGTGATGCACCCATACAATAAACAATATGTTCTCTCTACAGTAGCCCATGTAGAGAATGAAACTATTGAAATTTTTGGCAATCACACTCTCTTATTAACTGAGCTAAACTTTTAGTAATATAATAGAATCTGTTTTGGAAAACAAAAGTATTTACAGAATCAAAAGGTATTTATCCCTGAATGAACATTGAAAATAGGGTCTCTGCTATTGCTTTATTTGCCTTATTCACCTCTAAATGTTACATTAGAGTGGTTATACTTCTTCCTTTTGATTTACCCACTAACTCTTCTAATAATTAAAGACATTTAGGATTATAGATAGAATAAAGTTGCTTATAAGTTCCATAGGACAATTTTATAAATGGCATAATATATAGTTAATATTCAGGGATTTGAAAAGCAGAGACAATGCTTAATATTGGAATATATATTATTGTAGATTGTCATTTTCAAAAGCTCTTTTTTCAAAATCTTCTACATACTATTAGTGTTCTATAAACATTGATTTGAATTTCTCTTTAAAATGTATTTAATGAAATTCATCACAAAATTCAGCCACTCAGTTGTGTACACACTCAATCATGCTGGTATAGCATAAGGAAGACTTTCTTTGATTTACTTGTGTTGACTTCTTTAAAAGCAAGAGTATAAGTTTACAGAGTAACTTGTTGTTGTTACCAGTACTCTTACTTAAAACCTTGCTTAGTAATGCAATGTTTGTATGAACATGAAGTTTTCTTTAAGGTTGCAGTTGTGGTATGCCACATCTGTCTTTGTTTAAACACATCTCTGTCTATTTATAATTACTGTTAATATTACTCCTGTATACTATCATATGTTATGTCTTGACAGATACACAGAAATAAAAGATGTCTATGTTTAAGTAGTAGTATTTGTGTTTATTTTGACATGTTTGACAAATGCATATCTTTCCTCTTTTCCTGCAGACTGTTTCCTAGTAATATTATATTTTGTATGATAAAAGCATATATATTTTCTTCAGCTCTATCAATTTCTAATAGTGAATATTAATGAGTATTGAGTTACGTGTTAATTTATAGAATAGGAAATTGAAAACATTGCATCAAATGTCTATAATATAATGAAGTAAATACATAAACTTGCTGCCCAATATTGTGATCCTATAGCTTCAAAAGTACTTAGTAAATGGCTTTTAGTGCAGTGTTTAGCTACGACTGGTACTTGGTGAACAGTTTTATGTAATAAAGGATATTTCTGGCATTTTACAAATTAAATGTAGGAATAAACAGCATTACATGTACAATAACATTCATTTAGATTTTAATAATACAATAAAAATATACTTTGCTTTAATTCATAATTTGAATTCTATGCACTTAAGAGAAGTAAATGATATGTGAAAACCTCTGTTCTTTTATATGTTCATGTGGAGATAAATTTTCCTCACAACAATCTTTTCTATCTGCTAACATTCTTAAACAATGGCATATGCTACTACCATGAAACTTAGGCTTGGAATGAAAGTAGTGTTTGGTTTTTTGTGTTTTTCCTTTTTCTTTTTGTAATACTGTATAGAAAAAAATGTGGTGATGGATGTTATTTCCTCTGAAAGTGAAAGAACCATGTCCTGATTTGTTCCTTGATGTGCTATTCTTTATACATATATGGCTTTGAGAAGCAAAATGAGCATACTTTTTCAATTATAGGGGTAAAATCTGCAATTTTCTGGGAAGTTAATTTAAACACTGACTAAACTACTTACTACTAACTGTAACAGCTTGTGCATCCTTGAAGTATGATTTCTGTAACTAATAGTACTTAAGGAAATGTTGCAAAGTTTTAATTTGTCAAGCCACGAGGTTTCACAGATCTCCTTTACTCTCTCTAGTTTATTTTATTTTATTTTCTGAGATACCTAATCCCAGGTCATTCAATTAATCATGCTCAATAGTGCACATATGCTGGGATCCATCTGCTGAAAGCTGCCATCAAGTGACATTGTCTTGCAACTAGACTTCTAAATGATTTGGCATGCATGCAACATAGCCCACCTTCTGTTTCAACCTATAAAAGATATGCTTCAATTTTGAATTGTTCTTTATATCACTAATAGTCCAGGCAATTTTTATTTAAAGGATCAACTCCTTTGAATATATATGTACTTTCTCAGAGGCCAGAGCTGTCTTTATAACAATTTTCCCACTTCATAATAGTGAAAGATTAAAGATTCTGTATTTTATCAACTTCTAGCATCTGTGATTAGAGACTCTGTGGATTATATTCCCATTCAGTCTCTGTGCCAATATTACTCTTTATGTGAATATAAGCTGTATGACTCATTATAAGGTAATACTTACAAAATATTAATAACTGCAATGTTCAGACAACTACACTAAGAATGATGGAAATAAATGTGTTACCTAAGTTTTCAGGGTCATGTATCTTTCCTTTCTAAAACGTATTACTAGTTGCAGATCTATCTACCTCTCTTCCTCTCTCTCTCTCTCTCTCTCTCTCTCTCTCTCTCTCTCTCTCTCTCTGTGTATGTGTATGTGTATGCATGTATGTATGTATATATGTATGTATGTATGTATATCATTAAGCTAATTTCAGTAATGTTATTTACAATGCTTAGGATATTCTCATTCAAATTTTTTTAAAGAATACAGAATTTTATGTGCAAAATCACAACTTGGTAAGACAGCTGGAGATAATAAACAAAGCACAAAGTCCAGACTAAGGGGATGAAGAGTAGTGCCTAGGGTAACTTGTAGGAGATCTTTAACCCTGAAAGTATATTTTGACTTTGTTTCTGACTAGCCAGATAACAGACACCACAGAAATGTCTATAACAGGTTAAAGTACTGTATAAAGTAGCAGACTATAACACTATAGTAACAAAACACCTCCAAAGCTAAGAAAGAGCTAAAATGATTATATAATTTTACATTGCTGCTCTCATGAAACAACTTTCTATGAAAGAATAACAATCAGCAATTTATAAGGAGTACCAGATGTCACAGGTAGTAACACGTGAAATTATCAGTAGTCAGCAAGATCATTACAATCAATAAGACAAGCAACAGGACCTAGGAAAGCTCACTGGAGAAGGCCATGACCCCAGAAGGGTGGCTGCATCTCTGAGTCATATCTATCCATGAGGAGTCTTTTGGTTCCCAAATCTAATCGTGACCTCTTGACCTAAGTTTCAATCATTCTGGGAACAAATTTAAATTTTACTCTATTTTAATCTAATTTTTCAAATTTTCTACCTAAAGTCATTCAGCTTTATAATTATTATTTTTTAACTTTATTATTATCGTGAGCTCGTCCTTCTTCCTAAATTGCTACATGCTTTGTTTTAGCATCATTTACCTATTATGTTTTTTTATCATTTTTATTGGTTATTTCATTTATTTGAATTTCAAATATTATCCCCCTTCCCAGTTTCCCCTCCACAACCCCCCCTATTCCCTCTCCCTTCGCTTCCTTCTAGGAGGATGCTCCCCCACCCACCCACCCACTCCAGCCTCAGCACCCTAGCATTCCCCTAGTCTGTGTCATTAAGCCACCACAGGACTAAGGGGCTCCCCTCCCACTGATGCCAGATAAGGCAATCTTCTGCTAAGTGTACAGCTAGAGTCATGGGCCTCTTCATGTGTCTTTTTGTTTGATGGTTTAGTCCCTGGGAACTTTGAGGGAACTAGTTGGTTGATATGTAGTTCTTCCTATGGGGTTGCAAACCTCTTCAGCTCCTTCAGTCTAACAAAAGGGAGATAGAAGCTGTAGAGACCATATTCAGTTGATAGGCATGGCCCCCATTTGAGGAATGGGGCCAACCACCCATCTCAAAAATATTAACTCAGAATTGCTCCTGTCAAAGGAAATACAAGAACAAAGAGTAGAGCAGAGACTGAAGGAAAGGCCATCCTGAGACCATGCCACTATGTGATCCATCCCATCAGCAGACACCAAACCTAGACTCTATTGCGGATGCCAAGAAGTACTTGCTGACAGGAATCAGGTATAGCTGTCCCATGAGAGGCTGTGCCAACTCCTGACCAATACATATATAGATGCACACAGCCAACCATAAGACCAAGCGTGGGGACCCCAACAAAAAGTTAGGGGTAGGCTGTAGTTTTTGTGAGTCTGTTAGGCAGCCCTGGCCACAATGTAGAAAATGGCTTCCATGTTTGTTATTTGGGGCCTTATTAGGTAAACTTTGACTCCTAGAGAGAGAAATATCAGCCCAGGTAAGTAAAGTTTACTAAAACTATAGGTGTATGTTTACACTAACAATTGTGTGAATTTAGGGGTATAAAGTTAATAGCATAATTCCTTGTGGGTTTTCTTTTTCAGAAATCCTTATTGTTATTTTCTCACCTCTTTCCTTCTCCTGTATTTATCTTTTCCATTCCATAAAGAGTCCTTCTTTTCATTTTCTGTATCTAATGACTTATAATCTGACATGCCCATTTACCCCTCTTCCAACTTATTCCATATTCTGCATTTACCTAACTCTCCTCCCCTAGGATACCCTCCTCCATTCCCAGCACCCTTATTAGATTACTTATACACTGCTGGTCCCTTCTTTATTGACCCTCAACTCCCCTATTCTGGCAATGTTCTTATTTCACTTTACTGGTCTATGTAGCCACCACATGCTATATACTAACATCTAAAGATTTGGACCTATGAGACTCCAATAAGAAGGGAGATGCAATGTTTTCCTTTCTGAAACTGAATTACCTCACTTAATATGATCTGTTCTAGCTATCTATATTTCTGCAAATTCCATGATGTCATTTTTTATTACAACTGAATGATGTTCTACAATACACATGTAAGATATTTTCATTATCCACTTGTTGATTATAAGCCATTTAAGTTCTTTCCATTTCTTATCTATTGAGAATACAGCAGCAGTGAACATGTTTGAGTAACCATCTAAGGATTAGGATGTCAAGCATTGGGCATATGCCTAAGGGTAATAAACTAGGTCATATTTGTTTACTTTTCAAAACTTCTTCACAAAGATCTCCATAGTGACTGCACCAGTTTGTAATTCCATCAACATAAAGGGAATTTGCTTTCTCTGCATTTCTTCCCTTCCCACTTCCTGAGGACTAACTTCCATTGTACCATAAAGTGCCATGTAAGCTTCCAAAGGAGGAAGGCAATAAAGAATCTTAACTAGCTATGATACCTATGAACTAGATCAATGACACAATACACTAAAAATGAGTAGTGGCACACAACCCTTGGTGTTAATCTATCTCTCTAGTTGGCCTTAAGACCCACCCAACACAAGGAAAACCAAATCTTGGAGCAGAAATCAAGCTAAAGATTCAGTGCTAGTGAAATTGTGGTTACTGGGGAGAATCTAGAGCTACTAATTTACTAAAACATAATCCCTAACAACAATATAAACATTTGTCTTATACCTACAGACAAGGTAGAATTCATCACATTTTGAAGAAATGATTTTTTTTTTTTGGAACAGATGAGGACCACTATAAAAATGTTATTCAAAATACAGAGTCATGGAACCTAGTACAAATGGATATATCTAAAAAGCACTCTTGAACCAAAGGCTAAGGAAACTTTGCAAAAGAGGAATTAGAAAGATTTTATGAGCCAGAAATTCCTGAAGTTTGCTCTGAATTTCTGTATCCTAATAGCATCAGAAACTATATCTTAATATCCTTATAAATGTGACTGACTAAACATGGTTTGAATAAGGATGACACCAATGACATCAAAGTGGACAGGGAGAAACTTAAAATCCCTGAACCCTATATAAACAACAACAAGTAACTGAAATCTTAAGAGCTGAAGAAATATTCTTCCCCAAGGTAGAATACACCAAATGATTGTTGAGTACCAAATGATTGGTAATGAAAACATGCAATTAATATTATGGACTAAACTAGTTATGTTTAGAAATACATACATATATATACAAATACATATGTGCATGCACAACGAATCAAAAAGGTGTGAATTACAAAAAGGGTGGAGAGAGGTTTATGGAAGAGGTTGAAGGGAAAAGGGACAAAGGATAAATCTTATAATTAAAGGATAAATCTTATAATTTGAAAAAAGAAAAAAATAGCAATCATAAGTAGTAGAAAGTATTGAAGCTTCAGTCTGTCCAATTCCTAATTTTACATAATTATTGCTATATTTTGTTTTTGGGAAATATGTCATTAGCTTTCTGGAGTGAATTATTGTACATATAATTACTTCAGAAAATATCAGTCAGTAAAACCAGTAATGACAATGTAGGAAAATAGAGAGATAAAGTTACATTTACTCTTATCGAAATAATTTATACAAAATTGAAAATGGGGATCAAAGTAAGCCCTGCTCTTTTTTTTTTTTTTTTTTTTGCCAACTTGACACAAGCTATACTCATCTAAGAAGAGGAATTTTAATTGGGAAATGTTACTGTTCGTTTAGGCAAGTATGTAAAGACATGTTTTTGAATACTAATTGATGTGGGAGATCCCAGACACTGTGGGTGGTGCATCCTTGCCAAGCTGTCCTGTACCTTATAAGAAAATAGTCTGGGGAAGTCATGAGGAGCAAGGCAGCAATGAGCACTCCCATGTTTTCTCTTTAGTTTTTGCTCCAGGTTCCTGTCCTGCAGGAATTCCTGCTTTTGCTTCCAGCAGCTATAGACTGATCGGACACCTTTTACATGTACATTATGTTCCTTAAATAATAAGTCATAAAATCATAAAATGGAAGAAAATCTCAACTTAGGTTTCCAAATTTCTGTAATAGACTCCAGCACCAAAGGAAATTTGTACAGGAAAGGAAACTTTTATCTTATATGTCTAATGAAAAACATTTCCAATTACCTTAAAAAAAAAAACAACAAAGAAATCATCACAAATAATTTTCGGTTTGGTTAAAAATAAATACTAATGTCATCAATAATTCTATTATTAGTATTACTTATAATTATCAAAACAAGATAATCTGCATATCTATCATCATATAGTTTTATCTATGAGGAAAAGCTTCTGGTATTTTACAGCTGAATGTGATAATTCTATGAATTCCAAATCTCAGAAACTAAAAAGTATCATTTTAATGGCATTTTTTCAGAATTTAATGATTTAAAATATGTAACAAATTTTACCATCACACAATCAAAAGGTAGTCTAACTATCTGTTATTCCTGAGAGCACTTTGCCAGATTTTACATTTATTGGAACTTCTGTATAAACACAAGGTGGATGGAAAATAGTATGTGTGTATTCTTGTGTTTAATCCTATGTATTCCTATACGTGCATAAATAAACTCAGCAAAGCTGGGCATGGTGGCACACACCTTTAATCCCAGTACTT
>LR753329.1:1444728-1535626 GCA_902729485.2 Mus minutoides | reverse complement strand
AAGAAGAAGAAGAAGAAGAAGAAGAAGAAGAAGAAGAAGAAGAAGAAGAAGAAGAAGAAGAAGAAGAAGAAAACTCAGAGCAGAAAGAATACATTGCAAAAGAAGTAAGAAGTTTGGTGTAAAGAAGAAAAGAACAAATGGACTATAGCCTATAGATGAAAATAATAAAATTTTATAGTTGACACAGCTAGAAAATGAGAGTATATGGCATTTTGCATGAGTGACTTAAGATAAAATATAAAGCATGTACTCCAAATCAATACTGAGAACCATGTCTGGTTTTTTTTTGTTTGTTTGTTTTTTAGTGAAAATCTAACATCATGAAAAATGTCAACTTTTCTTGACTTTCTTGAAAGTCAAAGGGCAACACAGAAAACTTGTGGGCATATTTGCTTAAATAGAGCAATCTGAGAATATTTTCTCCAGTTATGACTGATTTTGCCAGAAGTGTTTTTCCAAGTTTAAAATAGATGGCCAAAATCAAACTTCAGACTGTATCTTCTTAAATTCATTGCGTGGAAATTTTATTGTGCCGATGTTTTATTCATTTAACCTTATATTTAATTTCAATTTAACTTTCTCAAGCACACTGTGTAAAATTACATTGTTAGATGTAAAAACAATTAAGACAATCTTCCATTTGTTTTCTAAGGCTATACTAACTGTGCAACCCAGAGTAGCAAGAAATAACTATGTATTCCAGATTATCCTGGAATTTCTTATCTTTTTGCCTCAAGCCCCATTATGCTGAGATTCTAGGCAGCAGTTACCATACCCAGCTAGCATAGAAACCATCTCTATATAAAGTATATACACATTCTTTCTTAAACAAGTCCTTTTTCGTGTTCTCAAACACACAAATCCCATGTTAGCTATTTCTTTTATCAATTCAATTAGAAAAACCAAGATAACAGGTTTAGAAGTAGAAGCCATTAATGTTCTAAAACTTTGAAAGTAAAGTGCAGAAATCTAACCCAAATTGTTCAACCCTTTTTAATTCTTTTCAATAAGTACCAAGAGAAACTGTTATCAATTTTATTGTGAAATTTGATGGAGTAATACTGCTTATTTCAAGG
Organism: Mus minutoides; assembly: GCA_902729485.2. Taxonomy (NCBI): domain Eukaryota; kingdom Metazoa; phylum Chordata; class Mammalia; order Rodentia; family Muridae; genus Mus; species Mus minutoides. Next base: position 1,534,550 of record LR753329.1, on the reverse strand, counting down.
TATTTGAACTGAGATTATTTCATTTTACATTATGTCCCAAATAAAGGCTTCTTTTTAGTGTATAGAATTGTTCCTCCACTCAGATCAATTTAATTTTCCTTCAATCGGATTCAATTATGATTTTATCTGCCTCATCCCTCTAAATGTTAAAAATATTCTCTTGAAGTACTTTAGGTTATTGTAACTCTAAGTCATATTTAAGGTCCTATACCACATAAAACACTTTGAATAAAACTCATTTTAAATTTTAGAGTTGACAGAACATATTAAGGCTGATTAATTGATGATTCTTAAGAAGTAGATATTGTTTTAATGTTCTGCTTTAATGACAATTGAGAAAAGAAACCTACTTTGTTTGCCTTCACATTTAATATTCATAAAAATTTCTATGTCCACTTTGGGGCTTTATGTAGTAAAATGAGCTTAGTAGAATGTCTGTCTGAATATTCTATTGTCATTTCAGGGTCACCTGTCAGTACAACTGTTGATCCTGTACTGAGGCTCAGGTGTTAAGAGTATAGAAACAAAGCAAATTGTGACCCAAATCAAGAGGACCTTCTGAAATCACCTATGAGTTTTATATTTTTCTCCAAATATTATATTTCTGTATTCATGTCTGAAGTGGAGTGAAATGTCATCAATGCAGATTATTTCAACATTCTAGTGAATTTTATTCTAGTAAACATTTTAGAGATAAACATTCCCAGTGAATCTTGAATCTAGACTCAACCAGCATCAAAACTGGAATATATAAAGCACTATTTTACATAGAGTGATGTACTAATTGTGGACACTTTTTATAATTCTTCCAATTTCTTTAAATGCATGTCAAAGGTTAAAATGAAAATGCCATCTATTTAAATTCTATGTTGACCTCATATTATCTTATGACTATATTTTAGCCATGGTTACAACAGGATTAATGTTACTCTGTGTTGTTTTTACATATTAAGAGGTAAAAGTTCTTTTCTTCCATCATAATAGGATAATTATAGGATTGGGAGAAATATCTGTATAGAAGCTTACTGTATTTCAGCTTTTCCAGTCTTCTAAGTGGAAGTTTCAGTAAAACTCCAGGAAGTTTTAGGCATGCTGCAAGTTCTTCAAAATAACAACATCAATATTGACAGGAGTGCATACACTGTTCAAGAACACATACAAAACACCAACTATTATTTATAGGATTATTATTTTTCTTTTTAGTTTTTGAGACAGGGTTTCTCTGTGAATCTATAGGTGTCCTGGAACCTGCTCTGTAGATTAGGCTTCACTTGAACTCACAAATCTACCTGCCTCTGCCTCCCAAGTGTTGGTATTAACAGTGTATACTACCACTGCCTGACTGTAGAATTATTATAAACTGTAATCATTCTATCTTTAATATAACATACCATGATGATTTTATTGCAGTGATCTAGCTATCTTATAAAGCATCACATATATAATTGTCGAATATCATAATATCCAAACAATAGTTGTTGGGGCCCAAAAGCTCCTAGCATCTCAGCCTCCATCTTGTCCCTGGGCCATCATCTTATAACTAACACTCTTTCATTTTTTCTACTATCTTGCTTCTGTTCTTGTAATTTACTGGGGACATTATATGATAGGTGGATTTCTTGGCATTTTATAATGGGGATATTCTATTGACGTCAATGGGTTACCAAGCGATAAAACCAACTTGGCCTGTGCACCTGGGCAAATACAGTTTGTGGTTTGCAGCTTTATAAGCCACTGTTTCCCAAGAGTAAATGACACTTGATCAGATTATTGTCTTGTCTCCTTCCTTTGCGTCGCCCGTCCCTTCCAGTCTCGCTCCCTCTCTGGAAACCTTTGCTGTTTAGCCCTATAGGCTGGGGCAAATAGTAACAGCTAAGTTATTCTTCAATAAATGAATGGTTAAAGAAAATATAATCTGGGGAAGATGAGAAATTCTGTGGCTGGCTGATGAGGAGGCTATACAGTGAGCCTGGCTCCTGGCCCAGAGACCAACAGAGATAGTGACCGACATGGAGCTGGGGAGTTACTCACATGGCACATGCCTTTAATCCCAGCACTCGGGAGGCAAAGGCAGGTGGATTTCTGTGCTCGAGGTGAGCCTGGTCTACAAAGTGAGTTCCAGGACAGCCAAGGCTATACAGCATATATTTATTACCCAAGGAAGTCAGGACAGGAACCCACACAGGGCAGGAAGTTGAAGGCAGGAGCTGATGCAGAGGCTGTGGAGGGATGTTACTCAATAGCTTGCTTCCCCTGGCTTGCTCATCTTGGTCTCTTATAGAACCCAGGACTTCCATCTCAGTGATAGCACCACCCACATTGGACTGGGCCCTCCTCCCCTTGATCACTAATTGGGAAAATGTCTTATAGCTGGATCTCATGGAGGCAATTCCTCAAAGGATCTCCTTTCTCTGTAAAAACTCCAGCTTGTATCCAGTTGACACACAAAACCAGCCAGTACATATACTAATTAGAGAATATATTTTATTCTTTATTCAAGGGCAAATTACTGCTTTCAGGACAATGCACATGTTAGGCCATCATCTGACACAGAACTCCACACCCTTTCCTTTAATAGTTTATTGATAATAAACTACTGAATGTTTTATAAGTTAAAGTTTTATAGTGTGGAAGATCTATACCTTTCTTGCCAACCTAGATGGTTAATTTACTACAAAAGATCTAACATGGCCACTGCAAAGAAAAATTATATTTGTCTATGAGGGAAATTGTCTTTAGATGTGAAAAAAACAATTGAAAAAAATCTGTAGTTTTCTAGTGACAATTTTTCAAGCAGAAGAGATTTATGAGTCTATCCAGAAAGCATCCAGTGTAGAACTTTAAAAATATAAACAAATTTAAGAAGCAAATGCCTAGTATACTCATCCTAATCTATAAGATACAGCCAAGGAGAACATATGGTTGTGTTAATGTATTGCTATAGATGAGGACAAACTGAGCAATCAAAGACTAATGGAAAAAATAAAATCATTTTGTAATAATTACAAAGGACCCTAAATTTAAGATCAACAATTCATACTTTGCATAAAAGTGTAACATTATCTTTTATTTTCAGTCTATTATTTTATAAGTATCTAAAAGAATATATATTTTGAGTGTGTAATTAAGAGTAATATGAAATAATACTCCCCAAAATACACAATTACTTTTTCCAAAAGTAAGCCGGATTTGAGAATTCAAGAGATTGAGTTATATTTAAACATGATTTGTGATTATTAGTAGATGTCTAACTAGACACTTCACTCCTATTGATTAGTGTTTATGGTACTGAAAAAAAATATTCTTCATGCCACCAGAGGAGAAAACTAACCACCGAACCAGCTACAAAACTGCAAGAGTGAACTACTTACAAGATAATGCTCATACAATATAGTCTCATAAATGTGGGAGTAAGAGGAATCCCCACGCGATCTTGGATCCAGCAGTGAGTGGAGCACAACACCAGTTCCATCTAGTCGCGCAGGAATGGGGACAGCACTGGGGAAACACAGGAGCGACAAGACAAAGAGCAGAGGTCCCTTCCGGTCCCCGCTGGCGCACCTGGTTTCCTTGGGTGCACAGCCCTAGAGGACTCCCCACGTGATCTTGGAACCAGCATTTCACAGGAGCCCACAATCAAAGGATCACAGTATAAGCTGGACTCAGAGGAGTCCAGAATCAACTGGGAATATAAGAAAGACAGGCTCTAGACTGCAAAGGGTCACTCAGACCCAGTCTGCGCAGGTCAGCTCATGGACTGCAAATGGTGAGTGAGCAAAGGGCTGAACAGTGCACCTTTTCAGACACAACCAGCTCTGGGCTTTAGACACCCTCCCCACCTGAGGACAGTTCTCCCCCTGGGAGGGCCTTCTCTGCCAGAACTTGTGAGAGAGCCATATTGGGCCCTGGGTTGCTCAGAAACCAGGCTACACAGGTCAGCTCACAGACCACAAAGGGTCACTCAGACCCAGTCTGAGCAGGTCAGCTCACAGACTGCAAAGGGTTGCTCAGAACCAGTCTGCTCAGGTCATCTCACGGACTACAAAGGGTGAGTGAGCAAATGGATGAGGAGGGCACCTTTAGGGACAGACCCAGCTCTGGGCTCTAGACATCCCAGAACCCTCCCTGCCTGAGGACAGTTTCAGCCTAGGAGGGCTTTTCCTGCCCAAACTTGTGAGAGAGTCATCATGGGTTCTACATTGCTAAGTCCTAGTCTGCTCAGGTCAGCTCAGGGAAGGCAAGGGTGAGTGAGAAAACAGCTGAAGAGTGCACCTTTTGGGACACACCCAGCATTGGGCTCTAGACATCCAGGCTCCACCCCAACCCCCCGCCTGAGGAAAGTTATCAGCCTGGGAGGGGTTTCCCAGCTGGAACTTGTGAGAGAGCCATATTAGGTCCCAGGTCACTCAGAAACCAGTCTGTTCAGGTCAGCTCACAGACTACAAAGGCTCCCACAGAGACCAGTCTGTGCAGGTGAGTGTGCAGACCACAGAGGCAACACATCTTCTAGGACAGGTCCTATATAGGGTCTGCAACTTTACCTAAGAGGCAGGTCTGAACACCAAAACTCCATGCACATTCCCTGCAAAAGGAGAGCTCTCCTGCTGAGACTACTCTGACCACTGAGATTCAGGAGAGAGCTGGGCTCCCAGGTCTGCTGACAGAGGCCCACAGAATCACAGGAGGAACAAGATCCAACCAGAGACAACTATAACAACCAACTCCAGAGATTACCAGTTGGCAAAAGGCAGACATAAGAATCTTAATAACAGAAACCAAGACCACTCACCCTCTTCAGAACCCAGCACTCCCACTTCAGCCAGCCCTGGATATTCCAACACACCCGAAAAACAAGACTCGGATTTAAAATTATGATGGTGCTGGTAGAGGACATGAAGAAGGACATGAAGAAGGAAATGGATAACTCACTTAAAGAAATGCAGGAGAACAATGCTAAAGAGGTAAAAGTCCTTAAAGAGGAAACACTAAAATCCTTTAAAGAACTACAGGAAAACACAACCAAACAGATAATGGAATTAAACAAAACCATCCAGGACTTAAAAAGGGAAATAGAAATAATAAAGAAAACCCAAAGTGAGACAACTTTGGAGATAGAAACACTAGGAAAGAAATCAGGAACCATAGATGTGAGCATCAGCAACAGAAAACAAGAGATGGAAGAGAGAGTCTCAGGTGCAGAAGATTCCATAGAGAACATGGGCACAACATTCAAAGAAAATGCAAAATGCATAAAGATCTTAACTCAAAACACCCAGGAAATCCAGGACACAATGAGAAGACCAAACCTATGGATAATGGGAGTAGATGAAAAAGAAGATTTTCAACTTAAAGGGCCAGCAAATATCTTCAACAAAATAATAGAAGAAAACTTCCCAAACCAAAAGAAAGAGATGACCATGAACATACAAGAAGCCTACAGAACACCAAATACCAGAAAAGAAATTCCTCCCGACACATAATTATCAAAACAACAAATGTACTAAATAAAGATAGAATATTAAAAGCAGTAAGGGAAAAAGGTCAAGTAACATATAAAGGCAGGCCTATCAGAATTACACCAGACTTCTTACCTGAGACTATGAAAGCCAGAAGATCCTGGACAGATGTTATTCAGACCCTAAGAGAACACAAATGCCAACCCAGGTTACTATATCCAGCAAAACTCTCAATTAACATAGATGGAGAAATCAAAGTATTCCATGATAAAACCAAATTCACACAATATCTTTCCATGAATCCAGCCCTTCAAAGGATAATAAAGTAAAATCACCAAAGAAGGACAGAAACTACACCCTAGAAAAAACTAAAAAGTAATCCTTCAACAATCCTAAAAGAAGGCAGCCACAAGAACAGAATACTCACCTCAACAACAAAAATAACAGGAAGCAACAACTACTTTTCTTTAATTTCTCTTAACATCAATGGACTCAATTCACCAATAAAAAGACATAGACTAATAGACTGGCTACACAAACAGGACCCAACATTTTGCTGCTTACACGAAACGCACCTTAGGGAAAAGACAGATACTACCTTAGGGCAAAAGGCTGGAAAACAATTTTCCAAGCAAATGGTCCAAAGAAAAAAGCTGGAGTAGCCATTCTAATATTGGGTAAAATTGACTTTCAACCCAAAGTTATAAAAAAAGACAAGGAGGGGCACTTCATACACATCAAAGGTAAAATCAACCAAGATGAACTTTCAATTCTGAATATCTATGCTCCAAATACAAGGGCAGCCACATTCATTAAAGAAACTGTAGTAAAGCTCAAAGCACACATTACACCTCACACAATAATAGTGGGAGAATTCAACTCCCCACTCTCATCAATGGACAGATCCTGGAAACAGAAACTAAACAGAGACACATGGACACTAACAGAAGTCATGAAACAAATGGATTTAACAGATATCTACAGAACATTTTATCCTAAAACAAAAGGATATACTTTCTTCTCAGTGCCACATGGTACCTCTTCCAAAATTGTCCATATAATTGGTCACAAAACAGGCCTCCACAGTATGTTTTTATAACTTTCATAGGGTACGTAGGATAGACTGGTGGTACCTGATTCCGACTAGAAGTTATTGTTGTATTTATTATCTTTCGCTTGTAAGAGTACCTTTGACTTGTTGTGAGATGAGTTACTAAGGAATCAGTTCCTACTTTATTTCTTTCTTTAATTTCTGAAAGATCTCAAATTACTTTTACTTCGGTGTACATACCCATACTTATGGGACAAAATGTAGCCAGTCCTAAGAGGAAAACTCATTGCCCTGAGTGCCTCCAAAAAGAAACTAGAGAGAGCATACACTAGTAACTTGACAGCACACATAGAAGCTCTAGAACAAAAGGAAGGAAATTCACCCAAGAAGAGTAGGGGGCAGGAAATACTCAAACTCAGGGCAGAAATAAACCATTTAGAAACTAAAAGACTATTCAAAGAATTAACCAAACCAGGAGCTGGTTCTTTGAGAAAATCAACAAGATAGATAAACCCTTAGCCAGACTCACTAGAGGGCACAGGGACAGTATCTTAATTAACAAAATCACAAATGAAAAAGGAGATATAAAAACAGAACCTGAGGAAATCCAAAACATCATCAGATCCTACTACAAAAGGCTATACTCAACAAAACTAGAAAACCTGGAGGAAATGGACAATTTCCTAGACAGATACCAGGTACCAAAGTTAAGCCAGGATCTGATTAACGATCTAAACAGAGCCATGTCCCCTAAAAAAATAGAAGAGGTCATCAATAGTCTCCCATCCTAAAAAAGCCCAGGACCAGATGGGTTTAGTGCAGAGTTCTATCAGACCTTCAAAGAAGACCTAATTCCACCTCTCCTCAAACTATTCCACAAAATAGAGACAGAAGCTACTCTACCTAATTCATTCTATGAAGCCACAATTACTCTGATACCTAAACCACACAAAGATCCAACAAAGAAAGAGAACTTCAGACCAATTTCCCTCATGAATATCGATGCAAAAATACTCAATAAAATCCTCCCAAACCTCATGCAAGAACACTTCAAAACGATCATCCATCATGACCAAGTAGGCTTCATCCCAGGAATGCAGGGATGGTTTAATATAAGGAAATACATCAATGTAATCCTCTATATAAACAAACTCAAGAACAAAAACCACATGATCATCTCCTTAGATGCTGAGAAAGCATTTGACAAAATTCAACACCCTTTCATGATAAAAGTATTGGAAAATCAGGAATTCAAGGCCCATACCTAAACATAATAAAAGCAATCTACAGCAAACCGGTAGCCAACATTAAACTGAATGGAGAGAAGCTGGAAGCAATCCCATTAAAATCAGGGACTAGACAAGCTGTCCACTTTCTCCCTACCTATTCAATATAGTACTTGAAGTCCTAGCCACAGCAATTCGACAACAAAAGGAGATCAAGGTGATGCAAATTGGAAAGGAAGAATTTAAATATCACTGTGTGCAGATGATATGATAGTATATATTTGGGACCACAAAAATTCCAGCAGAGAACTCCTAAACCTGATAAACAGCTTCAGTGCTGTAGCTGGATATAAAATTAACTCAAACAAATCAATGGCCTTTCTCTACACAAAGGATAAGAAGGCTGAGAAAGAAATTAGGGAAACAATATCCTTCACAATAGTCACAAATACTATAAAATACTTTGGTGTGACTCTAACTAAGGAAGTGAAAGATCTTTATGACAAGAACTGCAAGTCTCTGAAGAAAGAAATTGAAGAAGATCTCAGAAGATGGAAAGATCTCCCATGCTCATGGATTGGCAAGATTAATATAGTCAAAATGGCTATCCTGCCGAAAGCAATCTTCAGATTCAATGCAATCCCCATCAAAATTCCAACTCAAATCTTCACTGAGATAGAAAGGGCAGTTGGCAAATTCATTTGGAATAATAAAAAACCTAGGATAGCATAAACTATTCTCAACAATAAAAGAACCTCTGGGGGAATCACCATGCCTGACATTAAGCTGTACTACAGAGCAATTGTGATAAAAAACTGCATGGTACTGGTACAGCAACAGACAGATAGATCAATGGAATAGAATTGAAGAACCAGAAATGAACCCACACACCTATGGTCACTTGATCTTTGACAAGGGAGCTAAAACCGTCCAGTGGGAAAAGGACAGCATTTTCAACAAATGTGCTGGCATAACTGGCGGTTAGCATGTAGAAGAATGCGAATTGACCCATTCTTGTCCCCTTGTACAAAGCTTAAGTCTAAGTGGATCAAAGACCTCCACATAAAACCAGAGACACTGAAATTTATAGAGGAGAAAGTGGGGAAAACCCTCGAAGATGTCGGCACAGGGGAAAGATTACTAAACAGAACAGCAATGGCCTGTGTGGTCAGATCAAGAATTGACAAATGGGACCTTATAAAATTGCAAAGCTTCTGTAAGGCAAAGGACACATTCAGCAAGACAAAAGGGCCACCAACAAATTGGGAAAGGATTTTTACCAATCGTAAATCTGATAGGAGACTCATATCCAACATCTACAAAGAGCTAAAGAAGCTGGACTCCAGAAAAACGAATAACCCCATTTAAAAAATGGGGTATAGATCTAAACAAAGAATTCTCAATTGAGGAATTCTGAATGGCTGGGAAATATCTGAAAAAATGTTCAACATCCTTAATCATCAGGGAAATGCAAATCATGAGATTCCACCTCACACCTGTCAGAATAGCTAAGATAAAAAATTCAGGTGACTTCAGATGCTGGCGAGGATGTGGAGAAAAAGGAACACTCCACCATTGCTGGTGGGATTGCAAGCTTGTACAACCACTCTGGAAGTCAGTCTGGTGTTATCTCAGAAAATTGGACATAGTACTACCAGAGGATCCAGCAATACCTCTCCTGGGCATATACCCAGAAGATGTTTCAAATGGTAAAAAGGACACATGCTCCACTATGTTCATAGCAGCCTTATTTATAATAGCCAGAAGCTGGAAAGAACCCAGATGTCCCTCAACAGAGGAATGGATACAGAAAATGTGGTACATTTACACAATGGAATACTATTGTGCTATTAAAAAAAATAAATTTATGAAATTCTTGGGCAAATGGATGAATCTGGAGGACATAATTCTTAGTGAGGTATCCCAATCACAAAAGAAGTCATTGGATATGTGCTCACTGATTAATGGATATTAGCCCAGAAACTTAGAATACCCAAGATACAATCTGTAAAACACAAGAAAATCAAGAAGGAAGATCAGTGTGTGGATACTTCATTCATCCTTTGAATAGGAAACAAAATACCCATGAAAGGAGTTACAGAGACAAAGTTTAGATCTAAAATGAAAGGATGGACCATACAGAGACTAACCCACTGGGGATCCATCCCATAATCAGTCACTAAGCTCAGACACTATTGCATAGGACAGCTAGTGTTTACTGAAGGGACCCTGATATAGCTGATATAGGCCATTTATCTTGCAAAAATTAATACTGTTCTATTAAAAGAACATGACAATAAAATGACTCCTAATGACATGTTACTACAAGGAGAGATCTGTGATTACCTCAGTCATCATCAGAGAAAATTCCTATCCAGTAGATAGGAATTAACATAGAAACTCAGAATTAGATAATTTGTCAGAGCAAAAGATTTTGGAGCATTTAGTACTAAATTTTGTCTTCATCCAAATATTCACCTCAAGAATGTAAGAACTAAGCAGAGGAGGCAGTAGAAAGATTCTAATAGCCAATAGGAATAGAGGACACCAAGGAAGATGGTGTCTTCCAGACACAACAGTATTAGTCCACATATAAACTCACAGAGACTGATGTCATACACACAGGGCAGGCACAGTTTCAAGAGGAGTCTCAGTGCTGAGAGGTGAAAGTAGACATGAACGTACAACCCTAAGAACCCAAGAAGTTATCTCTAATGGAAAATTTGCTTTCAAAGGAAAAGCATTCTCCAATGGAATCTTTACTGAGCATATGAACCACCATTATAATGGTGAACCACATGGCCACCAATAGATGACCAGCACAAAATTAACTCCATGGTATCTTTGTGGAGCTATTTTTGTCTCAGGCTGCTTTGTTTAGGCATGGTTTTTTGTACTACTATACCTTTGCTTCACGATTTCATTTTGGCTCACAATTTTGTGTTTTATCTGTTTTCACTTTGTGTGTGCATGTGTGTGTGTGTGTGTGTGTGTGTGTGTGTGTGTGTGTTTCATGTTTTATATTTTACTTTCAATTCTTGTTTTTATTTTGACTTTTCTGTTTCTTTTTTCTAAAGAGAGAAAGAAAATATATGGTAGTAAATGGAAATGGAGTTAGAAAGATCTTGGAGAAGATGGGGAGGCAGAAACTGACTGTAATATAGGGTATGAAAAAATTATTTTCAAAAAAAAAAAAAAAACCTCACTTTGTAGACCAGGCTGGCCTAGAACTCATAAATCTGCCTGCCTCTGCCCTCTGAGTGCTGGGATTAAAGGCGTGCGCCACCACGCCCAGTGATATCTAGGAACTTTTAAGATTAAATAACAAATACTTGTTCATTAGTTAAATACTAGTAAGAAAATAATATTAAAATCACTTACATTTTCTACTGTTTCTCAGGATAAGTACTTGAACCCTGTAGGAAGGAAAAGTTCTTAATAAAGAAATCAACCCAGTCATATATGCTCAAACTTCTAATACAAATTTGTTCAGGTTTTTCAAATTCCTTAAATTTCATTTTAGTACTTTGTGATTTTAAACTGCATAGTTGAAAATCAAAATATGTGAGGCATTATGTTGTACTTTTTTGTACATCCTTACCCATTGTCTTCCTTCTGACTATCCACATAGTTAGATTTTTGTTTGCTTGCAGTGTAACTTCTAAAGTATAAATGAATTTTTACTCATGTATTTACAATTAATTTCTTATATTACACAAAAGACCATGTAGAAATAAATTAAGCATAGGTATAGATATAAAAACAGAGACAAATAGATGTGTATCATAATTATATGCAAATTTATCATGAATTTTCCACATTAGAATATAGTACTTTTATCTAACTGGGTAATAATACATTGAATTGATGCCTCCTTACTTTATATTTCCTAAATTAGATAAAAATTAATACTTTATTACCACAAATGTCATAATTATTAAAATTGTTTGCCTGTATCTTTTTAGAAATGTTAACAAATCCATAAAAATGTTTCACAAATTAGTAGATAATGGAGTAAATCTGTGAGTTCTTTTAAATATCACCAACTTGTTCCTCAATCTTCAGGAATTTTCTCATAGCTGTGGGCAAAGGATGTCCTCAAGCATCAAATGTTGCTCATTTTATAGTTATACAATACAAGCTTCTTGATATGATTGAATTTATGCAATTGCTTTAAAAATATTGTTTGTTTGCGGTAAAATATAAATTAGCATGCTCTTCTTGTTTACTGTCCAATTTTTAAACAGCATTTTAAATTAAGTATAATTATATCATATCCCTCTCTCACTTTTCTCCCTACAGCCCCCACTAGGTACCATCTCTTGAACACGACCTATGTTTCCCCTACTCTCAGGTTGCTGGCCTCTTTTGTCTTTGATTAATATTTTTATGTACACATATCGCGATATGTGAGTATACAAATATACAAATAAAACCATGGTGAGTTCACTTTTGTTTTTTTGTGTGTGTGTGTGTATATATGGTTTCAGGGCTGACCATTCTGTATTGAACAACCAATAATGAGCCTCATCCTTGGGGCTAGTTAACTTCTTCTAATAGTCATTAATTTATCTGTAGTGTTTGTCTAGAGGTGAGACCCCATGAAAACTTTCTGCTTTCATGTTAAGGTGCTCTTCATTATTGCCATTGTTCCAGTCTTGGTTATGTAGCCATTTTTATGAAAGACTGTTTCATAGCATAATTCTTCCTATTCTGGTTCTTACACTCTTTCTACCACCATTTTCTAATGCTCAGCAAACCATAGATACAGGAGCTAAGATGTAAATATGCCTGTTGGGGCTGTGTTCCACACTTTGCACCTGCATTGCATCTAGTTGTAGTTTTCTGTGATGATCTTCATTTTCAGTAAAGAGTACCTATTTGATGAGGGGTAGTACCTACATTTATCTGTGGGTATAAGGATAAAGTTTAGAGCATAGTAACCAGGAGTGTGTAAAGGAACTATGTACAGAGAGGCTTTAGAGGGGCAAAATAACAGATCACAGGTGATATAGTGTAAAAAAAAAACTGAAGAAAATAGGGGAAGCTCTATATGGGGATAAAGAACAGAGGTCAATACATTAGAAAGAAAAACAAGGGACAAGAAAAATGATGGTCGATGGATATTTTATGTTTACCTAAAATTACACAAAACACATATGTATGCTTATGCTCATTCTCACACACACTGAAAGCATATATGTGTATGTACATACACATAACACACATAGACAGACAGAGAGAGACAGAGAGACAGAGAGACAGATACACACACACACACACACACACACACACACACACACACACACACAAAGGGAAGTTAAGTCACTTAGACAAACAATGCTCCCTACAAGTACCACAGACTAACAAAAAACCCAGTGGTAGAAAAAAACAACACTCTTTCACAATGGGTTGTTCATACCTCAGTGGTTGAATGTGGGCACCTATTGCTGAAGCTATCACACAGTACACACTACTCGCATTTTGACATAAATGTCAACTGAGACATTGCTTTCTACAATCCAGCTTTCATGTTACCAAAATATTATCTGCAAGCTTCCAAGGGACAGAAACACTTAGTCCTACCAAGATGCAACATTTATCAATCATGACAATTAGCATTATGACTGACAAGATATTCATAAAAGTGGAATAAGTGGTAATGCCATGTCTGTGGTAAGGAGGAGTTGTCTAATTGAAATTAATGTACACTCAATAGGATGGACACCATACCTGGTCCTTACAAGCTAGCCAGCTGCCTGAAACTAGGGATGTTGTTGACACTATAAATGAATGTACTATTTCCCTTATCTAGACTAGCAGAATTTTGTATTAGAAAAATAAGTATTTTGTGTTTGATATGAGCTGTAATTATCCTTCCTATTTGTAATTTATCTTCTTACTTAGATCTTGTCAATTTTTCCCATATCTAAACTATTTTTTGTGTACTCAAAAATGTGCAATTTCAAAGACATTGTTTTAGGCCAAAAATATTTTCCTCTCAAATGAGGTAAAAACCCAAATATCTAAAAATTTGAATATATTTTAGCCATACCTATAAAAAGAAAATTAAATTTTTATTGAAATTATTAGCATGGACTTTCATCCAATGATTGGTCTTTTCAGCTGAGATTTATTAATACACATACAGAGAGGGCACTATATGAAGAAATACAGGGAACCATGACCTAAAAGCCAATGGGAAAGACATTAATAGAAGTAAGTCCTGACATCATCGTTATCTCATACATAATGAGTAATTAAATTTTCGCTATATGTGTAACACAGTGGAGGCTGCATTTGAAGCATTCATACCACAAGTAAAACATGTACAATTTGATATTTAGTGACTATACATGAAGATCCAATCTTTCTAAAACAAAATATTGAAAAGAAATACTTAAGCATTTTAAAGGAATAGGTGGTTTTGACTCTTAAAAAAAGTTTAATAAATATACTATGAAGAATTAACTATTTGTGAAATTGATAAACTCAGAATTATCTGAGAGATGAAATGTCCTTGGTAGCATGTGATTCAATATACAAAAGCCATTGCTAATGTCAAAGGGGGTGAGTGTCTATCCCAAACTAGCTGATAAACTTGGTAGTGCCATATATTCCACACTTATTTGGAAGGCCTGAACGATGCAACAGTGTTAGGATTATGACTTCTTTCTTTACTTGGATTCAGAGAGATGAGGACAGGGAACTGGTAGCAATCCTGGAATAAAAAATAGCTAATAATCTAGACTCAGATCTCTGGGTGGTCTAAAATTGGTGAGCTTGTTTTTATTAGTATAATTAATTTTGATGTAAATTATAATTATAACTCATTTATTTTCTCAGTTAGCATCCAAAGTATTTGTACATGTTACCTCTCTTATCCAACTGTGAAGCAAGCATATTATTGTTATCCATAGTAGGATTTGGGGTTTAGAAAGAGTTAAATTACTTACTTAAGGCCACCTAAGTGTTCAGGAATTTAAACATTTTTTTTATTAAATTTCAACTATAAATATAAAGGAGATATTTAGAACAGCTTTTATGACTTCATTTAGTTGTTTCATGATTTGACTCAAGTACTGTGGGAAGCGGGAGCAGCCTCATGGGCCAAGATGGCGCCCTGGCTCTATGCCAAGCTCTGTGACCTTCCCTTCTTTGTCCCGGTCTCAGTCATGCGCAATAGAAGCAGCACATGTAACTCGCCAGATATATGGCCTAATGCCTTGTGATACCATTCTATTCGGCCTATCCTTTAGAGGCTTGCCTGCAAGCTAAAGTCGTGCCTTGGGCGTGCATGTCTACGATTGGAGTCCTTAGTATGGTGTGAGGTGACGTGAGTGAATTGAAGAGGATAAATTCTGGGCAGTCCCAGAACAAAGGGGAAGAGAAGCTGCATGAGACCTGCTTTGGCATCTGTGTAGTTCTTCCTATTGTCTGTGCTGGTTGGAGACATGGGTTGCGACAAAGTACTATATTATATAATAAAATAAAAATGTTGTTAAATATCATATAACTATGATTTTACTTTATTTTTCCTCTCCAATGTTTTAAATAAGATGCAATTTTAACCCTTATTGGATATTACAGAGATGTTGGGTTTTCACCTGTTTCTGTAAATCTGAATTGTGTTAATGCATGAAATGAAACCAAATATACAATTCACAAACTCATGTGCACACAGATCTAGCAACATTTGCAAAATGATTTTTACAAATTCCCCACCAATATACAACAATAATAATTGATGAGATTACAATTAATTTTAAAAGTATTGTGCTGCCCTCCATTACATCATATTTCTGTTTTAATAATAAAAATTATAGATGGAAATTAATTTTAATAAATGTAAAGTTAAATATAATGTCAATAGATTATGTTTTAGATAAACCATTGTCCATATTATATTAAATTCTCAATTATGGGAATTCACATTGACTGTTGGGTATATTAACTTCAAAGAGCATATGTTTCTCAAACTTAACAAACCCGTAATTTTTTTTTTTTTTTTGGTTTTATGAGACAGAGTTTCTCTGTGTAGCCCTGGCTGTCCTGGAACTCACTTTGTAGACCAGGCTAGCCTCAAACGCAGAAATACACCTGCCTCTGCCTCTCGAGTGTTGGAATTAAAGGCGTGCACCACCATGCCTGGCTCCTCCAAACCCATAATATTTTAACTCAATAACTGAATATATTTTAATTTTGAAAACAGTTTTTCTGGATAGCTTGGACTCTAATAATCTGCAGCTGTGTGCTATGCACTCTATTATATAATAAGCTTATCAATGAGAAAAGAGGGTTCTCTCTGTATACTCTGTATTCACAAAATCACTCAACAAAAATACACATAATCAATAGAAGAAATGGTATAATATTAAGGAGTATAAAAGCCTTTCTAATTAACAAAGCATTCTTCCATTGTCCCAGAAAAGCAAAGCTTCACAGAAATGCATTCTCTCCTTATATAATCCAAATGAGGCTAAAAAAATAAATAAAATGCACATGATGACCTTTAAGGGAAATTCAAGTTGTCCAACAACGTGTTTCAAAAACAGAAAAATAGGCATTAATTCAAGGATATATGTGAGATAATCAAGAATCCCTTTTAAAGCTGATAATACTATTTTATGAGACTCTCATTCAAATTTTCAGTTTAATTTTTTACATTGATTTGTTGCGCAGAAAAGAAAGGTTAATTTTCTTAAAGTATCAATTAAAATGCATATTTTCTTGCACTTTCTTTGGTAGAAATTGTAATATATATAAACACATACATTACATGCATATATGTATTATATATGAAGTGTGTTCACTCAGAGGGGGGGGAAATATAACAATGCTTAACAGAAATATTTTTAAGAACACAAAAGAAAATGCTTTCACATATTTTCTTATTTATTTTCATTTTTATGTGTATGAGTATTTGCCTACATGTATGTGTCTGTACCATGTGTGTACCTGGTGCCTACAGACCCAAGAAGAGGGCACCAGATCCCTTGGAACTAAAATTAAAGGCAGATGTATGCCACAGATTTTAGAATGTAAGTCACAGTGTGTCAGAAACCAAACATGGATAAGCACCAAGTATTTTTTTTTTTGTTTTTCCTATCAACGTTATATTTTTAAATAGATATTTTCTTTATTTACATTTCAAATGTTAGCTCCTTTCCTGGTTTTCCCTCTGAAAACCTCTTATCTGATCCCCCTTCTTGCTACTCACCAACCCACCAACTCCTAATTCCATTTCTTAGGATTCCCCTATACTGGGGTATTGAGCCTTCTCAGGACCAAGGGCCTCTCCTCTCATTGATGTCCAACAAGGTCAATCTCTGCCCCATATTCAGCTGGAGCCATGGGTCCCTCCATGTGTACATTTTGGTTGGTGGTTTAATCCCTGGGAACTCTGGGGGTACTGGTTGGTTCATACTGTTGTTCCTCCTATACAGCTGCAAGCACCTTCAGCTCCTTTGGTCCTTTCTCTAGCTCCATTGGGGACCTAGTGCTCAGTCCAATGGCTGGTTGAGAGCATCCACCTCTGAATACGTCAGACAATGGCAAAGCCTCTCATGAGACAGCTAAATCAGGCTCCTGTCAGCAAGCACTTGTTGGTATCCAGAATAGTGTCTGGGTTTGGTGACTATATATGAGATGGATGCTTGGGTGTGGCAGTCTCTGTATGGTCTTTCCTTCAGTCTCTGCTCCACACTTTCTCTGTGTATCTCCTCTCACAGGTATTGTGTCTCCCCTTTTAAGAAGGACTGAACTTTGCTGTTTCTTCTTGAGCTTCATTTGGTCTGTGTATATTGTATATTCTGCACTTCTGGGCTAAGATCCACTTATTAGTGAGTATGTATATATATATATATATATATATATATATATATATATATATATATATATATATATACACACACACACACACACACACACACACACACACACACTATATATATATATATATATATATATATATATATATATATATATAGTGTGTGTGTGTGTGCGCACGTATGTGTGTGTGTGTGTGCTTGTAATTAGGTTACCTCACTCAGGATATTTTCTAGTTCCATCCATTTGCCGAAGAATTTCATGAATTCCTTGATTTTAAGGTCTGAGTAGTATACTGTTGTGTAAATGGACCACATTTTCTGTATCCATTCTTCTGTGGAGGAACATTTGCATTTTTTCCAGCTTCTGGCTATTATAAATAAGGCTGCTATGAACATAGTGGAGCAAGTGTCTTTATTATATGTTGGAGTATCTTATGGGTATATGCTCAGGAGTGGTATAGCTGGGTCCTCCAGTGGTACCATGTCCAATTTTCTGAGGAACTACCATACAGATTTCCAGACTGGTTGTACCATATTGCAACCCCAACAACTATGGAGGAATTTTCCTCTTTATCCACATCCCCAACAACATCTTCTGTGACCTGAGTTTTTGATCTTAGCCATTCTGACTGGTGTGAGGTGGAATCTCAGGATTGTTTTGATATGCACTTCCATGATGTCTAAGAATGTTGAGCATTTCTTTAGGTGTTTCTCAGCCATTCAATATTTCTCAATTGAGAATTCTTTGTTTAGCTCTGTACTCCATTTTAATAGAGTTATTTAGTTCTCTGTAGTCAAACTTCTTGAGTTCTTTGTATATATTGGATATTAGCCCTCTATCAGATGTAGGGTTGGTAAATACCTTTTCCCAATCTGTTGGTTGCTGTTTTGTCCTATTGACAGTGTCCTTTGTCTTATAGAAGCTATGTAATCTTTTGAGGTCCCATTTGTCAATTCTTGATATTAGAACATAAGCAATTGGTCTTCTGTTCAGGAAATTTTCCTCTGAGCATATGTGATTGAGGCTGTTCCCAACTTTCTTTTCTATTCATTTCAGTGTATCAGGTTTTATGTGGAGGTCCTTGATCCATTTGGACTTGAGCTTTGTACAAGGAGATAAGAATGAATTGATTTGTATTCTTCTACATGCTAACTGCCAAGTATTCTTAACTGCCGATATAATCTTTTGAGATGCTCCCCAATTGAAATAATTATTGGATTATTTTTATATTTTTGTGGATCAAATTATTTGCCTATATGTAAGCATCAGCAAAGTATATGTTCTTAAGAGAGAACTAGAATAACAGAATAAAATTATGCTTAGAATGGGGTTCATTAAATAATACCTAGATCTTGAAGACTATTATAAAACATTTACTGAAACATGTAAAGAAAAATTTAGAAACTGACAAAATATAGTACAGGCAAATAAGTACTTAAACTTTTCATTAGTGTTGAGAGGAAGATCAATTGGAAAAGTACCTACTGAGCATGTAAATGTCCTTGGGATTAATTCCCGGAACCCTATAAACTACACATAGTAGTAAATATCTATGATTTCAGCACTCAGGAGGAGAACTCAAGAGGATAAAGGAGATATGAGGAAGGAAATGGGAAAAACACTGGAGTTAATTGGAGAGGCATGATGCAAGATAATAGAGAAGAATATAATGTTGTTAATACTGAGGAATTTGGAGGAAGATTACATACTAGGATTAGGATATTCATTTCAACATGATAATATCATGACTAAATTTTTGAGTTTTCTTTAATATAACCAATAAGTAATACAAAAATATAGAATAATATAAGAATTATTGGTCTAAAACATTGTTAAAGTAGGACAGTTAAAAATGAATTCCAGAAAGAAGCAGATTAAAAATTCTCATAGCTACAGAAATAGCTACAGCATGCAACTCCAAGGTTAAGGAGCACAGACAAAGCTCTTTTTCCAGTATGATCAGAACAGATCTCATCAATTGATGATTGGCTTTTTAAGCAAACACTTTGGTTCCACAGAAAGGACTAAAATTTTCAAAAGCTGCCTGGGCTTGTGACAGATGGCAAAGGAGAGATTATTCTTGTACTGTCCTAGATCTGCTTGCCTGTTACAGTTAAATAGAAGAAACACTCAAATTCTACATACATACACCACATACATTCAAATCTAGCTAGGAATCTGATGAACTAAAAATCGGGCAAACAACTTGGGCCTCTTTACTAAGAAAATATGAAATACATAGCTGAATATGAAAATTTCACAACTTTCAAAGATTAGTACTTTTAAAAAATATTACATGACATATTTAAACATTTTATAGAGGGATTTTATAACATGAATTTAAGCTTAATTTATAAAAGAATAATATTTAAACCTTAGAACTAAGAGTTCAGGGTTAATATATTAAGCTCAGTATATGATTAGCATGCATAAATTTCTGTACTTGATCCCTAAAATGACAGAAAAAAATCCTGTTTGAGAAAAATATTGATTATATATATCCATATATTTGCATATGAATATATAAGTGACATGTTTCATACATATGAGACAAATGTATTCTATATGCATTTTATAACAACTATATTAACCCTACTATGATTGCAACATATAACATATTTAATCATATATTACTCTCTATATCTGAAACCCCACTATAAACAATCTTATAATTCCAGAAATATTTCTCAATGGAATATGTTATTTTAAGACAATAAAATTGTGATTTATGTTAATTTGTTATAATATTAGGAAATAGAGAAGCAATATTGAGAAACAAACAAAACTAAGAGTTTGGTTTTAAATCCTAGGACAAAGGACTAAGTTGTATATTTTATATACCAATCAGACCTGGCCTCCAGTTTTTCCCAATATCCCTAAGTCTCTTCCTGGCATACTCTGCCTCCAACCTTGATCTTTCCAGCCCAGGAGTTGTGCTTTCCTTCCCTCATATGCCTCTCCTTATATAATCCATACATTTGGTCTCTCACTTTCTCTCTCTTCTTCTCCTTTTCTTCTCTCTGCGTCCTTTCTTCCTTTATTTTCCCCCTCTGCACATCCCCATGTTAACTATCCTGGCCTCAGTCCTTGAGGGTAAGTTAACTTGCCCACTTGAGAGAGAAGCTTTCCAATAAACCTGTCTTTTATATAATCTAACCTGACTTGGATTATCTTATTTCAACAGGCAGTGGAATAATAACCTTAACCAATAAACAACAACATAGGGAATGGATAAAATTAATAATGAAAGGATATATACATATAAGCCATAATGCAATAATGATGACATTAAATTTAAATGACTTAAATGAACCATATCCTGGATAATTGTTAGGATGTATTAGAAACATATTGCAATTTTTCTTCAAAATTTGTTAAATTATAATTGAATTAATTTCTAAGAGAAGAAATAATTTCTATCTGCATTTATCAAATTAAAAGTGGATTGTATATTGTGATAGTTTGAATGAGAATGACCCTCCAATAAGCTCCTATGTTTGCAAACTTGGTTGTTAGTTGGTGGAACTATTTGAGAAGTGATAGGAGCTATGGAGTAGTCAGAGAAGGTGTGTCAATGGAGAACAACAGATATGATGTTTTAAATGATTCATTCCATTTCCAGTCTGTCTCTTCTCTTCCTTCTACTAGCAAAGATATGAGCTGTCAACTGCTCAAGACAGTATCTATGCAGCTTGATGCCATGCTTCTCCATCAGAAGGGACTCTGGACATTCTCAATCTTTAATTCATGTTAAACAGTTTCTTTTAAAAATTACATTGGTCTTGGTGTTTTATCACGGCAATAGAAAAGTAAATAAGACAACTATATTGATATTTGACATTGTCATAGTAGATCTAGGGCAAACACACACACACACACACACACACACACAGAGAGAGAGAGAGAGAGAGAGAGAGAGAGAGACAGACAGACAGACAGACAGAGAAAGAGGGGGGAGGATGAGGGGGAGGACAGGGGAAGAGGAAGAGAGGAGAGATCTATGTAATGAAGAATTAACTAAAATGGATACTTTTAACTGCATGTACCAAACAATAGAATATTTTTAAATGTATTAGTATTACTTTTAATGAAAAAAGAAATTCAGAAATCCAAAGTCATTTTGAGCTTCAAAGATGATTTGAACATAGCCTGGGACACATGAAAGCTGACTTAAAAATACAATAAATAAATTATAACTGTCTATTGTAAAAATAAAAAAAAAATCATATTTTGCCTTTTACACTTACACCAAACATGTGCCTTCTAAAACCACTCAAACATGCCATTTAATAAGCACAGACAACTGGTCAATTCATAGAAATATATTTATAATCCAAATGAATCACTTCTCAATGAGGCACTGTCTAGGTGTTAGATAGTGTTTAAAGCACTGTTAATGATAAGATCTTATTGTAAGGAAAATTGTTATGACAATCACTTTACTATATACCAGCAAAGATATTAAGGAATAAAACAGTTTGACTAGATAAGTAGCAGTTGTTAGACATTTTGCTGCCTGGCTTCCTTGTCTAAAAGGACTGCCAGTCAAAAAGCAAGCTGAACAACCCATATGTCAGCACCAGTCATCTTGAAAGTGTCACAGATGATTTAGGTAAGCCACATGATGATGATTTTTGATTGACATGGTTTCTGAGCCACGACAATTCAAAGTGTGTTGTGTTAGTCCTTTTTGCTATCACAAATTCCATGAATTCCAGAAGACCCAGAAACTATTTTCACATAGGTCATAGAGATATTTTTGTCTATGATGTCAATTTCTATAAACTATGTTAAAGAGGCGATTAGTACAAGCATCCCTTTGGGGGGGGGTAGTCTGATCAGGTTTGCTTCATGAGCTAGCTAGGAGACTCTTGCATTACTTCTTCTAGTGTTACAGTATTAGAGCATTCAAATATGCCCCTTGAAGGATCATTTTTGCTTTCATTCAGTAGTGTGGACTGTGTTAGTGATAAAGAAAAACCACGGCAAAGCAGAAGTAAAAGAGCAAAAAAAAAAAAAAAAAAAAATGGAGGTAATTTCTATAGACAAGCTGAGAGGCAGCCAGCTACCAAACAACTGAACAGAAAGTAAGTATATTCTAATTCTTTAATGTCTCATACCTCATACAGAATTCCTGGTATTATTAGTATACTTCTTGACATAAAGTTCTTCTAAAATGTTGATTGAAGTTATAGGCATTATATCTATCTTTGAAAAAAATTGAGATTCTATTTATATTAAAATAAATCGTTTTAGCTGAGGGAGACAACTTGGGTCCCAGGTCTCTCAGCGACCAGTCTGCACAGGTCAGCTAGCAGACTGCAAATGGTGAGTGAGCAGACTGCTAAGCAACACAGCTTCTGGGACAGGCAGAAGCACCAAAGCTTCTGGTACAGACCCAGTTTCTGATTCTAGACATCCTGGCACCTTCCCTGCCTGAGGAGAGGTGTCTGCCTGGGAGGGCTTTTCCTGCCAGAATTCCTGAGGGAGCCATCTTGGGTCCCAGATCACTCAGAGACCAGTCTGCACAGGTCAGCTCACAGACTGCAAACAGTGACTGAGCAGACCACAGAAGCAACAGAGCTTCTGGGATAGGCCAAGTTTCAGGCACGAGACATTTGGGCACCTTTGCTGCCTCAGTAGAGGTAATAAGCCTATACTCTTTGATATACTAAGGCAACCTACATTAAATGTAAACTTACTATCATCTTTATATTATTTCTTTAAATACATCTGATCTCCCTTCAAAATTCAAAAACTTTGTGAAAACTTAATCATGGCTTAATATGTCCTGTATTTTATCTATTTGCTTATTAACTGTCAATATTCATTTTAGGCACACAGACATGAAAATATAAGAAACAGAAGAGGAGGGGTTATTGCTTGCTTTGTTGAGTTTTGTCATTGCTCTCAAATAAGGCCTGCTAGATCATAGTTTAAAAATCAATATTTTGAATACATTAATTTACTTTTAAATATGCTCTATAATATGCCAAATGTGTTTCTTTCTGGTAAACGGAATACACAAATATCAGGTGAGATATTTTATAGATATAATTGACAATAATAAATTTGGAAATCTGAAGTTCTCCTTTTGTCCTCACATTTAAAAGATCCTTTGATAAAAAAAACACTTCCATTCTATATAGTTTATGGTTTTCTGAGAAATACAAAGAACTTTTCTTGTAGGCAACAATGTGGCTCACTGGGTAGAGGTGTTTTCTGCTAAGTTTGAGATTCTGAGTTGAGCCCTGGAACTCACATGGTAGAAAATAAGCAACTTCCATTATTTGTAGTCTCACCTCCAGATGCTATCTGGGACACACAAATACAACTATGCACACAAACAAATGAAACAAAAAAAGATACAATTCCTTTTTTAAAATAGAAAGAACTTCATAATTTCATGTAATTCATTTGAAAGGCAGGAGATTATAAATATTACTTAAAAAGAACAAAATCTCTTGTAGACCTGACTGGTATAGGCTCTTAATCAGAGAGTACCAGAAATACATCAGGGTACTGAAGAATAATCTTTGTATAATTCTGAAGCATTAAAAAACAATCAGCCGGGAGGTGGTGGCTCACCCCATTAATCCCAGCACTTGGGAGGCAGAGGCAGGCGGATTTCTGAGTTGAGGCCAGGTGGTCTACAGAGTGAATTGCAGGACAGCCAGGGCTATACAGAGAAACCCTGTCTCGAAAAAATAAAAAAAATCTAAAAACAAACAAAAAAAAAATCAGTTAGCTTGTTGAAGTTTATTGATTATTTTTTTCATATTTATTTCTCCATATGATCCTTAAATCTCTTTTTAAAAAGTTGGGATGGGTATTATCTAGTCTTTAGTGGAGAAATAGATTGCATAAATAAACATATGAACAACTGTTTTCTAGTCCAGTGATGTTTAAGTTTAAAAGTTGATATATGTATGTTTCACTTATTTTTCTGCTGAATTATTTAATTCTCAAGCATCCAATAATAGCAAAAAGGCCCCTTGTAAAGGTTAAACCTCATTGTTAAAATCTTAAGATTTTACATTAACATGTAAATAAATCTATGGGAATATCAGGGAGGGATTATCTTGATTAGGTAAATTGGAGAAGAACCATTCTAACTATAGTGGTAATATTCCATGGGCTGGAGTCCTTCAGTGAACGAAATGAAGGAAGTAAATTCCACCATTTATTTATTTCTCCCTTCTTTCTTAATACAGATCCATTGTGACGAACTGTTTTGCCCTTCCTCTGCCACAGCAACTCTGCCATTATAAACTGTAGCCCTCGTTAATCAGGGAGCCAAAATAAATTCTTCTTTTAAATATTTTTGTAAGTTATTCTGTTATGGCAACTAGAGAATTATGTAATATACCAAAGAACAATAGATTGTTTAATTTCCATTGCACAGCTTTGATAGGATCTTTTGATGCCCATATAACAATATTAATGGTCAAGAGGCTAGAGATAATAAGTAAATTCTACTTCAATTACTTTTTCCTGGAACATATATATTAAAATAACTGCACTTGTATAGAAAATTCTGAATTAGCATCCAGGAATTTCCCCAAATGTTATTTTGCATAATTGTAATATCGTATTAAAGCCAGAAAATTGCTAGTGGTAACATTTAAAAGCTTCTTAATAGAATACAAACTTTACAAACGTTCATCTATTTATTGTATATTTCTATTTAATTCAATATAATTTTATTACATGCACGCCACACACACACACATCTGCTTGGTCAAGGTAGAAAAATCTTCTATCATGTACTTCTCTTGTGTTTCTTTAATCAATATCTAAATTCACGTATGGACCAAATCATGTGTGCAAGTGATCTATCTTTGCCCTGACAATTGCCAGTTTACATTTTCTATTTTACTGTTTGTTTTATTTATTTGTCACATTGTTTTCAAATTATATAGAAATTCTTATTTCCCAGTCTACCTTTTTTTCTAATAATTTAGGCTGTTATAACACAGAGTAAGGAAACAGACTGGATTTCAAAATGTACTCTCTTTGTTTCACAGAGCTTTTATTTTTACCATGAAAAACTGAGTATGTTTAAGGGTGTTTTCTTGACTTTCTTTTTAAAGGTTCTCAGATTTTATGGTGACTCATACAAATTTGAGTCTAGATACTTATATTGATCAACCAGACACATCAGGGCATTTCTCAATATATGTATTCAAACACCCCATCCTTAAAATATGAAAAAGATAATATGACTCTAAAATACAAAGTAATTATTTTTCTATTTTAAGCTTTTATTTTGAAATATTAACATAAACTATCAGTAACAGAAATGGCAGCAAATATTATACAAATCTGATGTTTATTTTTATTATTTTTGTTATTTTAACTTTCCCTTGTCCTCTCATCAGAACATAAACTGTATGGACCTCTCATCTGTATGGATAGAGTATTGTCTTTAAGAAATTGTTAAAGTGCTAATGGAACATGCTACTTAGTACTATTTGGTTTGCTAACAGACTGTTATAGATAAATTAAGACAAAAGACTTAATTTTAACAATTCAGAACATTAGAAAGTTCTAGGACAAGGCATCAATATCTGTTCAGCATCCAAAAAGACCCTTCATGCTTCATCATAACACAGAGGAGGGCATTATAGGGCAAAAGAAGGTATTTTGATCAGTAGTAGGTATTTGATCAAGAAGAGAAGGTATTTGATCAAAAATAAAATAGAAACTTATACACAAATATCAATCAAATGTTTACAAAAGCATGTGAATAAGGAGTTATTCTACATCAAAAACTGTTGCTTATGCGGTTTCTCAATTATTAATTCATGACGCTATTATTTGGCTTATATTTCTTCATCTTGACCACAATATAAAATAACCAATTAACCTTAGTTTGCAAAAATTCTGGAATTGTTTATGGTGCATAACTTTCAGTAATGAAACTAAAGAAACGGTCATGAAAACACTAAGGCAATTGGTCATACCTTGAATGTATGATGAAAGACTTTATTACTGAATATTTTTGTGATTCAAGACTTTACGTTCTTATTAGCTTTGTGAAATTAAAACATATTTTATCTGATATACACAATTGTATTTTTCAAGCTTGCTATGAGGGTAAGCACATCAATGACTGCATTCTCCATTTAGATAGGAAACAGTATTCAATTTTTCCTTTGGGGTACTTTTTTAAAGGTTATTTTGAAATTCATTGTGTATACTGAATGGCAGAGACTGGCAGATTGAAAGACTACAGATTTAATCAACAGTCCTTCAGTTAACAGTTCATAAAAGTAGTTACAACTAAGGAAAATCAAGTAGAAGAATAATGTTTGGTACATAAAAGACATAAAATAATTTACGAACAAAAAGATACAAACCAGTCTCTGAAGTTTAATCCATTCTAAAGTTAATTTGTCTTTACTCATTCAACTTACTTGCCAAGCATAATCATGTTAAATAATTACATCTAAAATAGAACTTGAGAAAATTGAGTGTTCTTCTCTGAGTGAACTAAAAATGATTCATGTATATATTGTTATTCTAAGAAATACTGTAATTTTAAACAAAAGAAATCTAGGATTGAAGATATTTCTAAATGGTTAAGAGTACTTGATGCTCAATCATGAGGTCAAAGGTTCAGATCCAAGTTTATATATAAGAACCTTTGAATTCATATGGGTCTGCAACTCCAGGTTTTTTGTTTGTTTGTTTGTTTGTTTTTTGTTTTTGTTTTTGTTTTGAGATGACACAGAGAGAATAAAAACTGGGGCTCTCTGGGTTTTAGCATAGCTGAGAGAATATAACACTCATGATCATGGACAGACTTTGACTCAAAGAAATAAAATGATATAGTGATAGAAGAAACTATCTAGTGTTATTATTTAACATATATGCACATGCAAGCACATACATGTGTGCATTCATTTTATACTCGGGTCTCCATTTTTTCCTGTGTACCTCTACCATTCATGCAAATTATTGCCAAAGACCACCAGAAACGTCTTAGAGTAGATCATAGTAAGCAAAATGCAAATATGTCACTTATGGCAACCATTGTTTTGAATATATCAAGAAACTTTTATAAAAGATTAAGTTATTTATTTTCAGTAATAGAAGACTCTGAAGAAATTATCTAGGTAATTATCTTCAAGACTTTTTCTACTTTTCCTTTTCCAGTAACCCATTTGTCTCAGAAAATGGTTCTAATCATTTACTCTTTCTTTTTTTTTAAATTAACAATTAATCTACAACTGGAGATATCATGACATGAATTTCTTCAGAATAAATTAAAAATAGATTAATACATTGGTCTTAATATATTTCTTTAAAGGGGTGCATTAAACTTTGTTCTATTTGGGATTATTATTATAACATGATTTCAATGCCAATACAGGAATGAAAATAAGTGTGAAGTATTTTAGCTTATTATCAAAGCAAGATATGTTATTGACTTAGAGATTAGGAATCCCACATTTGTGGACAAGAAATTGATGATAACTTATACCTTATTAATCAGAACTATATGAAGACACATCAAAAAACTTTCCATAAAATTATCTAATCATTATATTCTGGTTAAAATATGCTTTGGTAAAATGTGTCATATCATAATTAAAATGCATTAGATTTAAAATAACCAGGTTATTTCTAAGCTTACATATCATGTCTTTTACTTTTTATATTATTATATAATAACATCAATTCTGCTTTCTTATTCCCCTGTCCAAATCCTCCCATATTCCCTTCCTTGCTTTCTTTAAAGGCCATGCTCAATTTTTCATTAATTGTTGATTATATATATATATATATATATATATATATATATATACATATGGTAAGTCTTTACATTTCTAGTTCCATGTATAATTTTAGGGCCAAGTATTTGATATTGGATAACCAATTGTTATGATTTTCCCTAGGGAATATTATTTCTCTCATTCTTAGATTCCTTAGTTCCCTGTACCTCATCATATAGGGATCAAGGTCTCTTGGGCGTTTTTCTTTTTCCCCTCTCCTTTTTGGCATGCCTATTGATGTCATTTTTGTATAACTCATATAAACCAGCCATGTTCGTGAGACTTTATGTTTGTAGCTTCAGGCATTAACAGGAGACAGAGTCTCACAACCATTTCCCCAATCTATTGGCTCATGCAGTCTTTCTGACCCCTCTTTCACAATGTTTCCAGAGCATCCAGTAAATGAGTTATTATTATAAAAGTATCCATTAGGAGAGAGCTCCAAAACTCTGCATTTTGATTATTTGAGATCTTCCTATAATGGTCTTTCATCTCTTTCAAAGAGAACTCTCTTTGGTAAGGGTTGAAGACTACATTTCTCTGTGAGTAAAAGTGTAAATATCTTGAGTGTAGTTACATATTATGGTGGTTTAGAAAAATGGTGGTTGTAGGCTCTCCTCCAATATCCCAATAGCAGTGAGTATGTGGCTGAATTTCCAGTACCGGGCATGATATCTCTCTTGTTTAGTGAGTCTAAAGTCCAATTAGAAAGCTATTAAATAAAATAGCTTTTTGTAATAGTAGCACAAAGTGTGTGTGCTACTATTACATCTTTAGATTTACTATTCCATGCTGGTCATTTTTTTTTTTTTTTTTTTTTTTTTTTTTTTTTTTTTTTTTTTTTTTTTTTTTTTATTTTTTTTTTTTTTCTTTNNTGTCTGTTGCTGTACCAGTACCATGCAGTTTTTGTTACGATTGCTCTGTAATATAGCTTGAGGTCAGGCATGGTGATTCCACCAGAGGTTCTTTTATTGTTGAGAAGAGTTTTCGCTAGTCTCGGTTTTTTGTTATTCCAGATGAACTTGCTAATTGTCTTTTCTAGATCCGTGAAGAATTGAGTTGGAATTTTGATGGTCATTTTTGTGATTAATATGCCTCATAGATGGATAAAATTACTGGATGTTTCCTTCTTTTGGATGTATGAGTATCTGGTATCATGAAAGCTTGTCTTCAGAGAGGATGCATTCACATCAATTTCAGAGCAGGGGCCTCTGATCTCTGTGTCTGAATTATGTGATATCTTCAACAGTATGGTCTTATTTTCCAGCCAAGGCCAATAAAAATAGCCTGTGTACATTGGGTATCTCTTGGGAACTTTTGCCAACAACTTGCCAATGCCTGTCATGAATATAAACTGGGTAATCAAACTTTAAAATTAGTAAGAGGCAAAAGAGGAGACTTTGGCCACTCAGGTAAAATCAAAAGTAAAAACAGTGACACAATCTATGCCGGTGGTAGTGATGACTCCCTCAGCTCCCTTACTGGGGCTTCCTTTAGATATGTATCCTCCATTGCCTGAAAATTTCCCTGAAGAATGGGGTGAAGAATTTAGTAATCAATCTAATATTGAATTCTCTGCACTTCCTGATGGGGATTTAGGGGAGCCTATGAAAATGATAAGTTTACAACTTAGGTAAGCTAGGGCATGACAGGAAAGCAGAATTCCTTTCCCAATTCCTCCCTAGCCTCAAGAACTGCACTTAGTATTTCAGATGCACTAACTAATCTATTTAACCTCTAGAAGGAAAGCGTTAGATAGTCTTCACATATTATCTTGAGAGGCAAGAAATGAACTATAGCTATTTGAATCAGATAAAAGAGGCTTTTGTGTATCCACAGATCCTTTGCTGCCTTTAAACTTACTTATTTTTCTTACTAAATTATCTCCCACAGATATTATAACACAAGAGGATAAAACTCTGGAATGGATTTATATATACCATAAGAACCATAAAATACTGATTGCTTCTCTTACTCTTCTTTCTCAATTAGTAAATCAGGGGAGCATCCAATATCAACAATTATATAGGTTTGATTCTTGCTGTATTCTAGTGCCTTTAACTAAAAATCAGTTTTTCATAGCATTATAGAACTTTATGGATTTTTGAATTTCCTTCTTTGATTACTATAGAAAAGATAGGAAATCATTATTTTGAAACTGGTAAGCTTTGGTTTTTGTTTGTTTGTTTGTTTTGTTTTGTTTTGTTTTTATACAAAATGAATTTGTGATAACAAAAACATGTGCAACCTTCTCCCATTCCACAGGCAGAGACTTTAATCTTATTTATGGTTTATATAATTGTATAGGAGGAACTCAAAGTCTAGATATTCATGAGTTTATTAATATTTCTTTTTATTCACACAAACAAATGGAACTGGCTATTGATTCATCTCTTAGTTTATTCATAAACCTTCAATTAACCTTTTCAGATTCTGATTGTTGTAGGATCATTTCCAGGTATAGACTTATACACATGCACACTCTAACCTCCTAATGTAATAACGTTTCCCATTTTATATCTTGAGAATAAAACAGGCATATATTTGTCACTGTAGATGGATTCCCTGAAATATTATGGATTTCCCTTTTGATCCTTTATCAAAGACAATGTCAGAGAATGAGGAGACAATGGAAGTCACCAAAAGATAGTGACTCTCCAGCTGAAGGGCAAAAAGAGATATCAACTGAATCATGAGAAGACAAGTCTGCCCCCCTTGGCTAAGTTAAGACCCTCTGCACCAAGGGATAAGTTACTACTAATTGCTCTGTATTGATGACTGGACCTTGCTACTGTAATATACTCATTAATTCATCTAGAGAAAGGATTGCATTTATTTTTGCTTTGGGATTTAAATCAATTCTTATTTGTATCCCTATTAAAGTCAAACATGGCCTTACATTCATTTATTAATGGTTGAATAAATTCTATGGTGTAAATGTACCACATTTTTTTAGCCACTCATCCATTTATGGAAATGCAAGTTGTTCCTAATTTCTGACTATTACGATGGAGAAATAATGTACATTATTGAACAACTGTTTATATAAAAGGGTTAAACAACCTCTGGGTTTATGCCCAAGAATAATATAGCTGGATTTTGAGATAGAAATATTCCCAGCTTCTAGAGAAAGCACCACACTGATTTCTATAGCTGTTTCACTATAGAAGTTTCACTCTCTTTCTTTAGGAGATATAGGGCTGTTTAGGTCATTAATCTGATCCTGGTTTAACTTTGGGACTTGGTATCTGTCTAGAAAGTTATCCATTTCATCTATATCTCCTAAAGAAATAGAAGCAGTCATTAATAGTCTCCCAACCAAAAAAAGCCCAGGACCAGATGGGTTTAGTGCAGAGTTCTATCAGACCTTCAAAGAAGACCTAGTTCCAGTTCTTCTCAAAGTATTCAACAAAATAGAATCTGAAGGCACACTACCCAATTCATTCTATGAAGCCACAATTACTCTGATACNAAACATGGAGGTGGAAGCTCACGGTCAGCTATTAGATGGAACACAGGGTTCCCAAGGAAGAAGGAGCTAGAGAAAGTACCCAAGGAGCTGAAGGGATCTTCAACCCTATAGGTGGAAGAATAACCATGAACTAACTAGTACCCCCTGGGCTCGTGTCTCTAGCTGCATATATAGAAGAGGATGGCCTAGTTGGCCATCAATGGGAAGAGAGGCCCCTTGGTTATGCAGACTTTATATGCCCCAATACAGGGGAATGCCGGGGCCAAGGGGTAGGAGAGGGTGGGTAGGGGAGGAGGGCCGGGAGGGGGGAGGATATAGGGAACTTTCTGGATAACACTTGAAATGTAAATGAAGAAAATATCTAATAAAAGTTGGAAAGAAAAAAAAAAAGAAGTTTCACTCTCACTAGCAATGGCTAAGTGTTCTCCTTACAGCATGAGGGCTCATTTGTTTTATTGATTTGGTGATTCTGACTGATGTAAGACAAAACTTCACAATAGTTCTGATTTTCATCTCCCTTTTCCCACAGTTCCTTATCCCACTCATCCTCCCCCTTACCTCTGAGAGAGTGATCCCCAGGCACATGGCCTCCCTTTCCCTGGGACCTCAACTCTCTTGAGGAATAGATAAATCTTCTCCTAGTTAGGCCCTACCAGGCTGTATATGTACCAGGTGTCTCAGACCACCCTGTATGTTCCTGCTCCTTGTTGATGGCTCAGTCTCTGGGAACTGCCTGGGTTTCAGATTAGTTGGAGCTCCTGGTCTACTTATGGAGTCACCCTCCTCTTCAGCTTTTTCAACCTCTCCTTCCCCTAATTCAACCATAGGGGTTCTCAACTTGAGTCCAATGGTTGGGGGTATGTATCTGTATATGTCTCAGTAAGATGCTCATAAAGCCTCTCAAAGGACAGCCATGCCAAATTCCTGTCTTCAGTTTCTTCTCCATTTTTATCCCTCCAGTTCTTTTACACAGGAACAATTCTGGATCAGATATTTTGACTGTGGGTTAGTTACCCTCTTCCTCTACTTGAGGCCCTCTCTACCTACTGGAGGTGGACTCTTCAAGTTCCTTCTCCCTATTGTTGGACAATTTGGCTAAGGCCACCTCCAGTGAGTCATGAGAGACTTTCACCTCCAGGGTCTCTGATATATTCTAGGGATTTTCCTATCTCCCCTCACCATGAGGTTGCATATTTCCATTCATTCTCCTGGCCCCCTTGGCTTTTCTCCTGCCCTCCGCCACAACTGATCCTGTACCCCTTTTCTCCCTGCCTTCTCCAACCCAAGTACCTCCCTCACTCTGCATCCTGTGATTATTTTCTTTCCCTCTCTGACTGGGATCGAAGCATTTGGCTTGTTAACCTTCTTTAGTACTGTGGGTTGTATTCTAGGTGTTCAGTACTTTTTGGCAAATATCCACTTATCAGTGAGTACATACCATGCATGTCCTTTTGGGTCTGGGTTACCTGACTCACGATGATATGTTATAGTTCCATCCACTGGCCTGCAAAATTCATGATATCCTCATTTTTAATATCTGAGTAATACTCCAATGTGAAAATGTACCATATTTTCTGTATCCATTCTTCATTTGTGAGACATCTGTGTTATTTCTAGCTTCTGGCTATTATAAATAAGACTATAATAAACATAGAAGAAAAAGTAGAAAAGAGCCTGGAACTCATTGGCACAGGGGGAATTTTCCTAACCAATGAATACAGGCTCTAAAATCAACAATTGATAATTGGGACCTTATGAAACTGAAAAACATTTGTCAGGCAAAAGCCACCATCAATAGGACAAATTGGCAACCAACAGATTGGAAAAAAAAATCTTCACTAATTCTACACATGATAGAAGGCTAATATCCAAAATATATGAAGAACTCAAGAAGTTAACGTCCAAAAAAATCAAATATCCCAATTAAAAATGGGATACAGAGCTAAACAGAGAATTCATGACAGAAGAGTCTCCAGTGGCTGAGAGACACTTAAAGAAATGTCCAAAGTCCGTAGTCATCAGGGAAATGCAAATCAAAGTGGCCCAGATATTCCACCTTATGCCAATCAGAATGTCTAAGATCAAAAACTCAAATGACAGCACATACTAGTGAGGATTTGGAGAAAGAGGAACACTCTTTCATTGCTGGTGGGATTGCAAACTGGTACAACTACTCTGCAAATCAATCTGATGGATCTTTAGAAAACTGGAAATGCTTCTATCTGAAGACACAGTTATACCACTCTTCGGGATATACCGAAAAGATGCTGCACCATATCACAAGGACACATACTCCATTGATTATTTCTTTAAGTGCTTCTTTGTAATTTGGGCTTCTTCTCTGGGGATATATTTTTTTATATCTGTATTCCATTTTTTCAGTTAGGATATTTTTGCTTATTTTTAAATTCTATATATATTTTGTATATTAGCTTTCTACTTAATATAATGCTGGCAAAATATTTCTTCTTTGCTTCAAAGGTGGTGTCCTTTGTTATACTGTGCTAGCTTTATAGGTAAATGTTGCTTATATTTTTAAACATAATTTAACCTTATTAAGTGTCTTAATTTCTCCATGTATTGTGATTTAATGTTTTGTTTGGTAAAGCATTATGGGCTGAGATTTGTGGTCTCTTAAAACATGCAGAACATCTTGACAAGCCCTTCTGTTTTCAGAATCTCTATTCATAAGTAAAAGTTATTCAATTATGTTTTCTTTTATATGTTGTTTGGTCTTTCTCCTTTGAATAGTTTTTTAATATTATTTATTTTGTTTTGTTGTTGTTGTTATGTTTTCATTTGTCATGGGAAATTTCTTTTCTTTTCTAGTCTCCTTAGTGTTCTGTATGCATCCTGTACTTCGATAGGCATCTCCTCCATTAGTTAAGGAATTTCTTTCTTTGATTTTGTTGAAAATATTTTCTGTGTCTTTAAAGTGTGCCTTTTCTCCTTTTTATATTTCTGCTTATTATAGAGTTGGTCTCATCATTGTGTCCAAGATACCTTGGGTGTTTGTGACTGGTTTAATATTTTCATTAACTGGGGTATTTTTTAGGACCCAAATTTTAAATTTTCCAAAATGGCAGTAAAAGGACTATGATAGTCTTGGCTCTTACTAGTGGATAGATCAGAACCTACTCTCAGAATTTCTCATAAATCTGTGAAAAGAATCTTTGTCTGCCAAGAAGGGTCATGTCCTTATGTCCTCTTACCTAAGACAAATAGAGCATGTAAGTCCTTACTAATGTGTAGCTTGTCCTAATACCAAAGCATACTTTGCAGCCTCCTGGATCTCTCCATTCTTTCCCCACTGTGCCATCTTCCAGGCTTGCCAGTTTGCTGTCTTACCTTCAGATCCAGGAAATTTCCTTTATATCAGCTTGGCTCTTTGTCC
This sequence comes from Mus minutoides, assembly GCA_902729485.2. Classification (NCBI taxonomy): domain Eukaryota; kingdom Metazoa; phylum Chordata; class Mammalia; order Rodentia; family Muridae; genus Mus; species Mus minutoides. Next base: position 1,499,339 of record LR753329.1, on the reverse strand, counting down.
CCATATCTCTTCTCTCTGTACTGGAGTGATAGCTCTGGCCATTGGCAGTCGTAACGCTGCTCCACCTCATTGTTAGATTTTTTTCTTATCCTCTTTAAGACCCTTTAACATATTCATAAAAGATTTTTTTTAATCTTTGTCTGTGTTTCATGTATACTGTATTTCTTATGCCCTAGTATACTAGACTTGCTAAGCTCTAGTTAAGCTATACTGTATAGGCTATTATGAGTGTTTTTGTGATACTGGATTATTTGACATCTGTCTTTGACTGATTAGAATTCTATGTACTGTTATCTATTTTTTTTTGTGTGCAGTATATGAACCATTCTCTGGTTTCTGTTGTCATCCTTGGTACTTAGAAAAATATGGCTACTGTAAGTTGTCTACTAAGGAATGCTTCTAAGATTCTGCCCGGTGGCTTGGGTCCCATGTAGAAGGTATTTTTAGATATGGGAAGCTGACAGTTGTGGAGATGGGCTAGAAGGGAGTGGCAGGCTGAGCAGGTACCCTGGAGACAGGAAGCAGGTCTTGCCACCAAAAGCTGTATAGATCATGCTGTGATGGCTATTACTGGTTGTCAACATGATTACATTTGGAATGAACTACACTCCAGAAATGGAGGGCTTACCTGTGATCCAGATCTTGAGGCTAGAAGACAGGTTTCTTAACTTGATCATAACATGAAGATCTTGAGGCATAGTGGCCATGAAAATCTTAGGCCCAGGCAAAGTACTATGTTAATTCCAGGAGACTGAAGCAAGCAGATCTCTGAGTTCAAGGTCTACATAGAACAAAGCAAGTTTTAGATACAGGTTTTTCGGTACATCTTTAATCTGAGCCATACCTTCTGCTGGAGGCCTGCAAAAGTATGTTAGAAGAAAAATTCACTCTTCTTTGACTGCATGCATTTACTTTACAGCACATCTATTGGAACCTACTTCTACAGAAGACCAGCTTAAACAACTAGGCTCCTGGGACTGAGCAACTGCTAGATTCTTGGACTTCCCATTTACTGCTGCCCATTGTTGGGTTAGTGGGACTATAGATTTTAAGTCATTACAATAATTTCCCTTAATATATAAGCAGACATTCCATAAGTTCTGTGACTCTAGAGAACTCTAATAAAGACACATGGGAATGGGTTGCAGAGAAGAATCCACAGCAGGTGAGCTGCTACAGAGCTGGAGATAAGACTTGGGATTGGAACTGGAATAGAGGAGGTAGAGTGAAGATCACCTATTTGGTTGCCTGGTTGCTGGCTGTTTATAGGAAGTGCCTGCAGGAATCTGGGGCTCATATGGAGGATGGTGTGATGGATGAAGAGAAGAAGAGAAGATTTGTGTGACTCCCCTGGGGATAGGGGCAGAAAATAAGGGGGGAGCACATGATTGTCTCTTCTAAAGATCGGGGGATAAAAGAGAGAATTGGAAGTTAGGAGGGAGAGCAGAGATTCCAACCTGTTTTCCTGGCTGGTAAAGGCAGCATGTTTCCAGGGAATGTCTGATGGAGGTGGCATCTGAGGTAGAGGGATTGGGTGGTAAAAAATACTATAGGAGAAGATAAGTTAAAATTCATCTTTGAATCATTATCTTCAAATTATTAAAGCTTTATGTCTTAGGGTTTTTATGCTGTGATAAAACACCATGACCAAGGCAGCTCTTATAAGAACAACATTTAATTGAGGCTGGCTTACAGGTTCAGAGGTTCTGTCCATTATTATCAAGGTGGGAACATGGCAGCATCCAGGGAGACATGGTGCAGGAGGATCTGAGAGTTCTACATCTTCATCTGAAGGCTGCTAGCAGAATACTGACTTCCAGGAAGCTAAGATGAGGGTCTTAAAGACCACACCCACAGTGACATACCTTTTCCAATAAGGCCACACCTTTTAACAGTGAGACTCCATGGGTCAGGCATATTCAAATCATGACAGTTTATCAAAATATAACCAAGTTGCAAGCATATCTATCATACATTTGGATGGGATTTTATAATATTTGGCCTTTGCAGATTGGTAATTTTCACTAGAGTTCCATACTCAATATTTTTAATTGTCCTTATAGATTCTCAGTTCTTTTCATTTTTAAAGTACTGAATAATATTTAATATATTTATGTACCACTGTGTATATATTAATCTACAAGTTAAATGGAATTTTGGATGATTTGGGTTTGGGAGATGAGTAATAAACTTGCAATAAAACTCATGTCTAACATTTTGCTAAAGTTATATTTTCAAATCATTCAGATAGATAGATAGATAGATAGATAGATAGATAGATAGATAGAAAGATAGATAGATATTTATGAAGTCATATAATATTATTTAGTCTCCAAATAAATTGCTAAATATATTTATGAGTTGGCTGTATTATTTCATTTTACACTCAAATCAAATGACTTTCTGTTGTTATTTCTGCTTTTTCATTATAATATTTTCATTTTCAATTTTCTTATGTCCTATGTTGTTAATTGTCTTTCTATATGTTAATTTCAATTTAGATATTTAGTTTATTTCCATGTTGGTTTAGGGATTTTTTCTGTTTCCAAAAGAATTTTGTTTTATATTATTACATGTAAGAAATTTTGTGGGTTGTGTACAATTTGTCAAAGGACCTTCTATAAAATGTATGCTTTGGAAATAAATTTTGAACACTCTAATTTGTTTTGTTTTGTTTTTTTTTTCTTTTGTTGATGGTGTCTTTCCCAGGGAAGAATGAATGTTTAATTGAACCTAAATTCTTCAATGTTTTCATGAATTGTGCTTTTGCTATAAAAGATAAGACATTATCACCAAACCTAAGAAACCTAAATGCCCTCCTGTGGGGTTTTAAGTGCTTTATATCTGCATTTTATACTTAGTTCTATCATCCATTTTAGTTGAATTAAATGTGTTAAGATTTTATAGAGCTTTGTTTTTAAATGTTTTTTTTTAATTATGTGCATGTGTGTGTCCTTTTGTGGATATGTGTACATAAGTACAGGTTCCTATATAGGACAGAAGAAGATATCTAATCCCACAGAGCTGGAATAACAGACACTTGTAAGGCATTTGATGTGGGTACTTGTATCTTCACTCAGATACTATTTTTTTTTTAAATCAGTGAAAATATTTTAATGTCAACCAATATACATCTGAAATGTAGTAGGATAAAAAAATCAAAGGAAGTCATCACAGAAATCAATAGAAAACTATTTTTCAGTGCCAAAGGGAGAAATGAGACTTAAAGTTGAAAAGTTTTACCAGGAGCCATGCAACACAAATAAAAAACAAACAAACAAAATAAGTAAACAGCTGGGCCCAAAATGAAGCTTTAAATTACCACAGATAATGAGTTGATTGAAAAAGGTACCTTTCAGAGTGAGGTAGCACAGGTGGGTTAGAAGGAGTGTGGATTTGATGAGTGTTAACTCCATTCCAGCAACAGCAGATGGGAGGACGCCAGAGTCTTTGAGGGACTAAGGGGGAAATATGCCTGTATTTCACTAAGTCATAAGTTTTGCGGTCCTGTAAGGACTCAAATGGCTTACAAATTGGTCAACTATTTTCAGGATTTCTTGACAATGCATCCTCCCATGCAAGATTGCAACGAAGGGGAAGGGGGCGGCTTCTCAGCGTTGCTCGTTATGTGACCACCCACAATGCACCTGTGTAGAGTAGACCGTAAGGCTGGCAATCTCAAGAAAACTGCCAGGAAACATGAGTGGATGCAAGACAGCAGAGAGAATAATCAGGAAGTTAGGAGACACTAAGAATATGGTGGAGGTGGTAGCACATGCCTTTAGTCCCAGCAACTAGGGAAACGCCAGCAGGTGGATTTCTAAGTTTGATGACAGCCTGGTCTACAGAGTGAGTTCCAGGATGGACGAGCGGTACACAGGGAAACCCTCTTTCAGCCCTCCCTTCCCCAAAGGATACAGTGAAATGAAAATGTTATTTCTCTCACTAAGGAAGAAATATTGAGAGATAAAAGATTCATGGTCCAATGGAGTGACGGCATGATTCGGTGGCTGTTAGGAATTAAAATTAGCCATTTGATCTTCATACTACATTCTTTATTCTTTATGGGCTGTGGGATTGTGACATTAAACCCTCATGGAAGAAATCTGGTCTTATTGATTGAGCATTCCTAATCCTAATTTAAGTTCTCCTCTTCCTCTTCCCCCTCCTTTCTCCTCTTCTTTCTTCCTCCTCCTCCTCCTCTTCCCCCTTCTCCTTCCTCCTCCTCCTTTCTATTCCTCTTCTTTCTACTTCTCCTCGTTCCTCCTACTCTTCCTCCTTTCTCTTCTGAGATGGGGCATTATACGTCTTAGGATGACTGTGGATTCTTTTTTTTTCTCTCTCTCTTTATTAGATATTTTCTTCATTTACATTTCACATGTTATTCAGAAATTTTCCCTTACCCTACCGCGTCCCCGCCCTGCTCCCCTACCCACCCCCTCCCACGTAATGGCCCTGGCATTCCCCTGTTCTGGGGCATATAGAGTCTGTATGACCAAGGGGCCTCTCCTCCCAATGATGGCCAACTCGGCCATCTCCTTNGATCTCTGTAGCTCCTTCAGTGTGTGCTTTGTTCTTAATTCTAGGAAGGGGCACAGAGACCACATTTTGAACTTCATTCTTCTTGAGATTCATGTGTTTAGTAAGTTGTATCTTGGGTAGTCTAGGCTTCTGGGCTAGTATCCACATATCAGTGAGTACATGTTATGTGAGTTCTTTTGTGATTGGGTTACCTCACTTAAAGAGGAATATACACTCTTAACTGCTGATACTTAACACCACCCTCTAGAATTATTTTTATACAGCATAGCTGTATAATGCTGTTATTTCTATATAAGACTGATGATATGAAGTGAAACTGAAAGATATATAAAAATGGTGAAATTATGCAAGTCACATTTTAAAATATTGTTGACCTAGAGCCATGTAGAAAAAAGAAAAAAAAACATAATACTTGAAGAGAATATTATATATGTGGATAATGAAGAGAAAAAATAAGATGCTCAAGACTAAGTACATTCTCATCTCGTAAAAATAAGACAAGAAAATAAGTAATCATCATTAGTAATATAAAATTCCAACCAAATGTATGTAAAGAAAATTTAAGAGAAGATCTGTGAAAGACTCAAGTCTCATGACCCAAATCAATTACATAAATGAATCCTAATAGTGGTATAACTAAATGAAGTTTATTTTCCTACTTGGGAAAAATATAATATAAAAAGGCTGAATATATAAAAACATTGTTCAACTAAAACAAAAAATATAATCTGATTACTTTTATATGTTTACAGTTTTAACTTCTAGTATGCTTCATCTAAGGGAGGAAGGCTATTTTTATTTTTATTTTTACTTTTACTTTTATTTTTATTTTTATTTTTGGTGAGCCTATGGGAAATTAAAGAAAACAAAGATAAATTTGAAAATAATCCCCTTTTTTTGAAGGTACATACAAATAAAAATGTGCAAAGAGAGTATATGAAAATATTGCTAAAATAATTAAATGCAAATCACTGCTATAGACAGTTTAAGTAACAAATGAAATACCATAAATTTATGAAAAAAAAATGTACAAATGATATAGATAAAAATTCTCTCCAAATTGTCCCTAAGATAAACACAGAATGTTGTTTAGCCATTAGCAATAAAATAAACTTCTATTGACAGATGCAGGAATTCCATTTTCTAATAGCAATTCAAGATAAATATTTGTAGAAAATGGAATTACAGTGAAGTGTTCTTCAAACATCAAAATAAAATCCCTGGTCCCTATAATCTGAATATGCTAATTATGATAGATTGCAGATCTCATCTTTGAAAGAAAAAGTACTGAATAGCATGTTATTTGGATATCAGCACAAGTATAAATGTGGAATATATTTAGCCAGTTGGCTCTACCATACATTGTGTTTCAAATCTAAGTTGAAAATGTATGAGAGATGTCACTGTATGGCTACATCAATCATAATTACCCTAGCAATATACTATAAGGAATAGAAACCCAAAACACGTACACGTAAAATGCATGACAGCCTGTGACTGATCAGAGCACTAGTGAAATGAAGAAGGGAGGATCAAGTGTTCAAGGGCTCAAGATTCTACACTGTGAGCTAAATGTCACCATAGAATACATGAGATCTTGTCTCATTATGAAAATAAAACAAAACCCTGAAAAATTTACTAATATATACATTACAATAAATTTTCAATCATTTTATAAGAAGAGATATTTTGTTAATGTGTCTAGAACTTTAATAAAATATGAGGTTAATCCATAAATATATTATTGAACTATTCTGAAATGATATCAGGAGCCCTAAGCCATAGGCTTCTGCTTTTAGACTGGGTTTCTATACTAAATATTTAGAGGAAACAGTATAAGATATAGTGAATCTATATTTAGTCATATTTTCATATTTCATAATGTTAAGGTTTCTGCAAGTGAACAGGTCATACAGGTAGGGGTAATTTCTGGTTTTCTCCAAACAACTATTCTATGAACAATTTAGAGGAACTCCTAAGATATTAGACAAGTCTCAGCAAGGAAAGTTTGGAATTTTTTTTTTTTTATAATGTACTATTCAATGGTGGGGGAAGATTGTTCTCATTATACCTATAAGCATATGTATGATATTTAGGTGAGAAGTCTCAGTATTCTATAATATGAATAATACTGAAAGATAAAAACAATAACATAATTTTAATTTGTTAGAGGTTTACATAAAGATACACATTAAAGTTAAGAGGGTGATTGAATTTTATTTTAAACTATAAAGTTGTTGAGGACACATTTACCTAAATTTAAATATCCAAAGAGTTACATTAATGCCATGGAACAAGAAAACACCAGGGGCAGAGATGATGTAAAATAAACAAATACATGCAAATTATGATTGTATCAACTTAGGATTCCTTGTGTATGAAGCTTATGCATTTATCAACACTGAAGGCAGTGATGTAAAGGCTTCAAAACCTTCTGTTATGACTCTTGGGAGGTAATTCATTCATAACCTGGAACATTCAGTTGGGATGACTATTAATGTCTCTTTGAATCTCAGTTGAATCTGCAATGTTTTTAATGGATGCTTATTTCAGATTCATATGCAAAATATGTAATGTTTTTCTCAGCTGTTTTCTGTTAAGTATCTTATTCACATATGTCTACAGTTACACATTCAATAGTAGAATTGAACAATCATATTTTTTTTTTCTCTGAAGCAAAAAGAAAATAGTCCATTGATACTGGTAAATTTTCTTTTTACTCTTTATCAAGGCATTATTTTTATGTGGTACAAGAGTTAATTTCTTGGATATTTTATTTTGTCTTAGCTTGGACACTGCTGCTTAATACAACAATGGCTTACATTTAAAACATTGAGATGAATGTTGGCAATAAATTAGGTACAAACACAATCTTGTTGGAAGTCTAAAGTGGGACTAGAAACTATAAGAATGAATTCAATAATTACAATCATTACTTACAGGCCACTGAGGATTAATTTTATTGGCAGTAGTTCTTAGCATCTGACATCCTTTTATTAAAAAATAATCATATTTCTCTGAGACAGGTGCTATGATAATTCACTCTATCAGTGATAAAATACTTTAAAAACCATAAGAGTAATAATACTTATGTTTGAAAAGTCCAGTTCTGTTGGTGAGGAAAATAATGAGGCAGTTACATTGTCTTGTAAGTAATGTATTCAGCTTGTACCACCCTCTTCTCTATTTTCAGATACATAAAATACTTATTGTTGAAAATCACAAGATATTCTTTGAAAATCCTGAAAGCATTATGTTTAAAATTGAGGCTACTAAATTTCATTATATTATATGTGTTATCAAAAGAAAGGCCATTCAGAGACTGCCTCACCTGGGGACCCATCCCATATACAATCAACAAACACAGACACTATCACAGATGCAAAGAAGTGCTTGCTGACAGAAGCCCAATATGGGTGTCTCCTGAGAGGTTCTGCCAGTGCCTGACAAAAACAGAGGTGGGTGCTCTCAGTCAACCATTGGACTGAGCACAGGGTCCTCAATTGAATAACTAGAGTAAGGACCCAAGGTGCTGAAGGAGTTTGCAGCCCCATAGGAGGAAAAGCAACATGAACTAACCAGTACCCCCATAGCTCCCAGGGACTAAACCACCAACCAAAGAGTACACATGGAGGTACTCATGACTCCATCTGCATATGCAGCAGAGGATGGCCTTCTTGGTCATCAACAGAAGGAGAAGCCCTTAGTCCTGTGAAGGCTCTATGCCCCAGTGTAGGGGAATGCCAGGGCCAGGAAGCAGGAGTGGGTAGGTTGGTGAGCAGGGGTGGGGGGAAGAGGAGGGGATTTTCAGTTGGGAAGCCAGGAAAGGGGATAATATTTGAAATGTAAGTAAAGAAAATATCTAATAAAAATATATGTATTATCTTTGATAATAAATTCTAAGGTTGTTAATATATTTATAGCACTTCTATTAAACTAAATTTTACATCCTCTAGAAAACAATTGAAAATAGTCTGTCAAGATTTTCATGATGGATTTAATCTACCAAAATTCTTCCACATTTTGTCCTCTGAAAAATAACACTCACCCTAGCCTAGTTGTTTCATTCGACAAATCATGTGTTGACAGAGAACTGAAAGGAAAAGTTACTAGCAGAGATCAGCTTTCTTTTCATACTGATGATGATTTTGGTGAAATTACTTGTGTAAATTTATGACTGTCTAATTATTAGGGTCCTAGTAATCTCTTACTAATGTGATGCTAATCCGCATCTGAATTATAGCATGTCCTGATTTTTATTTATTTTATTTATTAGATATTTTCTTTATTTACATTTCAAATGCTTTCCCTAAAGTTCCCTATACCCACCCCCCGCCCTGCTTCCCTCCCAGCCCAATCCCACTTCTTGGCCCTGGCATTCCCCTGTATTGGGGCATAGAAAGTTTGTAAGACCTGGGGGCCTCTCTTCCCAATGATGGCCTACTAGGCCATCTTCTGCTACATATGCATCTAGAGACACGAGCTCTGGGGGTACTGGTTAATTCATATTGTTGTTCCAACTAAAGGGTTGTGACCCCTTTAGCTCCTTGGGTAATTTCTCTAGTTCCTCCATTGGGAGTCCTGTGTTCCACCCTATAGATGACTATGAGTATCCCTTTCTGTATTTGTCAGGCACTGGCATAGCCTCACTAAAGATAGCTATATCAGGGTTCTTTCAGCAAAATCTTGCTGGCATTTGCAATAGTGTCTGGTTTTGGTGGCTGACTAATGGATGGATCCCCTGGTGGGGTAGTCCCTGGGTGGTCCATCCTTTCATCTTAGATCTGAACATTGTCTGTGTAACTCCTTTTATGGGTGTTTTGTTCTCTATTCTAAGAAGGAATAAAGTATCCACACTTTGGTCTTCAATCTTGATTTTCTTGTATCTTGCAAATTGTATCTTGGGTATTCTAAGTTTCTGGGCTAATATCCACTTATAAGTGAGTGCATATCTAGTGACTTCTTTTGTGATTGGGTTACCTCACTAAGGACGATATCCTCCAGATACATCCACTTGCCCAAGAATTTCATAAATTCATTGTTTTTATTAGCTGAGTAGTACTCCATTGTGTAAATGTACCATATTTTCTGTACCTATTCCTCTGTTGAGGGACATCTGGTTTCTTTCTACCTTCTGGCTATTATAAATGAGAATGCTATGAACATAGTGGAGCATGTGTTCTTATTATCAGTTGGAACATTTTCTGGGCATATGCCCAGAAGAGGTATTGTTGGATCTTCAGGAATTACTATGTTCAATTTTCTGAGGAACCTCCAGCCTGATTTCCAGAGTGGTTGTACCAGCTTATAATCCCACCAGCAATGGACAAATGTTCCTCTTTCTCTACATCCTCTACAGCATCTGCTGTCATCTGAGTTTTTAATCTTAGCCATTCTGACTGGAGTGAGGTGAAATCTCAAGGTTGTTTTGATTTGCATTTCCCTGATGATTAAGGATGTTGAACAATTTTTCAGGTGCTTCTCATCCATTCGGTATTCCTCACTTGAGAATTCTTTGTTTAACTCTGTGCCCCATTTAATAATGGGATTATTTGAATTTCTGGAGTCCAGCTTCTTGAGCTCTTTGTATATATTGGATATTAGCCCCCTGTAAGATATAAGATTGGAAAAAAAAAACCAACTTTCCCAATCTATTGGTGGCGTTTTTGTCTTATTGACAGTGTCTTTTGTCCTACAGAAGCTTTGCAATTTTATGAGGTCCCATTTGTCAATTCTTGATCTTACACCACAAGCCATTGCTGTTCTGTTCAGGAATTTTTCCCCAGTGCACATATCTTCGAGGCTTTTCCCCACTTTCTCCTCTATAAATTTCAGTGTCTCTGGTTTTATGTGGAGGTCTTTGATCCACTTAGACTTGAGCTTTGTATAAGGAGATAAGAATGGATCAATTCACATTCTTCTACAAGATAACTGCCAGTTGTGCCAGCACCATTTGTTGAAAATGCTGTCCTTTTTTCAACTGAATGGTTTTGGCTCCCTGTCAAAGACCAAGTGACCATAGGTGTGTGGGTTCATTTCTGGGTCTTCAATTCTATTCCATTGGTCTACTTGTCTGTCATTGTACCACTGTTATGCAGTTTTTAATCACAATTGCTCTGTAGTACAGCTTAAGTACAGGCATGGTGATTCCACCAGAGGTTCTTTTATTGTTGAGAATAGTTTATGCTGTCCTAAGATTTTTATTATTCCAGATGAATTTGCAAAATGCCCTTTCTAACTCAGTGAAGAATTGAGTTGGAATTTTTATGGGTATTATATTGAATCTGTAGATTGCTATTTTTACTATATTAATCCTGCCAATCCATGAGCCTGTGAGATCTTTCCATCTTCTGAGATCTTCTTCAATTTCTTTCTTCAGAGACTTGAAGTTCTTATCATACAGATTTCTAGCTTGAATCCCTTTCTGGATCGTAAAAGGTAAGAAACATTCCCTTCCTTTTATTCAGGGTACAAGATGACTTCTTATTTATTTATATTTTTCCAATTTTATTAGATATTTTCTTCATTTACATTTCAAGTGTTATCCCGAAAGTCCCCTATACCCCCCATCCCCTGCCCTGCTTCCCTCCCCATCCACTCCAACATCTTGGCCCTGGCATTCCCCTGTACTATGGCATATAAAATTTGCCTGACCTTGGGGCCTCTCTTCCCAATGATGGCCAACTAAGCCATCTTCTGCTATATATACAGCTAGAGACACGAGCTCTGGGGGTACTAGTTAGTTCATATTGTTCTTCTACCTGTAGGGTTGGAGACCCCTTCAGCTCCTTGGGTAGTTTCTATAGTTCATCCCATGGGAACCCTGTGTTCTGTCTAATAGCTGACTGTGAGCATCTACTTCTGTGTTTGCCAGGCACTGGCATAGCCTCACACGAGTCAGCTATATCAGGCAATATCTTGCTGGGGTATGCAATAGTGTCTGCTTTTGGTGGCTGATTATGGGATGGATCCCCAGCTGCAGCAGTCACTGGATGGTCCATCCTTTTGTTTTAGCTCCACACTTGATCTCTGTAACTCCTTCAATGAGTGCTTTGTTCCTAATTCTAAGGTGGGGTGAAGTGTCCACACATTGATCTTCATTCTTCTTGAGTTTCATGTGTTTAGCCAATTGTATCTTGGGTAATCTAGGTTTCTGGGCTAATATCCACTTATCAGTGAGCACATGTTCACACTGGCTCTTCACCTTATTCAAACCAACAGCAGTAGATTGAGTCTTTCTTTTTTAAGGTACAATTCTTTTGCTTGCCTCCTCAATATATAAGAAGTCTTATAAAAAGGAAATACATTCACAATGACCATGATGAAATGTTGGGGGGCTGAACAGGAAGGGGATAATTACTGGACTGCATAAAAATATTAAATATAATAATAAAATGATAAATAAATATTCTTACTTAAGGTGATTTGAAATGCAATGTACTTACATCATCAATTTGAATTCTGGTATGTCAAACAATGGCACATTTATAGTTTCAAAGGATTAGGTTAGGTCCTAGCTAACCAGGAACCATAACCATGGCAAATATTATAAAAGAAAACATTTAACTATGGATTACTTCCATGTTCCAAGGTTTAGTATCATGGCATGAAGCATGATGGTAATCAGGCATACATGGTGCTAAAAAAGACCTGAGTCTTGGAGAAGTGAGCAGCAGGAAGAATGAGATACTGGGCTTGTTTTGAGTTTCTGAAATGTCAAATCCCAATCCTAGAGACACACTTTCTCAAAAAAAAAAAAAAAATCGACACCTATACTAACAAGGCCACAAGTCCATTCATGAGTCTATGGTGGATATTTTCATTTAAATAATCAGTCTCAATTAGATGCCTGTAGTCAAGTCTGTAGGATATTTCTTGATTGATGTGGGAGGGCCTAGCCAAGTGTAGGTGGAACAAATTCTGGCATATGGTCTTGAATTCTATAAGAAAACAGGCTGAGCAACTCCTGGAGAACAAAGCTCTTAAGCAGTATTTCTCCATTCTCTTTGTTTCAGTTCCTGCTTCTAGACACCTGTCTTGAATTCCTACCTCAATTTCTCTCCATGATAGAATATGGCCTGACAGTTAAAATGTGAAATTCTTCCCTATACAATTTGCTTTTAGTCATGGAATTTAAACTCAGCAATAGAAATCAAACAAAGGCAGACTATTTTGTTTTTAAATTTGCTTACTGCCTATTCTTTTTCAGGTCCACTGCACCACCTGCCCCCCCCCCCCTGCAGATCTGGGTGCCCAACCCTCAACCCATATCTGCTGCAACCAATCCAGTATTGACTGTGTGGCAGGCCCAAAAGCTAGGATGCAGTCCCAAAGCAAAAAGTTCAGGGAAACTTAGTCTCCTGGAACCGTGGCATTCTGTAAAACTAATGTTCCAAACTTGTCCTTGTGTTGTGTGCTTTTCTTTTTCCAGTATTGTTTTATTATAGGTACCTCCAAGTGATGACTTGCTATATACCAAAGCAAAATTGAACTTTGCTTTCTGGCCTTCACCAATATCCTAGGCAGTCCTTGAGCTAACACTTGGCTTGAAATTGAGTTAGAATGTTACCTCTTCAGTAACATTCAGTGCTACATCCACTCTAGTAGCAACCCGTGTGACAGGCTGAAAAGTCTAGGCACAGTCCCAGTGCAAAAAGCCTGGGACTTTAGTCTCCTGGAATTGTGGCATCCTGTATAAAGAATGCTCCAACGTCCTTGATTTAGTTAGTAAACAGATCTGTGTGCTTTCCCCTAATATTGCTTCATGATAAGTGCTTCTAAGGATTCATATTTTAACATATAGCCAAGTTAGATCCTAGGCAGTCCTTGATCCAACCTTGAGCATGAATAGCTAAGTCACTGCCCTACACAGGAATTCACCACTACCTAGGAATAAGAAAGTTTGCGACCTGAGAAGGAACCAGACTAGATACCTAGAACTATAACTAGCTGAGTTACACCCAGATACAAGTATTTACAATGGCCTAGGGGGAAGGTGGACTACGACAAGGGAAAGAAGCCCTTGCCCCTGGCTCCTAAGTTTAAGCTGACCTCAGGTGGAATTGTTTTTGATCCCAGTGTTAACCTTGAATCTTATCCCAGTTGGTTCTTGCCAGTCCTTCCCCGCTTGTATTACAGTTTTGTTATCTTGCTGGTGTGTCACCTAACTTCCCCATTTTCTTCTGTATAAAAGTCTGATGCTCAATTTAACAAATTACACTCAGATATTACACACTCCCTTGTGTGTCGTGTCTGTTTGTCACTCGCTGAATCTTTGCACACTTCCTCAAGAGAACTCCACCCATGCAGGCAGGGGACCCAGAGGGCCTGTGGCAATTCAGAATCACCTCTAGTATTGTAAGAGAGATAGTGAAAGAAATCAGGTATTACTATCTACTACATAGAGTTAGAAATCTAAGGGCAAGCTTAGCAACGTTTAGAATTATTTTTTTTTATAGTTATGCATGGCAACTACATTACTTATTAGTAGAAAGTTTTAGAGTTATTAAGCATCCAGTAACCTCATTGTACTTTGAAGATGTGTCACCTAACTTCCCTATTTCCATCTGTATTAAAAGTCTGATGCTCGCTTTGAGAAAATACATTCAGATTCAGCACTCTTTCTGTGTTCATGTCTGTTTGTCGCCTTTTTGCCAACTCCCCGCCCACCTTTACTGGGACTCTAATTTTCCTGCCAACTCCCTGCCCACCTATACTGGGACTCTAATTTTCCTGTGGATTGAGGGGCTCACTGAAGCCAGTCCACGGTATCGCAGAAGTACTGCTCAAACATAATACACAGGATTGCTATGACAAGGGGCAGAGGAGGCCTGCTCTAACCAGAGATACCGCACTGCCTGACTCCCAGGAGGCTTTCTTTAACCTAGAACACAAGCTTCACCTGCTCCCAGCAAGGCAGGTGCTCCAATCCCGGACACCCAGACCAATAAACACCAGAGACAAGCATATGACTAAAGACAAGCCCAGAAACATAATCAACAGAAGCCAGTAAAATTTAGCACCATGAAAACCTAGCTCTCCTACTATAGTAAACTATGGATATCTTACCACAGCTAAAGAGCAAGATTTTGACCTTAAATCCCATCTCATGATTACCATAAAGGCCTTTAAAGAGGAAACAAAGAGGATATAAATAATCCCCTTACAAAATTATAGGAAACACAGGTAAATAGGTAGAATCTTTTAAAGAGGAAACAAATATATCTCTTAAAGAAATATAGGAAAATTCAATCAAAGAGGTGAATGTAATGAAAAAAAATGGTTCAAGCCCAAAACATAGAAATAAAAACACAACAAAACAAACAAAACAAAACACAAATAGAGGCAACCCTTGGGATGGAAAACCTAGGAAAGAGAATTGGAACTACAGAAACAAGCATCACCAACAAAATAAAGGAGATGGAAGAAATAATCTCAAGTATAAAAAATACAACAGAGGATATTAATACATTGGTTTAAAATTTTTGTCTGGCAAAGGACACTATCAATAGGAAAATAAAATCAGAAACCCACAGATTTGAAAAAAGATCTTTACCAACTCTATATCCTATAGAGGGCTAATATCCAAAATATACAAAACCTCAAGAAGTTAGACTCCAGGGAACCAAAAAAAATAAATAAATAAATAAATAAAATAAAACCAAAAAACAAAACAAAACAAACAAACAAAAAAACCCACTATTAAAAATGAGGTATAGAGCTAAGCAGAGAATTCTCAACTGGGAAATCTTGAATGGCTGTGAAGCACCTAAAGAAATGCTCAACATCCTTAGTCATCAGGGTAATGCAAATGAAAATGACACTGAGATTCTACTTTACACCAGTCAGAATGACTAATATCAAAAACTCAGGTGACAGCAGGTGATGGTAAGGATGTAGAGAAAGTGGAACACTCATCCATTGCTGGTGAGATTGAAAACTGGTACAACCACTCTGGAAATCAGTCTTGCAGTTCCTCAGAAAATAGGGTATAGTACTACCTGAGGACTCAGCACTACCACTCCTGGGCATACACACAAAAGATGCTCCAACATATAACAAGGATACATGCTTCACTAAGTTCATAGCAGCCTTATTTATAATAGCCAGAAGCTAGAAAGTACCCAAATGTCCTTCAACAAAGGAAGGGATACAGAAAATATGGTACATTTACTCAATGGAGTACTACTTAGCTGTGAAAAACAATGAATTCATGAAATTCATAGGCAAATGGAGGGAACTAGAAATATCATCCTAAGGGAGTTAATTTACCCAGTCACAAAAGAACACAAAAGTACACATGGTAAGTGGATATTAGAAAAAAAAAAAAAAGAAAAAGAAAAGAAAGAAAGAAAAGAGCTCAGAAAACCCACAATACAACTCACAGACCACATGAAAAAGAAGTAATACCAAAGTGTGGATGCTGCAGTACTATTCAGAAGTGGGAAGAAAATAAACACAGGAGATAGAGGGAAGGAGAGATCTGGGAGGGAGAAAAAGGGAAGGGAACAGGTGGGCAGGATCAGGTGTGAGAGGAGAAGTGGGAGAAATACAGAGGGTCAGGAATTTGAAAGAAGGGGTGTGGGAATGGTAAATGGGGGTAGCCACTAGAAATTCCCTGATACCAGGTGTAGTGGCTATCCCTGGTTGTCAACTTGACTATATTTGGAATGAACTACAATCCAGAATTGCAAGGTTCACCAGTGACCCTAACCTGGAGGCTGGGAGATAGAAGTTTCTGGTCTGGACCTTGGTATAGATATCTTGAAGCATAGTGGCTATGGATTCCAGAAGATTAACTCAGGGAGATCTCTGAGCTGAAGGTCATCTGGGATTAAAGGTGTGATGTCACACACCTTTAATCTGTTAAATGTGTGATGGCACACACCTTTAATCTGGGCTACACCTTCTGCTGGAGATCATATAAGGACACTGGAAGAAGAGAGACTAGTTCTCACTCCTTCTTCTGCTTGCTGAGTGGAACCAAGTAACTGCTAGATACTTGGACTTCCATTCACAGCTACTACTGGACCATTGTTGGGAATTGGACTGCAGACTGTAAGTCATCAATAAATTCCTTTACTATATAGAGACTATCCATAAGTTCTGTGACTCTAGAGAACCCTGACTAATACACCAGGGATCCAAGCATTTCCCAGAAATGAACAGGGATAACATTAGCTGAAATACCCCTGAATAAAAGGGGGAGGGAGAACCTTTAGAGACCATATCCAGAGGTTAGGCACTGACCTTAGTTTAAGGATGGGGCCATCCACCCATCTCAAAACTGTTAATTCAAAATTGTTCCTTTCCAAAGGATATTAATGGACAAAAAGTAGAGCAGAGACAGAAAGAAAGGCCATCCAAAGATTGCCCTAACTAGGAATTTATCCCATCTGCAAACACCAAACCCAAAACACTATTGCTGGTGCCAAGAAGAGCTTGCTGATAGGAGCCTGGTATAGCTCTCCCCTGAGAGACTCTGCCAGAGCCTGACCAATACAAACATTGATGCACATAACCAACCATAAGACAAAGAATGAAACCCCAATGAAGGAGTTAAGGGAAGGACTTAAGGAGCTGAAGGTTTAGCAACCCTACAGGAAGAACAATACTATCAACCAACCAGAACCTCCAAAACTCTCAGGGTCTAAACTACCAACCAAAGTATACACATGGAGGGACCCTTGGCTCCAGCTGTATATGTAGTAGAAGTTTACCTTATCTGGCATCAAAGGGAAGGAAGGCCCTTGGCCCTGTGGAGGCTCAATGCCCCAGCTTTGGGGAATGCTGGGGTATTGAGGTAGGAGGGTGTAGGTACATGGTTGAGCTTCCTCATAGATGCAGGGGGTACAGGAGAGTTAGTAGTAGGTTTAACTGGGAAGAGGGATAACATTTTAAATGCAGATAAGTAAAATACCCAATAAGATGTAAAACAAGAGAAAATGCAAAGTGTAAAATGTTCCTAACCAAAACCATCCAGAAAATTGGGGCACAATAGACCAAAGTTAAGAATGAGCAGAATAGAAGAAGGTGATTATTTCTAGTTCAAAGAGCCAGAAAACATCTTCACCAAGACCAAAAAAGAAAACTTTTCTAAGCTAAAGAAAGAGATGGTCATAAAGAAGCCTACAGAACATCAAATAGATTGAACCAGAAAAGAAAATCTTCCTCCTACATAATAATCAAAGTACTAAATATACAGAACAAAGAAAGAATATTAAAAGTTATAAGTGGGAATAGCCAAGTAACACATAAAGGTAGACTTATCAGAATTACACCTAACTTCTTAACAGAGATTCTAAAAGCCAGAGGATCCTAGATAGTGTCTTGCACACAATAAGAAAAAATAGATGCCAGCTCAGGCTACTATACTGAGCAAAACTCACAATCACCATAGATGGAGATAATAAGATTTCCCATGACAAAGCCAAGTTTAAACAATATCTTTCTACCAATTCAGCCCTACAGAGAATGAGAGAAGAAAATCTTGAACACAAGGGAGGGTAACTACATCCAAGAAAACTCACAAAATCACATCAATTAAAAAACCCAAAAGAGGAGACTTGCACAAACATAGTACCAACAACAACAACAAAATAATAGGAAATAACAACCATTACTCATTAATATCTCTCAGCATCAATGTACTCAATTCTCCATTAAAAAGATAGGGGTCAACAGACTGGAGACCTAAACAGGATCCATCACTCTGCTGAATACAATCAGCACATCTCAGCAACAAAGACAGGAACTACGAGTACCAAAGGCCTGAAAACATGGTTTTCAAACAAAGCAGCCGAAGAAATAAGCTGGAGTCGCCATTCTAATATCCTACAACATAGACATTCAGCCAAGAGTAATCAAAAGAGATGGGGAAGAACATTTCATAGTCATCAAAGGAAAAATCCACCCAGATGAAATTTCAATTCTGAACATCTAGCCTCAAATGAAAGGGTACCCACATTTTTAAAAGAATCTTTACTAAAGCTCAAAGCACACAATGAACCTCACATAAAATTAGGGGGAGTTCAATACCCCATTCTTACCAATGGACAGGTGATTGAAACTGAAACTAAACAGAGACACAATGAAACTAAGAGGAGATATGGACCAAATGGTTTTTAACAGATATCAACAGAACATTTTAACCCAAAACAAAAGACTATACTTTCTTAACACCTCAGGGAACCTTCTTCAAAACTGACCATATAATTGGACACAAAACAAGCCTCAAAGATAGAGTAAGTTTGAAATTTTATCAGATAACCAAGGAATAAGGCCAGAATTCTACAACACAAAAACAGGAATCTCACAGATTGTCTTAGTCAGGGTTTCTATTCCTGCACAAACATCATGACCAAGAAGCAAGTTGGGGAGGAAAGGGTTTATTTGGCTTACACTTCCATATTGCTGTTCATCACCAAGGAAGTCAGGACTGGAACTCAAGCAGGAGCTGATGCAGAAGCCATGGAGGGATGTTCTTTACTGGCTTGCTTTCTCTGGCTTGCTCAGCCTGCTCTCTTATAGAACCCAAGACTGCCAGCCCAGAGATGGTCCCACCCACAAGGGGCCCTTGATCACTAATTGAGAAAATGCCTCACAGCTAGATCTCATGGAGGCATTTCCCCAACTGAAACTCCTTTTTCTGTGATAATTCCAGCTGTGTCAAGTTGACACAAACCTAGCCAGTACACAGTTTGAAAAAAAAAAAAGATATTCACTAACCCTACATTTGACAGAGGGCTAATATCCAAAATATATAAAGAACTCAGGAGGGCTCACCTGTGATCCAGATCTTGAGGCTGGGAGACAGAAGTTTCTGACGTGGGTCTTGGCATGGAAATCTTGAGCATGGTGGCTATGAATCCCAGGAAACTATGGCAATGAGATTTCTGAGTTCAAGGTCATCCTGGGACAAAACAAGTGCCAGACCTATGTGTGTTGCTACGTACCTTTATTCTGGCCAAACATTCTGCTGAAAACTTACATAAGGACATTGGAAGAAGGAAAATTTGTTCTTCTTTACCTGCTTGTATTTACTTGCCAGCACATCTGTTGGAATTTACTAATCTTGTGGGAGTGAGCAAGTACTCTATCCTTGTACTTCCTATTCAATGATGACCATTGTTGGGGAGTTGGATTAGAGAGAGTAAGTCATCTTAACAAATCCCCTTACTATATAGAGACAATCCATAAGTTCAGTGACTCTAGAGAACACTGACTAATACATATACAATAGAGAAAAAAAGCACACAATAAACATATACTTTCAATTCTTTATACATATATTTAATAAAACTGCTGTTTAAATGAAAACAATTTTGATATAGAAAAACTAGGCAGCATATATGTTCTACAATGTAGTGATAAGATGAAAAACAACACTGTCCATTTGGATAAAGATATGGAAGATTTTAAATATTTACCTATAGCAGTCTTTCTTTCAGTCATTCAATATACAGAATATCATTGGGAACTACTTAAAGACATATATGGATAGATAGGAGAAAAACAAATAAGTCAGAACATTCCAAAAAAGGTGGCCATAGACCTTTGCCAAAAATGTCAACCAAAAGTAAAATTTTATGGAGATATCCTGAAGTATTGCTTTTATAACCCAACCACAGTATCACACATCAAAGAAAGCAATGTTGTATATTTCATAAAATAACTGTAAAGATGCCTATGGCCCAACCAGGCCTATTGTGGTAAGGAGCTGTTGTGGAACACAGCACTGGACAAAGGTCAAAAACTAATTATCTCTGGCCCACTAATGATATCTGGCTTTGTAACTCTCTTTAACTGTATTGGGAGCTAGCAGTTGATGGCTTCTGGAAACAATATTGTCTTGCTTATTTTGTGGCAGAACTGCTAACTTCTTTTCTCTTCAACTCTCTGTGCTTAAGTAAGCACTGGAGAAACATAACTCTTTAACTCTCTTATTATTGATAATTAAAGAAGCAATAATTTAAGCTATTTGACACATTCTGTTCAGTATCAGTCACTTAAGTAAGAAGATTTATTGCTAGAACACCCTATCTCTGATGAATCATCCAGGAGCCCATTGCTGACCAGGTAAGAGGTTCAGAACGTGTTAACTCTTTTTGAACAAGAGATAAAGGAAAAGAAAGGAGAAGAGAGGAGAGGAGAGGAGAGGAGAGGAGAGGAGAGGAGAGGAGAGGAGAAAAGAAGAGAAGAGAAGAGAAGAGAAGAGAAAAGAAAAGAAAAGAAAAGAAAAGAAAAGAAAAGAAAAGAAAAGAAAAGAAAAGAAAAAGAAAGAAAAGAAAAAGAAAGAAAAGAAAAAGAAAGGAAAGGAGTCTTTCAAACAAACAATATACAAACTGGGTGAGGCAGAAAATGGCTGCAATACCTTTCTTTACTGCTTTTAGCCTTTTGTTTTTATAGATTTTACACAAAAATTTCTCTATTAAGAAAGAATTATCCTATAGATAAAATATTACATAAAAGGGGAGTTACAGAAAAGTATAAATGAGTTCAAAACACATATTTATACTATAAGCTCATTATTAGTTCAGGGCAAGAGTTTTTACATGACCTGGCCTTATCATAGTGCATAACATTGGCTTCATTCCTGGACTTGAATGTTTTTCCTTGGACACAAATTTTCCACAAGGTTATATCTCCTTTCAGTGTAACTTATGAAAGCTCATTGTATTTCTTATTATGCACCATTTACATTCTCTTCTTGATTCTAACCTTATTACAATTTTTTAGAAAAGCAACTAAAACCTTTTAAAGCTTTTTTTTCTAAAGACTATTTCAATCAAATCAAGAATTCTATGAAATAATTAATTCATCTAAACAGCACTCATTCATAAGATTTCATCTTTATATTTATTTTCAGGAAGTCTGCTCAATAGAGTAGGCTAATGCCAAGGAACATTTAAGTATGTAATGATGACAGGAAAGTCATATCAGGATCAAGAAGTAATCCTGGGATGAAGTCTCTTGGAGCCTTCCTCTAAGATCTCACTCATTGCAGACCATGGAAAGGGGTTGAGCTACCTCCAGGAAGGTCACCTGATAGCCATAGCCTTTACTAGATGGCTCCTGACATAAAGTCTGTAAAGAATTATTTGAAAGTTCAGGTGGACAATCATTCACATAAAATAAAAATTATGAATTGCTTTCCTATGCATTCAGTAAAACTACAATGGCAGTTGTATCACTTTACATCTGTGCCAATCAAATAATAAATTTGTGATAGAGGGATGAAAACATAAAATACAAATCAAATTGATTGAAAAACTAAGGGTCATAGATACTTATTCCTGGATTTCTGGAATGGCAAGAACAAAATACAAATGCTCAAAAAATGTTATTTTTCTTCCAGAAAAACAATTATATATAGGCACTAATATTTTGAAAAAAAATAACTATGATTCAAATATTTTCATCCACAAATATATTTCTCTGTAAAGAACATTATAAACATTACAGATATTAAATAGATAAGAGTGTTACAATCTATTTAGACTGTTAAGTTTAACAGATATGTTTCTTTTCTTCCTTCAGATTGGAAATTGTTCTGAAATGATTTCCTTACATAATCTTACTGTAGTTTTTTCTTTGTTCTTTCTGGAATTTCTAAAATGAATGTATGCTTTTGCTTGGTGTAAGATAGCATCATCCCACTGGCTTTTTGCACTGTTCAATAACTTGGGCTTTGTTTGTTTTTATCTGTGTGAATAGATTGTTTCAAATTATATGCTATTTATATTTTGAAATTTACTTTCTGTTGAATTTTACATTTCAGTTATTATAGTCTTCAGTTCCAACTTTTTCAGGCATTTATCTTACAATTTCTTTTAAAAACCATGTTTAAAAAGAAGTTCTCTCATTGTGTATGTGTATATTGTATGCCATGTGTGCACAGGTATTCTAATAGGCCAGAAAAAAGGATTTGATCGTTTATTCCTGGATTTAAAAATGCTTGTGAAACGTCTGACCTATGTACTAGGAATCAAGTCCTCTGGAAGAGACACAAATTCTATATCTGATCATCTTGAGCTCCCAAGTGTCCAGGTTAATTGTCTACTTTGATCTTCCTGTGAATTCCCTGTCCTCTTCAGGTCCCTCATTTTTTATTGTATATTTTATTTAAATACAATTCAAATGTTATTCCCTTTCCAGTTTTCCCCTCTACAAATCCCCTATCCCATTCCCAGTCCCCTCGTTCTATGAGGATATTTCCCCACCCATCTGCCCACTCCTACCTCACCTCCCAGGCATTTCCCTACAATGGGGACTGGAGTCCTCACAGAATCAAGGGCTTCTCCTCCCATTGATGCCCAACAAGGCCATCATCTGCTACACATGCAGCTGTAGCCATGGGTCACTCCATGTGTACTCTTTGTTTGGTGGTTTATTACCTATGAGCTCTGAGGGGTCTGGTTGGTTTATATTATTGCTCTTCCTGTGGAGTTTCAAACCCCTCCAGCTCTTTTAATTCTTTCTCTAACTCCTCCATTGTGGTCCTCTTGCTCAGTCCGACGGTTGGCTGCAAACATCCGCATCTGTATTTGTCAGGCTCTGGCATATCCTTTCAAGAGACAGATATATCAGGCTCCTGCCCCGCAAGCACTTCTTGGCATCCTCAATAGTGTCTGGGTTTGGTGTCTGTATATGGGAGGGATTCCCCATGTGGGGCAGACTCGAGATGGCCTTTTCTTCAGTCTCTGCTCTACACATTGTCCCCAAATTTCCTTTAGACATGAGCAATTAAAAGAAACCCACATAAGAAGAGATAAAAGGGGATTAGCTCTTCATAAAGAAGTAGCAATGTGAAAATAATTTTTATTTGCCAGATAAAATTGTAGTCTCAGAGACTTACTGTTAGAATCCACCCTCTGGCTGGATGGTTCAACCTGACTGTTATAGCTCAAACTTCTCTGAAAGCTGTGTGATTCAAATTGTCTTCGCTTGGCCTCTGACTGAGTTGTTCTACTACAAAGAATACTATATTGAAAAGGTGCGGAAAGAGTGGGCAGACTTGTTTAGTTCCTGATTTCAGTGGGATTGCTTCAAGTTTAAATTGCTGTGGGCTACTGGTTTGGACTATATTGTTTTTACTGTCTATGTATTTGCTTTGAATTCCTGATCTTTCCAAGAATTTTAACAAAACTCCACCAGAGAAATCCTACAGATGATAAACAACTTCAGCAAAGTGTCTGGATATAAAATTAACTCAAACAAATCAGGAGCCTTCCTATATTCAAAGGATAAACAAGGTGAGAAAGATATTAGGGAAATAACACCCTTCACAGTAGTCACAAACAATATAAAGTATCTTGGTGTGACCCTAACCAAACAAGTGAAAGATATGTAAGACAAGAACTTCAAGTCTCTGAAGAAAGAAATTGAAGATCACTGAAGATGGAAAGAAGTTCCATGCTGATGGATTAAGAGGATTAATATAGTAAAAAATGTCATCTTGTGAAAAGCAATCTACAGATTCAATGCAATCCCCATCATAATTCCAACTCAATTCTTCACTGAGTTAGAAAGGGCAATTTGCAAATTTATTTGGAATAACAAAAATCCCAGGATAGCAAAATCTATTCTCAACAATAAAAGAATGTCTGGGGGAATCACCATCTTCTGAGCTCAAGCTGTACTACAGAACAACAGTGAAAAAAAAAATGATATTTGCACAGAGACTGACAGGAAGATAAGTGGAATAGAACTGAAGACCCAGAAATGAACCCAAACACCTATGTTCGCTTGATCTTTGACAAAGGAGCTAAAATCATCCAGTGGAAAAAAGACAGCATTTTCAAAAAAATGGTGCTGGCTCAACTGGCAGTTAGCATGTAGAAGAATGCAAATCGATCCATTCTTTTTTTTTTTTTTTTTTTTCAATATTTTTTATTAGATATTTTTTTTGGAACATTTTTTTATAATTAGATATTTTCTTCATTTACATTTCAAATGCTATCCCAAAAGTCCCCTAAACCCTCCCCCTGCCCTGCTCCCCTACCCACCCACTCCCACTTCTTGGCCCTGGCATTCCCCTCTACTGGGGCATATAAAGTTTGCTAGACCAAGGGGCCTCTCTTCCCAATGATGGCTGATTAGGCCATCTTCTAATACATATACAGTTAGAGACACGAGCTCTGGGGGTTCTGATTAGTTCATATGGTTGTTCCATCTATAGGGTTGCAGACCCCTACAGCTCTTGAGGTTTTGACACTCTTTTTTTTTTTTTACATTTAATTCTTTTTATTCCCATTTTTTATTAGATATTTTCTTCATTTACATTTCACATGTTCTCCCCCAAATCCCCTAAACCCTATAGAATTTCAAAACTTCTGTTAACCAAAGAACACTGTCCACAGAACAAAATGGCAACCAACACACTGGGAAAAGATCTTTACCAACCCTATATCGATACAGGGCTAATATCAAATATATACAAAGAACTTAAGAAATTAGACTCCAAACAACAAATAACCTTATTAATATTGGTTATTAAAGAACTAAACAATGAATTCTCAATTGAGGAATATGGAGTGGCTGAGAAGCCTCTAAAGAAATGTTCAACATCCTTAGTCATCAGGGAAATCCAAATCAAAACAACCCTGAGATTACACCTCATACCATTCAGAGTGGCTAAGATCAAATCTGAGGTGACAGCAAATGATGGTGAGGATGTGGAAAAAGAGGAAAACTCCTCCATTGTTGGTGGGAATGCAAGCTGGTACAACCAACCTCAACTTCAGTCTGGGAGTTCCTCAGAAAACTGGACATAGTATTACCTGAGGAACTCCTGTACATATATCCAAAAGATGCTCCAACATAGAACAAGATACATGCTCCACTATGTTCACAGCATCCTTATTTGTAATAGCCAGAAGCTGGAAAGAACCCAAATGCCCTTCAACAGAGGAGTGGATACAGAAAATGTGGCACATTTACACAATGGAGTAGTAGTCAAGTATTAAAAATAGTGAATTCATGTTAGTTATAGGCAAATGGATGGAACTAGAAAATATCATCCTGAGTGAGGTAACCCAACCACAAAAGAACAAACATGGTATGCAATCATTGATAAGTAGATCTTAGCTCAAAAACTTGGAATACCCAAGATACAATACACAGACCACATGAAGCTCAAGAATAAGGAAAACAGAAGTGTGTTTCCTTATGTCCTTCTTCAATGGGGTAACAAAATACTCACAGGAGCAAATACAAAGACAAAGTGTGGAGCAGAGTCTCAAGTAAAGGCCATCTGGAGACTGCCTCACATGGGGATCCATTCCATAAATAGTCACCAAACACAGACCCTAGTGTGGATGTCAAGAAGTGCTTGCCGACAGGTGCCTGATATAGCTGTCCTTTGAGAAGCTCTTCCAGAGCCTGAGGTATACAGTGGTGGATGCTCACAGCCATCCATTGAAATGTTCACAGTGTCCCCAATGGAGAAATTAGAGAAAGGACTGAAGGATCTGAAGACATTTGTAATCCTATGGGAAGAACAATATCAACCAACCAGAGCTCCCAGTTACTAAACCACAAACCAAGGAGTACACTTGGAGAGACCCATGGCTCTAGCAACATATGCAGTAGAGAATGGCCTTGTTGGGAATCAGTGGGATAAGGGGTCCTTGGTCCCATGAAGGCTTGATGCCCCAGTATAGGGGAATGCAAGTGCAGGGAGGCAGGAGTGAGTGGGTAGTTGGGGGTACTTCCTCATAGAAGCAGTAGGACAGGGATGGGGTGGGGGGTTCTTGGGGGAATTGGGAAAGGGGCTAATATTTGAAATGTAAATAAATAAAATATCTAATAAAACAAAAATATGTGTTAAAGGCATGTCTGTATTCTAGCAAGAGGGATCAATGGTATGTACTACAGTTGTGTGTGTCTGCATTCCAGCTAAATCATATCTTTGGATATGATCCCATGCTGGAGCAGCCATGTTACTGTATTAAAATTCCTCTACATTGAAAAAACTTTGAAGAATGAATAGAAACAATAGTACCTAAATTTGATTTGAAGAGGGGTAAGATGAAGAAGGATATTTCTGATAAAGAGAACAATATGTAGAGGATATAAATACATAAAACATAGCCAATCATGCAATTGGAAACAGATACTATTGAGACATAAATTTCATACTAATACAGTAAGTTTAAAATTTTTGTTAAAAATTAGGACTAAAACAAAAACTAAACAAATGAATTGTAATGCAATGATTGGTTAAAACCATTCTTTTTTTATTTTATTTTATTTATTTAGTTAGTTAGGTTTTTTTTTGTTTGTTTGTTTGTTTGTTTGTTTTTTTTTGAGACAGGGTTTCTCTGTATAGCCCTGACTGTCCTGGAACTCACTCTGTAGACCAGACTGGCCTTGAACTCAGAAATCTGCCTGCCTCTGCCTCCCAAGTTCTGGTATTAAAGGTGTGCGCCACCACGCCCAGCTGGTTAAAAACTATTCTTGGCCTTCAACTTGAATAAATCTGGAATTCATTAAAACACTTAATGTGTGAAGTCTCAGTTTTAACCCATATCTTTTCTGGTCGAAACTTCTACCTTTAATCTAGGCCTTCTGGTAGCAATGTATATAAAGGATATGTTAGAAGGAAGCTCTTGGCTCTAGGCCTGCTTGCCCTCATTGTCAAGTCTACTTCATCACTGGCATTATGGCCTACTTCTTTGTATTCTGAAATATATGGAAGACCAGCTGAGGTAATCAGCCTGTGGGCTGAAGAATTAATTCTTGTATTCTTGGTGTTTCCATTTGTAGAGAGCTATTGTTGAGCTAGCTAGACTATGGAGTGTCTAATAATCTATTCTAATATATCACGTGCCTTTATAAAGACATAGAGATATAGATATTCATTCTTTATGTTCTGCTTCACTAGAAATCTCTGACAAATATACTACTTTAGGAAAATCTACTTGAGAAATGAGATTTAAGCAGTAAAAAGGGTTGTGATGGCTTTGATGTAAGTAGAATTACCCTTATTTTGTTTTTATTTAATGTTTGTGGTTTACACATGACAAATGCTCATTAGTATGAGAGCTTTATAACAAGAGATTCACTGGGATTCCTTGTATTAGGGTGAAAAGTCAATCTTTTAAAAATAATTTCATTTTTAGAATTTTTCTATGCTGACTGATAAATGGTAAATGAAATAAATCACTTGTAGCTAATTGGGAATTTAGGGTGATTTTTTTTTTTCTAAAATCTTTCCTTATTAGGCTGTTTTCACTTTTGAAAATTATTTCTGGCATAGTTGACATGATCTGATATGATCTGGCTAGATGATGTAGATGGTTAGCTAGGCATCATTTGAAAAATGATATCCATGTTCCATTTACCAGCATTGAATACATTTTTCTTATTAACTCAAATGGATTCAAAGAACTGCATTTTTTTTCTAGGTTTAACTTGGTTCAGTATTTCAAAGTTATAATAGTTTGTTATAGTCTACTTTATTTTAAGAAAAATAAATGTAAAAAGTATATGTCCTATTACCTAGAGTTAGAAGGTATATATTGCATATATAAAATGCTTGTTATGAGACAAATATTCCTTTCTTGGTATTTTATCGTCTCCTTCTCTCTTACAGTCTCCCTTTGATTATCACATACATTTTTGATACCATCTGTGGGGAGAAAGTGGACTTTTAAGTAACACCATGTTTTTATTTATATGCTATTTTCATTTATATGTGCATGTGTGTGTGTGTGTGTGTGTGTGTGTGTGTGTGTGTATTTTAGGACATAAGTACAGTGCCTGAGGAGGGTGACGAAGAGCTCTTTGTATCTTTGGGTTCATTATAAGTGAGATGAGAGACTGTTTCTAGAAGCCCAATATAGGTGCTGGGAACTGAGCTTGTATCCCATGAAAAAGCAGTGGGTTCTCTTAATCATGGAATCATATGCCCAACCCTGATGAAATGTGTCTTTAAATTGAAATTATGTATAGAACTGTACTCAGAGCCTGATGTTTTAATGAAAATGTACTTAAGATATAATGCTACTCACATTTGTCCTTATGGATAAATCTGCTGAGATCACATCTTATTATAATTTTTTTTGAAATTTTGTTACATTCAGGAAACAGGAAAAAGTCAATATCTTCTTAATTACAGGAATAATGAAATCATCACACTGCTTACCAGTGTTATTGCCTATTTTCTTTATTCTATTAAAAATGATAGAGTAGCAAGGTGAAAAATAATGTCCTTGGTAAATAACTTAGAGATATGTTATGGCATCTCATTGAAATTTTGAACATGAATATGATAAGGAAATATATTGACATATATTATACTCCGTGAACTGGGCAAATACTCATACCAATATATTTAAAGCTTCAGTTTTTCAAATTATGCTTGGTTTACTATGGGGAGGAAAATCATGTTCATGTTCAATTCGTTTTTACTTATCCCAGTTATTTTCAGAAAATTCCATTTTTACTTCTAGTCAGACTCTTCTTGCTTGTCATATTTAATTGAGAGCAAGAGCTCAAGTCACACATCAGTATAAAGACCATCAGTAAAAATGTCATATTAAAATGAATTAAAGTAAATGGATTTATATACTATCAGTGGTTCTGTCAAGATATTTTATATCTTGGATTTCACATACCATATGTATGAAATGTCTATCATGTCTTCGTTTTATGATGTGATGTATGCATCAACTGTAGGGGGCCACCGCCTACCATAGACTGGGTTTCCCTGGAGGACTGGCCTGAGGCTGTAATGAGACTAAGGGGGATGGGGAAGAGAGATGATCGCCATGTCTACATGGTTGCTGCTCAAAGCGAATGTTTAATGGAGGACAAGCACTTGGGGAAAAAGAAGGAAGGCCCGCCCCCAGTCTTCTGTGCAGGCGTCTGGAGTTTGGCGGGAAGCCTGAGGTATCTCTGTCCCAGGTTTGCGCAGGTGGGCTGGTCATAGGTGGGCTGGGCGGAGCTGAGGTGGGCAGAGACACACAGAAGCAGGCTGTAGGGCCAATGGGCTATCTCTTAGCCTAATTAACAAGACAATAGATGCCAATGGGCGAGGCTCCTCAAGGCTTGGTCATGACATCAGCTATGCTGATGGAAGAAGGGAAGCCACAATCAACAATTATAGTAATGGCTTAACAATGTAAAATCAATTGGCATAAAGCTGTAATAAAATTATGTGTAAACCAGTGCAAATATAAGCATACAGATTAATTGAACAAAACACCAATTATAGAAGTAAAGGCTGAAAGTAATTAGTTATTGTACAATAAGTAGAGCGTATCAAATTGAAATGGAAAAAATATAAACAGTCAAGTATGCTAAGATAAACAGTCATATATGTATGTAAAATATGTTTTTAATTTCATTTTTTACCATATTATTTTTCCCATTCTCTCTTTTGTAATTACACAGACTTTGTTTTTATCCAAGAGTAAAAGTGAATTTTTAAAATGTAGTTCAGATGCAAGCCAGGAACTAGAAACACATTCTACCCAGGATCCCTATTGGCCACAGCTGGCAGGATCTCAAAAGAATTTACTCCCAAGTGGCCCACAATGAAGATGCTCTTCTATGAATCAGAGAAGGGAACAGAAACCAGGGAACTTGACACTCAACCTACAAAGATAAGACCAAATATCAGCACCCAGAATTACAGTTAGGCTAAAGCCAGATGCCTAGAAGTTAGCATAAAAACACAAGGACAGAAAGGACAATTATGTCTCTACTCAAGTTAAGGAAGCCTATTGCAGTAGGCAATAAGAAATGCAATAGAGCTGAAACACACAATAAAGACTTCAAAGTAGGTATTACACATGTTAGACGTTTTTAAAGATGATATGAATACATCTATTGATGAAATCTATGAAAAATAAACTGTGGAATAAAATGAAGAAGCAGTTCGAGGTGTGAAAGTAGAAATAGACATTAGAACCTCCAAACTGAAATAAGTCTGGAAATAAAAACATTAAGGAAGGCATATAGGAACCTCAGAGACAAGCCTCACCAAGAGGATACAAGGGATAGAACAAAGAATTTCTAGCATGAAAGACAAGAAAGAAGAAATGGATACTGCAGTTGAAGAAAATGTTAAAACAACAAACAACCAACAACAACAAAAACTGAGACACAAAACATCTTGGAAGTCTGAGATATCATGAAGAGACCAAGTCTATGAATTATAGGACTTAAGAAAGAAAAGAAATCCAGGTCAAAAGTACAAAAAAATATGTTCAACAAAAACATAGAAGAAAATTTTGTTAACCTAAAGTAAGAGATGCCTATTAAGATATAAGAAGCATAGAGAACACCAAAATAGACAAAACCAGAAAACAAGGTACCCTCAACACATAAATGTCTAAAGAAAATGTACAGAACAAAGAAAAATATTAAAAGCTTCAAGGAAAATGATCAAATAAATAGACTGACCTGTTAGAATGATTCCAGGCTTTTGAAAAGAAATGCTAAAAGACAGAAGGTCTGGACAGATGTTATACAAACTCTTACAAGCCACAGATGCCAGACCAGACTACAATAGTTAACAAAACTCTCACTAACAATAGATGGGTAAAAACAAGCACTTAAAGATAAAACTTAGTTTTAGTAGTATCTATCTATAAATCCAGCCCTATTGAAAGAACTGCAAGGAAAACTTTACACAGCAAAGGTTAAACACACCAAAGAAAACACATATATAATATTAGATTAGAAAATCAAAAGCTGATGGGGAAAACCCACACTACATCAATAAATGAGAGGGATTCAACAAACATTGCTCATTGAGAATTCTCAACATCATTGGTCTCAAAGTCCTCTCCCCCCTCAAGAAAAGACACTAATTAAATGGATTCAAACACAACATCTATCTTCTGCTACATCCATGAAGCAAAACTGTACATCACAGATATTTGGGGGTTTGAATATGCTTGGACCAGGAAGTGGCACTATTAGGAGGCGTGACATTGTTGAAGACGGTATGGATTTGTTGGAGGAATTGTGTCACTCTAGGGGTGGGGTTTGAAACCCTCCTCTGACTGAACCCAGACCTGGCAATCCTCTCCTGTATATGTGTTGGGGGCCTCATATCAGCTGGAGTATGTTGCCTATTTGGTGGTCCAGTATTTGAGAGATCTTGGGGGGGGGCGGCAGGTACAGGTTAATTGAGACTGCTGGTCCTCCTACAGTATGGCCCTCATCCTCAGCTTCCTCCAGATTTTCCCTAATTCAACAACAGGGGTCAGTAGCTTCTGTCCATTGGTTGGGTGCAAATTTCTGCATCTGACTCTTTCAGCTGCTTGTTGGGTCTTTTGCAGGGCAGTAATGATAGGTCCCTTTTTGTGAGTGCTCCATAGCCTCAGTAATAATGTCAGGCCTTGGGACCTCCCCTTGAGCTGAGTTTTACTTTGGGCCTGTCGCTGGGTCTTCTTTACCTCTCAGGCTCCTCTCCATTTATATCCCTGCAGTTTTTTTTTTTTTTTTTTTTTTTGGTTTTTCAAGACAGGGTTTCTCCCGAGTGCTGCAGTTTTTTTCAGACAGGAACAATTGTGGGTCAGGGTTTTAACTGTGGAATAGAAACCTCCTACCTCACTTGATGAGTGTCTTCCTGATGAAGGTATGCTGTATAAGTTCCCTCTCCCTACTGTCAAGAGTGTCATCTAAGGTCCCCCTGTTTGAGTCCTGAGAGACTCTAACCTCCCAGGTCTCTGGTACATTCTGGAGGGTACCCCCAACCTCCTACCTACTGAAGTTGCCTGTTTCCATTATTCATGATTGGTTTGCTGTCTCTTATATTGCATTCCATTCCAGGTTCAGCTTACAAAAGGAAATGCCATAAAAGCTTATACACAGGTGCAAGAAGTGCCGGTGGGTGGTTGGTTCTGGTCCAAGCTAATTGTAGGAAACTATACAAAGCAGTTCTACTGACTTCTATTGTGATTGTTTCCAAGGGCACAGAACAAAACAGAATATGTAATGAGCTTGGCATTTGAAAGTGTCCTTGTAACAACAGAAACATTTGAGAAAGTTCTCCTATAATGGCAGGCTAGCAAGGTAACAGCTAACTTGGCATTAACATTCCAACTAGGCCTTAATATTTTACTTAGAACTTAATAATAGAAAAATCCAGAGATGATAAGGACATACTTTAAAGAAATGTGCTCCCAAAATTTGAAAATTTTAAAAGAAATGGATAATTTTCTTGGTAGGTACAAATTACCAAAGTTAAATCAAGCTTAGGCAAGCAATTTAAGCACAACTGTAATGCCTAGTGAAATAAAAGCAACAAGTAAGTCTCTAAACCAAATACAAGCCCAAGGGCAGATGGTTTTAGTGCAGAAGTCTAACAAACTTTCAAACAAGAATATGTAACAAGCTTTTTAAAAGTATACATTAAGAAAACAAATACACAACCTTAAAACTGGGTGAAAATTTAAAAATAATTCTCAAAAGAGAAAATTCAAATGGCTGAGGAATGTTTCAATAAATGTTTAACATTCCTAGCCATCGGGAAATACAAATCAAA
This sequence comes from Mus minutoides, assembly GCA_902729485.2. Taxonomy (NCBI): domain Eukaryota; kingdom Metazoa; phylum Chordata; class Mammalia; order Rodentia; family Muridae; genus Mus; species Mus minutoides. The sequence goes on along the minus strand of LR753329.1, from coordinate 1,466,293 downwards.
ATGACTTTTAGATTTCATCTTAAATGTGTCTGAATGACCAATGTCAATAAAACAAATGACAGCTCATTCAGGTGAGGATTTGGAGTACAGGAAAAACAACATCCATTGCTGGTAGCTGTGCAATCTTGTACAGTCACTATGGAAATCAATGTGGTAGCTCCTCAGGAAGCTGGTAAGGGAACTACATAGGATTCATTCTTGGGCTTGTACCCAAAGAATATTTCATCCTGTTACAGAGACACTTGCTAACCTGTGTTCATTGCTGCTTTAGTTATAACAGAAAACAACCTAGAGGTCCATCAAAGGGTGAATGAAAAAAGACAATATATTACCTTTACATAATGGAATATTATTACTCAGCTTCTACAAATAATAAGAATAAGTAAACAAGTAAAATGAAATTGGAAAGTAAATGGATGGAGCTAAGACAATAATACTCAATATAGTAACCCAGATCCAGAAGGACAGATGTGGCATGTATTCACTTATATATGGCTGTTGATGTTACATCATTGATAAGTAGGCTATGAACCATATAACCAGATATTATATATAGGATACAGGACTAGGTCAGAGCAATGGGTCATTCTAGGAATGGGAAATAGAATATATATATATATATATATATATATATATATATATATATATGGATGAGAAGAAGTTTGAGGATAATACAGTAATATTGCCTCCATTCTTGTGTATGTATGTGGGGGTGTGGGGGTGTGCACATGCACATTTGCATAGTTGATTATTCATGAGCTTTCCTCTGTTTAGTGTGAACATTAGCATATGTACTAGTGTTTACATGTTCATCAAATGTTTACACAGTCATGTTTTTGAGACTGTATGAATGTAATATTCATGTGTAGACAGTCATGGTTTTGAGACTCTATGGATATAACTTTTGACATTTCCGGGAGCAACAATTTCACTATTACTTCAACTCTTAAAAATCTTTCTATCCTGTCTTCCACAGTGATCCCTAATCCTTAGGTTCAGGAGGTATGATGTAGCTGTACAAAAAGCGATTCTGTTCCACAGTTGTTTTGAGTGGTCTGAGTTTGCTGTAATGGTCTCCAGCTGTTACAAAGAGAAGGTTACTAAATGAGTGGTAAGAACTATACTTATCTGTGGAGGGAAGGACTAACATTTTGAATGTAGTTAGGCATTATTCTGGTTTAGTAAAATTGGTGTTTGTTGGTTGTCTTCCTAGATACATGACTTCACAATCCCTTGGTAGATGGCTAAGTTTCCGATACCAGGCATGATTTTTCTCATACTGAGCAGGTCATAAATACTCTTAGAAAGATATTGCTATCGCCAAGGTATGAGATAGAACAGTGATTGCACACTTCAGAATTTGCCACATGAAAAGTAGATTTTGTTAAACTTTAAATGGGATAAAAAAATAAACATTTTCCCAGAACAATTGCTGTTACACTGGTACATAGGTGATCTGATAATTTGCTCATGTGATGAAATCTCATCTGATAGAATAGCTGCCTTTGGATCCTCCATTTAAAACATGCTGTAGTTCACTGTGGCACCACCATTTCTTTGTATCCTATTCGGAACAATCAGGTGACTTGAATGGAGCTTTGACAAAAATCACTGCTTCTACATTTTCTGAGCCCCTAATGGTGCCATTAATGTCTTCAATAATTTAGAAATTTTGATGCTATATTTGCGTTACTGTTTTAATGGAAAGAAAAGCCTATATTGCTCTTTACCTTATGTTTTCTGCCATGAGGACTTACACATTTTAGCTCTAGGTGACCAGGTCAGAATTTTACCAACTTATGAATTTAACTATTCTGATTATGTATTTCAGAATTGGGGGAATAGCTCAGAAAGAATATGCGACCCACTGGTTCACACTGAGTTTAAACTACATTGATTGCCTTATTTCTACAAGTCTCTGTGGCCAATGGACTCCAGTAATGTTTTCAGGTCTCTTAGCACTGACAACAGGGAAGTAACAGGGTCACATAGTCCATGAACAGCAGTACCTCAATAAGAAATTTTCTCTATTAGGTGGTCTTGTGGCATGCTCATGAGAGGTTTTAATTGGGTTAAATGAGGTGGGTTGCAGAACCATTTTATGAGCTGATCACCAGACTAAGAAAAGGGAGTGAATGAATTGCTTTTTAGCATGCACATGTACATTGCCTCTCTGCACTTGGCTCTAGATATGGTTCTTTGTTTCATGTCCCTTCTATTGTGACATCTTTGCAATAGTGGACTGTAAGCTGGACTTTGTGAGCTGCATGAGTCCTTTCCTCAATAAGTTGTCATTGTCAAAATATATAAACACAGCAGTAGGAAGAAAGTTAAGACACCATTCAACCATTTGAATACCTGTAAATGTTTGAATCATTTCCTATACAATAAAAGCAAACAATTGTGTTTGCTTAACTATTCTGATACTGCCCATTTTATGTTTCATATTCCAGTCAACAAAACAATATTTTAGGGTTTTCAATAACACTGTACTCCAACATATTGCAGCTCATCTGTTTATTGTGTCCTTAATAAATTTTGTCTTATCCAGTTTTATGCTACTTTAGTGATCATCATACATCCTTATTACATTTTTCCAACCATTTCTTTAGATTTCTGAGTAGATTAATAAAAACATCTAAATTAAACTTCTTGAAATTTTAGCCCAACATATTGTATGTTACATTTCACTGAAACACAATTTTATTTGTAACTTCAGAAGCAGAGGCTTATTAAGATGTGTTCTGATGAGAATATACATTGTTTAACAGGGAAACTACGTCAGAAGAGAGACTATAATTTCTTCCAGTAATGTATGTAACTGAATTCAAAAGTCATTTTCTTGATATTAACAAGAAATACTTAATTTCTCATCATTAAGTATATGTGAGACTTAGTTGCTAGTTCACCTTCGCTATTTTGAAGACAAACATAATCTTAAGACAAGCGATGTAGATAACTCTAAGGTGCTAAGTATGGTCCCAACCTAGGATTTGATGTTTGCAAACAAGAATATTCAATCCTCCATTTATTGATATGTAAGTGTTAAGTTTCTGCATTCCAGAACTGCAAGCAAACACATTGCTTTAAGTTGCTACATCTGTGCTTATTTAATTTTCGATGTTTGAAAACTCAGCTCAGCTCATAATTTATTGTTTCTGAATCATTCCTTTGTGTTAATAGATCATAACATTAGCATTTATTTTATTGGTTTTGCACATATAATTTGGTTTGGTTTTTGTGGTTAGAATGAATAATACTCTCATGCAATGTAAATTTTGTCAGTTTATATGAATATTCACCTCTCTTATGTATATGTTTTGTATTAAAGTCTTTTGTTAATCTACAGTTGTCATGTATATTACACTAGCAGAGAACTTTACACAGTACTCACATTAATATTCAGTCTCAAATGATTGAATAGAAATCATAATTGCTATACACACTTTTTAAATGTTTCTAGTATACATGTGCTAATGTATACTAGATTATTTCTTTTATAGTAATAATGATTATGGGATAATATCTATATACTATTTTGCCTTAATTTATATTTTTCTAATAAGTAATGGGGATAAGGTTTTTCTACAAATTCTTAATATTAAAATGTTTTACTGTATATATATATATATATATATAGTGTGTGTTATCATTTGTATATATTATATAATATAAAATTTCAAATATGTTGGCCTATTTGAATTTTATGGCAATGGTCTGTGGTTTTGTATAGATTAAAGCTTTAACATTTCACATTCATATATACAATGCAAATGTTTTTGATTTTCTTGATGACAGGCATTGTGTGATTTATTTTTCTTTCATGGACATACACAAATTCGTATTTATTCTAGTTAGGGCACCAATGCCAAACCAAAGAATCAATTCCACCCAATATAGCTCAATAAATTAATACTTTTAGTGGTTAGGAGGATAACTGAAAATAACTAATTTCCAGGAGCATAATTGAGGGGTTACTTTTCAGTGTGGTTCAAAGGCAATGACCACATCTCTAAAATGCACAATTACGTTCAACCAAAGACTCAGAAACACTGTATTTCTGGAGCTGTTTAACCAACATTTGGGCAGCTTGTACAGAAGAATGCTGATTTCCTCAGTCATGATTTCTTGCTTTTATCCTTTTCAAGGCAAATCTGTGAATCTTGGGCATATCTGAGGTTCATATACCTCATAGGTTTTATGAAGTTTCTGAACTTTTTGAGATTCCCTCTTGCATCCAGTTCAGGTTATTTCAATGTGAAGAAATAGCTACACTGTTGTTTTCCTTCTGACCTCATGTCTATCAAGTAGAACTATGTAGCAGCATTGACTAACAAGCCATCCTTTCCTTCATTGACATATAGTGGTAACATAAAATTACATAAAAATGCATAAATCAGTTTCTAGATTAATTTGCATTTAAATTTTAGTTTGCCACTTTTTGTAAAACCAAGTTTGTTTTTTTGTTGTTCAGTATACCTAATATTGTAGTTTTCCCTTTATTATCCTTTGAAGGGCTGGATTCATGGAAAGATGTGTGAATTTGGTTTTGTCATGGAATACTTTTCTTTCTCCATCTATGATAACTGAGAGTTTTGCTGGGTATGGCATTTGTGTTTTCTTAGAGTCTGGATAATATCTTCCCAGGATCTTCTGGCTTTCATAGACTTTGCTGTGAAGTTTGGTGTAACACTATTAGGTCTGCCTTTATATGTTACTTGATCTTTTCTCTTACTGCTTTTAATATTCCATCTTTATTTATTGCATTTGTTGTTCTGACTATTATGTTTCTGGAAGAATTTCTTTTCTGGTCCAGTCTATTTGGTGTTCTGTAGGCTTCTTGTATGTTCATTGGCATCTCTTTCTTTAGGTATGGGAAGTTTTCTTCTATAATTTTGTTGAAGATATTTGCTGACCCTTTAAGTTGAAAATCTTCATTCTCATCTCCTCTTATCCATAGGTTTGGTCTTATCATTGTGTCCTGGATGTCCTGGATGTTTTGGGTTATGGTTCTTTTGCATTTTGCATTTTCTTTTTTTGTTGTGTCCATGTTTTCTATGGAATCTTCTGCACCTGAGACTCTCTCTTCCATTTTCTTTTCTTTTTTTTTTTTGTGGGGGGGGGGGTTGAGACAGGGTTTCTCTGTGTAGCCCTGGCTGTCCTGGAACTCACTTTGTAGACCAGGCTGGCCTCGAACTCAGAAATCCGCCTGTCTCTGCCTCCCAAGTGCTGGGATTAAAGGTGTGTGCCATCTCTTCCATTTTCTGTATTTTGTTGGTGATGGTTCCTGATTTTTTTTCCTAGGATTCCTATCTCCATAGTTATCTCACATTGGGTTTTCTTTATTGTTTCTACTTCCATTTTTAGATCTTGGATGGATTGTTTTGTTCAATTTCTTCACGTGTTTTATTGTGTTTTCATGTAATACTTTAAGGGATTTTTGTGTTTCCTCTTTAAGCACTTCTACCTATATAGCAGTGTTCTCCTGTATTTCTTTATGTTAGTATTGATTTCCTCTTAAAATCCTCTACCAGCATCAGAAGATATGATGTTAAATATGAATCTTGTTTTCCGGGTATGTTAGGGTATCCAGGACTCGGTGTGGTGGAAGTACTGTGTTCTGATGATGCCCAGTGATCTTGCTCTCTGTTAGTAAGATTTTTTTTCCAGATCAAGGTCCTGATTTTATTGTTGAAGGTCATAAGGCAAGAACTCTTGGTAGGGAATAGATCAATCATGTGGAAGTGCTAGGAAAATTTCAGGAGTTCGTGTAAGCTGCTTTGTTGTCACCATAACAAACACCTAAGCTAAAACAAAAATTAGACTCACAGTTGTGGATGTTTTCCATCCATGATCTGTTGGCTCCATTACTTTTGAGACAATGAATCATGGTCGACAAACGTAGGGTGGCAAGCTGCTTGCTTCACAGCAGTCAGGAAGCTAAGCAAAAGGAAGAGAGGGGGCCATTGTCCCCCAATTCCTGCCCAGAGTTTGCCTCTAATAATATCCTAAACTTTTTTATGATGTTTCAACTGTGCCAATGGTAGATTAAGCTTTTATTTATCACGTTTTTACATTTTCCCATTGCCATCTGGTAATCTCTGGTATTAGATGTTCTACTGTCTCTGGCTGGAGCTTGTTCCTTTGGTGATTCTGTTAGACTCTGTCAGCAATCCTGCGATTCCAACTCTCTCCTGATTCCAAAGGGTCAGAGACTTGCTGCAGTTAAGCTCTCCTCTGGTGGGAAATGTATGCAGAGGACTGAGGATAAGCTCTGCCTCCTGGCTGAAGATGAAGGCCCAAAGGGACCTTGTCCAAAAAGCTCTGTTGCTTCTGTGATCCACATGCTCTCCTGCAAGGTCTGGTCTTTGAGAGACCTTGGATAGAAGACAATGATCTCACCTGAGTCCCTGGGTCAGTGCCTTCCCTCAAGGCCAACTCTCCTTTGGTGGGAAAGGTGCACAGAGTTCCAAGGATCAGCTCTGCCTCCTGGCTGAGGATAAAGGCCTGAAGGGATCCTATCCAAGAAGCTCTGTTGTTTCTGTGGCCTGTGTGCTCTCCTGTGTGGTTTGGTCTCTGAGAGACTCAGGATACAATATAGTGATCTCACCTGATTCCTGGGGGTCATAGCCCATCCTGAAGGCCAATTCTCCTCTGGTGGGGAAGGTGCACAGAGGTCTGAGGATAAGCTCTTCCTCTTGGCTGAGGATGAAGGGCAGAAGGAACCCTGTCCAAGAAGCTCTGTTACTTCTGCAGCCTGTGTGCTCTCCTGTGAAGACTGGTCTCTGAGAGATCTGGGATAGATGTCTCTGGGGCAATGGGCTATGCATAGACAGCCTGGTCTCCAGTCGAGCTGAGGTCTTGAAGTCTGGTGGAACCCAATGGGTGGTAATTTCCACCTACATAGGATGGTAGGCATTCGACCATGTCTCCTAGACCCCTGGCTCCTGTTGAAATTACGGTCCCTACAGCCCCCACAGGAGAGGTTCATGCTTTTCAGTCACATAGACAATGTCCCAAGCTTCTGGCCTTCTGGCTAGACTCCTCCCCACAGTTACCTAGCAACTGCAAGATGCCAATCCCACTATAAGAGGAGCTGTTTGGCCCTTCCTTGCTCTCTTAAGCTTTTAGTTTCCTTTCTATCTCTAAGCTTTTACCTCTCTCTCTCTCTCTCTCTCTCTCTCTCTCTCTCTCTCAGCATTCAGCTTTCTCACTCTCTATCTTTCTCTTTCCTTTCCCCGCTTCTCTCTTCTTGGCCATGCCCAGTCTCCTTTTATTTTCTTTTTCTCCCTGCCATTCTACAATAAAGCTCTAAAACCATAGACTTTCTCTGTTCATCAAGGCCCAGACAAAAGACAATTGCCTGTGTGGGAACCAACCAGCACCTGTTCAACCCCTGATCTTCCTTTCCCCTCCAGAGCTGCGCGTGTTGCCCCAGGGCCCCTATTCTGTCCTTAGCTCCTCTGCCATATCCAGCATAGGATGCTGGAGGCTGAGAACCAGGTATAGGGGCTGCCCCTTGTCTACCACCAAACAGGTGGGGTCAGTGTCTTCATACAGCCAAGATGCCCGGCACCTGGGGCCACATGGAAAGCATCTAGCAGTCCTCCTGCATCTGCCTGCCCAGAGCACCAAAACTTTGCCCAAATGCAGGCTCTCTCCCTCCCCCGTCTTTTGTATACACCCTTGGCCCCACAGATGGAGATCTCACCTGAGTCCCTGGGTCAGTTCCCTCCCTCAAGGCCAACTCTTCTCTGGTGGGGATTGTGTACAGGGGTCTGAGGGTTGAGGATCAGCTCTTCCTCCTGGCTGAGGATGAAGACCTGAAGGGACCCTTTTCAAGAATTTCTTTTGCTTCTGGGGCCCATGTGCTCTCCCATGTGGTCCAGTCTCTGAGATACTTGGGATACAAGATGGTGATCTTACCTGATTCCTGGGGTCATAGCCCACTGTGGAGGCCAACTCTCCTCTGGTGGGGAAGGTGCACAGAGGTTTGAGGATCAGCTCTTCCTCCTGGCTGAGGATGAAGGGCAGAAGGAACCCTGCCCAAGAAGCTCTGTTGCTTCTGCTGCCTGCTTGCTCTCCTTTGCAGACTGATCTCTGAGAGACTCAGGGTTACAAGCTGGGCGTGGTGGCAGAAGCCTTTAATCCCAGCACTCAGGAGGCAGAGGCAGGAGGATTTCTGAGTTCAAGGCCAGCCTGGTCTACAGAGTGAGTTCCAGGACAGCCAAGGCTACACAGAGAAACCCTTTCTCGAAAAACAAGCAAACAAACAAACAAACAAACAAACAAGAAGATGGTGATATCACATACTAAAATATATTTTTTCATATAATATATATGGATCATGCTTTTCCCATTCCAAACGACTTTCAGATCTTTAACTCCAAACCACCTATTTTTACACCTGTTCTCTCTGGTTCTTACTAGGGAAAAAATAGACAACTGGAAGCAAATAAACAAAGTAGCATGATAAACAAAACAAAAATAAATAAGAATGAAAGAAATCCATATAGGTGAAGATAGGTGAAGAGACACACACTTATGTAAACAGAAATCACATATAAAATACAAAGTCAGAAAATAATATATAAGTAAGTGTTCTATGCCTCTGAAAATACCATTGAGTTTGTTTTGTCCTGGCAATCTACTAGTGGGCATAGGGCCTACACTGAAGTACAATTTGTATACTCAGTGAGACTCCATTGGAGAAAACTGATTTCTCCTTTGTAAGTGTTTACCAATTGATGATGTTATCTGGGAGAGGGGTGGAACTTTTGCTACATTCTCACTCTCATTAATGGGACCCCATCTGGCTTAGACCTGAATAGGCCCCATGCTTATCAGCTCCCTTGTGTTGGAAGACTTTGATTCCTCTGTGTCTTCTATCCCCTCAGGATCTTACAGTGGTTCCACATCTTTTGTATACTTCTCTGACTCCTGAGAGGGAGGCATTTAATAAGATTGAAGATTTTAAAATTTCCAAATCTCTAAGCATTGTCCAGTTTTGGGTGTCTGTGTTATTTCCTATCTGCTGCATGTGGAGGCTTCTCTGATAATAGTTGAGCAAGACCCAGATATATGAGTATAACAGAATGAAATAAGGAGTCATTTTATTGCTATGTAAATTAAGCAGGCAGTGGTATTTGGTTTACTGTAGGCCAATGGCCTATCTAGTCATAGCTACTTGGTCAAAGTATCAGTCATGGGTTCTGTCTTAGTCAGGGTTTCTATTCCTCCACAAACATCATGACCAAGAAGCAAGTTGGGGAGGAAAGGGTTTATTCAGCTTGCATTTTCCACATTGCTGTTAATCACCAAAGGATGTCAGGACTGGAACTCAAGCAGGTCAGGAAGCAGGAGCTGATGCAGGGGCCATGGAGGGATGTTCTTTACTAGCTTGCCTCCCCTGGTTTGCTCAGCCTGCTCTCTTATAGAACCCAAGACTACCATCCCAGAGATGGTTCCAACCACAAGGGGCCTTTTCCCCCTTGATCACTAATTGAGAAAATGCCTTACAGCTTGATCTTGTGGAGGCATTTCCTCAACTGAAGCTCCTTTCTCTGTGATAACTCCAGCTTGTCTCAAGTTGTCACTAAACTAGCCAGTACAGGTTCCAAATTAAAGAGTGGGTCTCAAATCTAATAAAATATTTGTTCGTTGCTCTCAGAGGTTTTGTGAATCTATTTTACCAATATATCTTACACTTTACTGTTAAAGATCGAAAGCTTTGTAGCTGGATTAATATTTACTTTCCTTATTTTTTTAAAGAAAAGTCTACTGTTCTAGGTTTTCATATGATTCCACAAATGGCTTTTAGTTATGACTGTCCCTTCTCATAGGCACTTAACTACCCTTTCTGTTCCTTCTCCATCACTGTTTCATTTTCACATTCAATCCCCACATACACCCACCCATAATGGCCCTTAGTTATAACTTTCTCTTCCCATAGGCAATTATATGCCCTTCTTGTTCCTTCTCCATCTCTATTTAGTCTTCAAATACAATCCCACCCCACTCCACCCATAAGTCTATATTCTATTTTTCCTCCTTGTCATATTCTTCCCTGTGCTTTAGTTCCTTACTCTTTGCCTAACCTCTGTGGTTATATGGATTGTGGCTCCTTTTTCAAAGAATTAAGTGCTAACATCTATATGTAAGTCAATGCACATCATATGTGATACTGTAACTCTATGTTACCTCACTGAAGATTTTTCTCTAGTACCACCCGTTTACCTTCAAATTTTCTGATTTACTTTTATTAACTTTAGAGTAAATCATTGTACACGTGTACCATGTTTTCTTTATTCATGCAGTGACAGATACCTAGACTGCTTCCAATTTCTGAAGATTATAAATAGAATAGCAATAAACATGTGGATGAGCATATTTCTCCATACATATTTGGTGTAGGCCTCAGAGTGGTATAGCTGAACCTGGTGCTGAATGATTCTTATCTACCTTAGGAACTGCCACACTCTGCTTTCCATGGTGCCAGCATGAGAGGGCATATATTTTATTCCTTTTATCTATTCTGACTTGTGTAAAAAGAAATACTGAACTACTTTTGATCTGTTTCCTTGATGACTAAGGTTGTTGAACATTTGTTTAAGTATTACTCAGCTTTAAGGATCATTTATGTATACAATCATATCTCTTACAAACAACAATACCTTACCTTCTGCCTTTCCAATTTGTATGCCCATGATTTTTTTTTAATTTGAATCTCAATGATCTTGTTCTTATTTGTATCTCCACAATTTATTTTATTATTGTCCTAGGTAAGACTTCAAGTACTATATTGAATACTATACAGAGGTTGGACAATCTTGTGTTGTTCTTTATTTCAGTGGAATTACTTCAAGTTTCTCTATAGGTTGATATTGGTGTGGGCTTGAGATAAATCATATTTATTATGTTGAAATCATGTGTTGAAAAAATATTATGTTGGTATACTCAATGTATCTGTTTTCGCAAGGCCTTAAAAAAAAACAAAAACAAAAAAACAACAACAACAAAAAAACCTCATGTCCTGTCTGATTTTTACAAAATTCTTTTATAGATTTTATGAGATGATCATGTGGTTTTAGTCTTTCAGTCTGCTTATATAATAGAGGTATTTATTAATTTAATGTATGTGTCTTAGTCAGGTTTTCTATTCCTGCACAAACATCATGACCAAGAAGCAAATTGGGGAGGAAAGGGTTTATTCGGCTTACATTTCCATCATCAAAGGAAGTCAGGACTGGAACTCAAGCAGGAGCTGATGCAGAAGCCATGGAGTGATGTTCTTTACTGGCTTGCTTCCCTTGGCTTGCTCAGCCTGCTCTCTTATAGAACCCAAGACTGCCAGCCCAGAGATGGTCCCACCCACAAGGGGCCCTTGATCACTAATTGAGAAAATGCCTCACAGCTAGATCTCATGGAGGCATTTCCCCAATTGAAACTCCTTTTTCTGTGATAATTCCAGCTGTGTCAAGTTGACACAAACCTAGCCAGTACAGTATGCTTACCCATTCTTTATTTTCTTTTTAAAAATTCACTTTATAGCCTAATTGAAGCTCCCCTCTCTCATCTCCTCCCAGATCTACATTAACACCCCTCACCCATTCACTCATTCTAGTTTCCTCAGAGAAGGGAAGGCTCCCCATGAGTACCAAACCTCTCTGGATCACAATGTGGCAATTGAAATAGGCACACCCTCTACATCTGAGGCAGCCTAGTTATAGGAAAAAAAGGATGCAGAGGCAGGCATCAGAGTCAGAGACAGCCCCCACTCTGTTTAGCAGGGGACCCACATGAAGACTAAGCTGCATATCTGCTACATATATGTACATCCAGCATGTGCATGCTCTTTGGTTTGTAGATCAGTCTCCATGAATCCTCCTCTTGATACAGGATGGTTTACTCTGTTAGTATTGTAGTATCCTGGACCACTCAGGGTCCCTCAATCCTTCCCCCTACTCTTTATTCTTGGATGCCTTGGATGAAGCCTACTTAAGTTTGAGAACCTTTTGGATGTGTACGTGGATTTGGATTGCAAATAGTACATAGGGACTGCTTGCATCATTTTCATAAATTAAAGTGGTCTGTAAATGTCTGCCTTTGTTGAGTATTTGTGTACTTTAGATATTAGAGTAATTGTGGCTCCATTAAAATAAATAGGCAATATTTCTATCTTGAGGAAGAATTGGAAATTAGTTTTGTAGTTCTGATAGAATTTTACACTGAATTAATGTACTCATGTTCCTTTTTTCCCAGTAATTAATTAATTTATTCACTTTACATCCTTATAGAAGCCTGCCTCCATCTCACAGTCCCCCCTCATCCCAGAGCATTTCCCCTCACTGATAGCCACTGTTCTCCTTTGAGGAGCAGCCCCTTCTGGGCATCCCACATTGGCACATCAGATCACTGCAGAACTCGGCACATCCTCTCCCAGTGAGGCCACACAAGGCAGCTCAGGAAGGGAAACAGGATGACAGGATGTATAGCCATGGTTTTCATTATTTGTTTGTTTGATTGTTTGGTTGTTTTGGAGATGTTTAGTTCCTGTTTCCATTCCACTAGGATTTAGATTGGGCCAGAGGAGGGACTGAGGGGTTCCTCATGTCAGAAGAAAGTTGGATCTACCACAAGGTTTGGCAGAGTCCACAGGTGATAGACTTAGTGTAGGAAGACATATCCTTCAAATAGTCTGCCTCAAGCCTGCAGATGAGACTGGGGAATTACAACGAAAGACAGGAGGATAAGGATTACTTATCATATTTCTAGACCAGTGTGGCCACTAGGTTACAAGTTAGGGAGTGTTTCTAGATAATGTTGGTTGACACCGAGAATCTGAAAAGGGTTAGAAGGACTGTTCAAAGGGTTTATAGGATAAAGAAAAGTAGAATTTGCAGATAGAATCCTGAGGTAATGGAGGAAGAGGGCGAGGACAATTCCCTGAAATTGATCCCCTACAGGACTTGGGATGTGAGGGTAGAATTTGTAATAGAGGACAGAAAGCAGAGTGAATATTGTCTATCTGATTCCAAGGCTAGTATGGTCATTGGATTTCCAGGTAGAAATGCCAAGAAAGAATGAAAATGCATGCTAGGAAGTTCAGGAAGGATAAGATTGATAACAGGTAGTATCAAAGCTGGATACAGCATGAGGTTTGATGCAGTCGCCAGGGAATAAAGGCAGAGAGGGATGTTAAATAGCTCCATGAATTTTAACTAGGCTGTTTTTAAAAATTACATACAAATATTGATCATATTATTTGCCTTTCTACAACTCCTGCCACATCCCCCTCACCTTCTTACCTACAGAACTTCATACACTCTCTCCTGCTCCTCTTCCCAAAATGTGTCAAACCAAACAAAGCAAGAAGTCAAAGTAAGAAGAAAATATCAAAGAAAATACACACATACACAAACCTACACACACATGTAGGAAGCGGCAGTTGCTCAGGAATGGCAGTTGCTCAGGAATGGCAATTGCTCAGGAATGGCAGTTGCTCAGGAATGGCAGTTGCTCAGGAATGGCAATTGCTCAGGAATGGCAGTTGCTCAGGAATGGCAGTTGCTCAGGAATGGCAGTTGCTCAGGAATGGCAGTTGCTCAGGAATGGCAGTTGCTCAGGAATGGCAGTTACTCAGGAATGGCAGTTGCTCCAGAATGGCGGTTGCTCAGGAATGGCAGTTGCTCAGGAATGGCAGTTGCTCAGGAATGGCAATTGCTCTGGAACAGCAGTTGCTCAGGAACGGCAGTTGCTCAGGAATGGCAGTTGCTCAGGAATGGCAGCTGCTCAGGAATGGCAGTTGCTTAGGAATGGCAGTTGCTCAGGAATGGCAGTTGCTCAGGAATGGCAGTTGCTCAGGAATGGCAGTTACTCAGGAATGGCAGTTGCTCCAGAACGGCGGTTGCTCGGAAAAAGCTGAGCTCCCTCTTCAGGCCCCCCTCAAGCAATAGCCCCTCCCGAACGGGCAATATGCTAATGGGTGTGGCTTGGTGCACCAATCTGCAACCACTACGACACCCCTCCCCCTTCCCTGGGAGAGTATAAAAGCTGCAGCTCTGCTGCTCTCCAGGGTCCTGGGAATCAACTATCAATGTGCTCCAGAATAAAGCTGACTGAGAAGATCCCCGTGGTGGTGTGACTTTCTTGCTGGTCTAGGGAGTCCGTGAGCAAGTGGTGCCGAAAACCGGGATCCGAAGATGATCTGAACTCTTCAGGAACTGAAGTAGATCTTCGTGGGATCTGAACTCTTCAGGAACTGAAGGAGATCTTCGTGGGATCTGAACTCTTCAGAAACTGAAGATTATCTTCGTGGGATCAGAACTCATCAGCTATGGAATGGCGGTACTGTTAAACTTCCTGGAATATTTTAGAGAGGCTCTGTTTCCCTATATTGTTGACAGCAAAAGGGAGGCTAGAACCTATTCTTAAATATTAAAGGGGAACAAGAAAAGGGGATTTACCCCTCTCTCAAGGAATTGCAGCTTTCCAACCTTGACTCCTCTTTGGAAGAAGAGGTGGATGAGGAGGCTGTTAAAAATGAGAGGGAGCAATACCACCTAGATGATAAAGGGTATCAGCTCAAAAGTAAAGCAAGAAAAGGTCAGAAGAAGATAAACCTCAGTAAAGTTCCCAGGTAAATAGGACAAGAGAAAGTTCTCAGGTAAGAGACAATAAAGAAAAGGAGTGCAGTTAGAAAAGTAATAAGTAATCATGGGCGTTCTCACTTGCACCCAATTTTTTTTGGCTCTTCACAAGCTGCTTATATCAAAAATTTTAAAAATCAAACAATCCACCCTTGAAAGGTTTTTGAAGGAGTGTGATACCGTGGCCCCTTGGTTTGCAGTATTGGGGAGTCTTACTGTTCCCTGCTGGGACAAACTTGGCAGAGACCTAGATTTTGCCTGGAATCAGGGCACATGGAAAGCAGGTGTGAAACTAGTGTGGATGCTATGGTTTTTCTTAGGATTTTTGGAACCAGTAAATTTTTGCAATTGCCATCCTCAGTCATGGAAAAGGAATGTTTTGTTTAATGTATCTTTGAAGGGTAGCTTTCGTTCTCCTATAAAAAGAGCCCATGTGGGATGCATACGATGGTCTCTTTGGTATCAGGATGGAGTCCTGTGGCTTATTCCAAATGTGGGCATCCCACAAGTAAAGTAGCACCTTCTTAACCTAGGTGGACAGCTAGATGCAGAGCTGAAAGAGAGTGGTTGTTCACCTGGACAGGATGTTAAGATTAATATCTATAGCTTTTCAGAATTCTCATCACTTAGTTACCTCAGATCCCTTTAAGTCAAATGTCTAGAGTTTAATGCCTCTTTCACACAAGCACAGGTGGATTATTTAGGAGCCAAAGTAGGAACAAAACAGTGCCACAAAAGGTAGAGTTTAGGAAGGATAATTTGAGGACTTTAAATGATTTCCAAAGATTATTAGGTGACATTAATTTGGTTTGATGTTACCTAAAGATGCCAAATTATGAATTAAAACATTTCCATTACTATCTCTGTTTAATCTGGGTCATGGCTAGGTCCAGACCCGGTTATTTGAGTCCCGGGGAGCGGTTTGTGTTTTTCCTAGGGACAAAGAACCAATCTGGATAGCTGAGAGACTGATACGAAGAGTGCCCCCTCCCTTGGAAGATGCAGCAGAGAAAAAGGATAATGAAGAAACACCTACATCTATTGATACTCCTGATGAATTTACAAATGGGTAATATGTTAAAATTATGGACTGTCGCCTGCACTTGGCCAGTCCCTATGCCAGTACATAGTACAAAAAAAAAAAAAAAAGGAAGATCTATTTTCCTGTGTTTCCCATTTTAAGAATTTGTGTATTACCCACTAACTGCTGATATGTCTGAAAACTTTAATTATAGCAGGGAGTTGTTGGAGTATCTTCAAGGGAATTGGACTGCAGAGGCAGAATGACTGTTCCGGAAGCTCCTTATCCAGATTTCCATCCTGAACGGCACCAGAGTCATCCCTGTCACGTTGGGAGATTTTACCTTTTGGCTGTCCAATGCCTTTTCCTTTTCTAAAGAATGGGCTGGGATGCTACTTTGGGGTGTCCTGGTGTTTGCAGGTTGTGTACTTTGCCTCTGGTTGTTATGTCCTTTGAGACACACTCAGGCTCGGCAGAAGGCTGCCGTTGTTCAAGCTCTGATGGCCATAGACGAGGGCATTTCGCCTGAGTTCTGGTTGGTCTCTCTTAAGAGTCTGTAATGATTTCCTAGCAGACTGTTTGCGGATACTTCCTGGGTTTAGGGGCAGACCTGATGACTTCCACTATACCACCTCAAAGGATATTGGAGTAAGGAAACTCATTTTTGCTCACAGAGTGTCAAAATACAGTGCAGGGGATGTTCCATACAGGATAGATTCCTCGAGAGCATGTCAAATTGCATGGAGGTTTCGTGTCATCCTGACCTATCCTCCCCCTGAAAAGATTTGACCTCTGTTATAGCCAAGTCCACCAGCAATGTGCTAGTGGCATCTCCTCCTACCCCAGATCTCTGCAGAGACACACTAGTTGTCATGTCTGATGGTACCCTGATTTCCTATCAGTCACTTGTCAAAGGCTGCTCCCTCAGGCTGGGGTGTTCACTGACCAGATTTGTAGGACTTCATTTTTAATTAATAAAGAAGGGGGAGATGTAGGAAGCAGCAGTTGCTCAGGAATGGCAGTTGCTCCGGAATGCCAGTTGCTCCAGAATGGCAGTTGCTCCAGAATGGCGGTTGCTCGGGAAAAGCCTAGCTCCCTCTTCAGGCCCTCCTCAAGCAATAGCCCCTCCCGAACGGGCAATATGCTAATGAGGTGTGGTTTGTGACACCAGTGAATGGGCAATATGCTAATGGGTGTGGCTTGGTACACCAATCCGCAACCACTACGACACCCCTCCCCCTTCCCTGGGAGAGTATAAATGCTGCAGCTCTGCTGCTGTCCAGGGTCCAGGGAATCTACTATCAAGGTACTCCAGAATAAAGCTGACTGAGAAGATCGCGGTGATGGTATGACTTTCTTGCTGGTCGAGGGAGTCCGCCAGCACACACACACACACACACACACACACACACACACACACAGGAAAACAAAATATCCTACACTGTTCCTGAGTGTGCAGTCTTCCCTGAAGTGTGACTGATATACCTAGTATCTCTAAATTGCAGATAGCTGATAATTCACTTTTATAGTATGTATCAATTAGAACTGTCTTCTTGATTAGGGTTGGGACTTATATCTACATTTTTGGATTTTGTGTGGTTCGAAATTATGTATGCTGTCAGTCTCTGTGAGTTCATGAGTACTGGACTTGGGTATGGATGAAGCTGTTTTCATGGAGACACCCACAACTATGGCTCTTATTGCACCTCCTGGTTCACAAAGATACCTTAGCACCTGAGGGAAGGGCTTTAAGAAAATTTAAATCTGTATATTCTAAAATCTCTCAGTCTCTGAACAGTATTCACTGGTGGACCACTTTTATAATTGCCTTCTACTTTATTAAGAAGAATGATTGGTGTTATGTTACACAATGAATTATGGTGTACTGGATTGATTTATTTTAACTTCAGACAAGTTAGAGTCACTTGAAAGAAGAGTCCCTCAATTAGGAAAACGCCTTCATAAGATCAGCCTTAAATCTGTAGGGCATGTTCTTAATTAGTGATTGATGTAAGAAGGCTCACCACATTGTACATGTTGCCATATGAGGGCTGGTAGTTTAGAGTGCTTCTAGAAAGCAGGACGAGAAAGCTATGAGGAGCAAGCTAGTATGCAGCATTCCTATGTAGCCTCTGCAGCATCTACTGTCTCCAGGTTCCTGCACATTTTGAGTTCCAGCCTTGGAACTCAAATACAGTCTCACTGGATTGTAATTCAGGATATATATGCCAATTAAACACTTCCTCAACTTCTTTTGGTAATGATGTTTCATCATAAGAAGAGTAAAGTAACTAAGATATATAGATATAACAAATATTAGGAGTAATTTCATTCCTATTTTTCTTTAGCAAAATGACAATAGCTTTGCCAATGATTGGGTTACAGGAAACTGAACTGTTGGCCAAAGGGTTTCTATGGAAAATTCTAAAACAACCCAGGCTGTTGCTAAGACTATGGCTTACTTTCCACAAACTCACAACAATGCTCCTTTGCTGAAGAAAACACCTGCACAGCCCTTTGGAAATGGAGAGATCTTGACTTTGCCTACATAGAACCTTTACACATCTATGTCCTATTATCTTTGGTATCAGAAGGTTTTATGCAAGTTACCTAAATAGAAATATAAACAGCAATCCAGCCACAGATTCTTGGATCAAAATAGTGTCCTGCCTACAAGATATACTAGTAAAAATTTTGCACAAATCTTTTGGAAATAAGTAACAAATATCTGATTGGACATAAGACCCATTCCATAAAATGGAATTCTGCTTGAATTGGAATACCTGCTATTGCTTGGGTAATCAAGAACCTGAGACTAGGTAGCCCAAAGATGAGATCTAGGGTAAAACCAAGTAGTATTCTTTAAAAACAAACCAACAAAAAAACAAACAATAAAAACAAGACTGATAAAATAATTCCTGATATTCTGCTACACTTGTATGTACATTCCACAGCCATAGTCAGAGAAGCTTCTTTCTGCAGCAGGTGAGAAAAGATACGGAGAACCAAAGCAATATAGTATGAAGAGAATGAGAGATTTTGAAATGCTCAGCCATAAATGAGATGTCTCTATATAATCTCTTACCTTAATGCTCAGAGAACCTTGAGGAAAAGGAGATAGAAGTAGTGTAAAAGCTAGAAGGAATGGAGGACACAAAGAAAGCAGGTTCTTCATAGTCAATATGAGCAAATATTGTGAATACACAGAGAATGAGGCAGCCTGTGGCTTGCACAGTCTGAACCAGGTTCATTGCATATATTATAACTTCCAGTTTAGTGTTTTTATGAGATATCTGAATATGTTATCTAGCAGGAATGGATCTCAGTTTTTTTTGTTCCTTCTTTTGGGATCTTTTCTCTTCTGTTTGTTTTATACGGTTTCAATGAATTAGTTCTCATTTTATCTTATTGTATTTTAGTATTATATTATTATATATTATTCCTTAGAAGTTTGTTTGTTTTCTAATGAGACACAGAAATGGAGTAGATCTTGATGAGAGTGTACATTGGAAGCAACTAGAGGGTGTAGAGGGAGCAGAAACCATAATTAGAATATGTGAATATATCCATTTTAATTAAAATTGGAAAAAGATGTGTATACATGCACTCACTCACACACACACACACACAAACACACACACAAAGAATAGTGTAAAGCAGTGAATGATAAACATGGCTATGAATTTGAAAAAGAGCAAGAAGGGATACATGGGAAGATTCCGAGGGAGGAAACGAAAAGAAAAATAATATGAGTATAGTATCAAAAATTAAGGACAATTCAAAAAATTGTTTCCCTATAACATGTGTGCCACTATTGCATTCATATATTTTTCAGATAGATTTCTTTGTAGGTCACAGTATTTGTAACTGTGTGATATTTATGGTTACTTTTTTTCCACAATAGTATGCAAAATGTTTCCCAGCCTTGTGAATGGTAGTAAATGTACAGCTTCTAGTTGTTCAGCAACTCAGTTCCACCATGTTAATTCACATCAGTAAATGGAAACTTCAGCACTAGTGTCAGGTTGTGGAGGGTAACCAACAGCTTTGGCAATATCTTCTGATTGTAGGTGATTTCTATGCTGTCCCCTCAGCTACATCCAACCAATTCTTGGTACTCTAGATTTAATTTGGCAGCATGTGATATCTTGTTGGGGCATTGCTTTTTCTTATTATGTGACTATTACATTTAAATTCATTCCATATATGTATATGTTTTATGAATGTGCTATAGTAGCTAGATTCTATATGACTTTCTAAATGCTTTCAATGTTAAATTTCCTCCACAGTCCCTCCCTCCTTTGTCCTATCTACTCCTCTCTTATTATGTTTACCCCTTTGCCTCTTCAAGATAATATATTCTATTTCTTCTATCTTGGAATATCTATACCTCATCTACCACAGAGATCCCTTAGCACCTTCATAATGGCTAAGGTTATTATAATTTTAAAAATATGTATATAAAGCTGAAAGGCAATTAGACACTGTAGTGGCTACTCCTGGTTGTCAACTTGATTATATCTGGAATGAACAACAATCCAGAAATGGAAGGCTCACCAGTGACCATAATCTGGAGGCTGGGAGATAGAAGTTTCTGACCTGGATCTTGATATGGAGATCTTGACACATAGTGGCTATGGATTCCAGAAGATTAAGACAGGGAGATCTTGAGTTTAAGGTCATCTGGGATTAAAGGTGTGGTCGGACACACCTTTAATCTGGGCTACACCTTCTGCTGGAGACCATATAAGGACATTGGAAGAAAGAAGGCTCTCTGTCTATCCTTTGCCTGCTTGCCATGTGGGACTAAGCAACTGCTAGATCCTTGGACTTCCATTCACAGCTGCTACTGACCATTGGTGGGAGTTGGACTGTAGACTGTAAGTCATCAATAAATTCCTTTACTATATAAAGACTACCCATAAGTTCTGTGACTCTAAAGAACCCTAACTAATACAGACACTTATAAGAGGAAATTCAATATTTGTGATTTTTTTGGCTGTTATCTAACAATGGATGATTATTTCTAGAGTTTTCCAATGATACCCAAATGAGGGTGATTGTCATATGGATACACAACTTTCTAGCTAAAATTCTGGAGTAGTGCCATATATTTAGAAGTCACTACCACATAATGATATTCTAATGAATAAGTGTTAACATAATTAAATTAAAATAAAAGTTGATAACTGTGAAGAAACACTATGGAGAGAACTGTGAAACTTCTAATACATTTTTTAATAATATTTCAGCTTAAAAAATAAGAGTAGCCATATGGAAGAATTACATCAATACGTTTCTGTTGGCACTTGGGATCAGAGATATCTTCAACCCAGTCCAAGATGGCAGCAGGGATCATTAACATTCTGGAAGTTGGTGGCAGTTGGGATCGGAGATAAACCATGTTGTTTGTTGCTAGGAGGTATCATTTACATCTACATAGTTTCAGATAACAGGATAGACCATTGACAAAAACATATACTGTAGTGGCAAGATGGATCTTTTACATCAAAATGGTAACATCTGGGAGTACACATCTCCAGCAGGATGGATCATAGCCATCAGTAGTTCTTCTTGTGACAGTAAGGATGTTATACATAATATGGTCTATGTTAATAGCTGCATTCCTGTATCAAGGGCTTCATCATAGTTTCCAGTGGTAGGTAGGATCCCAGTAGGAATGAAGGCAGGTTGGATCATTAACATCAATAGCAATTCTTGTGGAAGTAAGGGTTTTTTATTTAATATGGCCTACATTGGAAGCTTTGTGCATATATCAGGGAAATCACCATAGTTTCCTATTGCTGGTAGGATCTCAGTAGGATATATGAATACCATCTTGTTTGCTAGTGACAGCAAATAGCTTGGATATCATCATAGATTCTGGTTACAAGTC
>LR753329.1:1249557-1279483 GCA_902729485.2 Mus minutoides | reverse complement strand
GGGTAGGGGAGCAGGGCCGGGAGGGGGGAAGATATAGGGAACTTTCTGGATAACACTTGAAATGTAAATGAAGAAAATATCTAATAAAAGTTGAAAAAAAAAGAAAAGAATAAACCATGTATTTGTATAGCTTGGCTATAGCTCTCATCTTTACATCTGAGGAAATAAAAATCATTTACTCTAGATGAGGATCAAATAAAAGACATGAAGAAAATATATAGCTGTCGCTATTTGAACCCAAGACCATATTATAAAAAAATGTGAACTTTGTCTTTGTTACCCTTTGAATAAAGAAAATGAAAGAAAGGGAGGAAGAAATAACCTATGGAAAATTAATTTTATTAAGAATATGAGGCAGAGAGCAGGCAGAGGGAAGAACACAGACTGGACATGGAAGGCAGTCTCAAGTGGACCATGATAGGAAAGATAGTGCAGAGTTCTATCAGACCTTCAAAGAAGATCTAATTCCAGTTCTTCTCAAACTATTCAACAAAATAGAATCTGAAGGTACACTACCCAATTCATTCTATGAAGCCACAATTACTCTGATACCTAAACCACATAAAGACACAACAAAGATAGAGTATTTCAGACCAATTTCCCTTATGAATATCAACCCAAAAATACTCAACAAAATTCTTGCTAACCAAATCCAAGAACTATTCAAAACAATCATCCATCATGACCAAGTAGGCTTCATCCCAGGAATGCAGGGATGGTTTAATATATGGAAATGCATCAACGTAATCCATTATATAAGCAAACTCAAAGGTAAAAACCACATGATCATCTCCTTAGATGCTGAGAAATCATTTGACAAAATCCAGCACCCATTCATGTTAAAAGTCATGGAAAGATCTGGGATTCAAGGCCCACACCTAAACATAATAAAAGCAATCTACAGCAAACCAGTAGCCAACATCAAAGTAAATGGAGAGAAGCTGGAAGCAATCCCACTAAAAATCAGGGACTAGACAAGGCTGCCCACTTTCTCCCTACCTATTCAATATAGTACTTGAAGTCCTAGCCAGAGCAATTCGACAACAAAAGGAGGTCAAGGGAATACAAATTGGAAAGAAAGAAGTCAAATTTTGGCTATTTGCGGATGATATGATAGTATATATAAGTGACCCCAAAAACTCCACCAGAGAACTCCTAAACCTGATAAACAGCTTCAGTGTAGTAGCTGGATATAGAATTAACTCAAACAAATTGATGGCCTTTCTCTATACAAAGGATAAATGGGCTGAGAATGAGATCAGGGAAACAACACCGTTCACAATAGTCACTAACAATATAAAATATCTTTGTGTGACTCTAACTAAGGAAGTGAAACATTTGTATGATAAGATGAAGTCTCTGAAGAAAGAAACTGAGGAAGATCTCAGAAGGTGGAAGGATCTCCCATGCTCTTGGATTGGCAGAATCAATATAGTAAACATGGCTATCTTGCCTAAAGCAATCTATAGATTCAATGCAATCCCCATCAAAATTCCAACTCAATTCTTCAAGGATCTAGAAAAGACAATTTGCAAGTTCATCTGGAATAACAAAAAACCTAGACTAGCAAAAACTCTCCTCAACAATAAAAGAACCTCTGGTGGAATCACCATGCCTGACCTCAAGCTGTACTACAGAGCAATCGTAACAAAAACTGCATGGTACTGGTACAGCAACAGACAGGTAGATCAATGGAATAGGATCAAAGACCCAGAAATGAATCCACACACCTAGGGTCACCTGATCTTTGACAAGGGAGCTAAAACTATCCAGTGGAAAAAAGACAGCCTTTTCAACAAATGGTGCTGGCACAACTGGTGGTTATCATGTAGAATACTGGGAATTGATCCATTCTTATCTCCTTGAACTAAGGTCAAGTCTAAGTGGTTGAAGGATCTCCACATAAAACCAGAGACACTGAAACTTATAGAGGAGAAAGGGGAGAAAGTATATATATTCTATCCAATATATATAAAGAACTCAAGAAGGTAGACAGCAGAAAATCAAATAACCCCATTAAAAAGCGGGGCACAGAGTTAAACAAAGAATTCTCAACTGAGGAATACCGAATGGCTGAGAAGCACATGAAAAAATGTTCAACATCCTTAATCATCAGGGAAATGCATATCAAAACAAACCTGAGATTCCACCTCACAACAATAAGAATGGCTAAGATCAAAAATTCAGGTGACAGCAGATGCTGGCATGGATGTGTAGAAAGGAGAACACTGCTTCATTGTTGGTGGGACTGCAAGCTTATTCAACCACTCTGGAAATCAGTTTGGAGGTTCCTCAGAAAATTGGACATAGTACTACTGGTAGATCCAGCAGTACCTCTCCTGGGCATATATCCAGAAGATGTTCCATCTGGTAATAAGGACACATGTTCCACTATGTTCATAGCAGCCTTATTCATAATAGCCAGAACCTGGAAAGAACCCAGATGTCCCTCAACAGAGGAATGGATACAAAAAAGTTGGTACATTTACACAATGGAGTACTACTCAGCTATTAAAAACAATGAATATATGAAATTCCTAGGCAAATGGATGGATCTGGAGGGTATCATCCTGAGTGTGGTAACCAAATCACAAAAAAACTCACATAACATGTTCTCAGTGATAAGTGGATATTAGCCCAGAAACCTAGACAACCCAAGATACAATTTACTAAACACATGAAACTCAAGAAGAATGAAGATCTGAATGTGGACACATTGCCCCTTCCTAGAATTAAGAACAAAGCACACATTGATGGAGTTACAGAGATCAAGTTTGGAGCTGAATCAAAAGGATGGACCAACCATTGACTGCTGCAGCAGGGATCCACCCCATAATCAGCCACCAAACATAGACACTATTGCATGTGCCAGCAAGATAGTGCTATATATAGTTGTCTCGTGAGAGGCTATACCAATGCCTGACAAACACAGAAGTGGATGCTCACAGTCAGCTATTAGATGAAACACAGGGTTCCCAAGGAAGGAGCGAGTGAAAGTACCCAAGGAGCTGAAGGTGTCTTCAACCCTATAGGTGGAAGAATAACATAAAATAAGTAGTACCCCCAGAGCTCATGTCTCTAGCTGCATATATAGAAGAAGGTGGCCTAGTTGGCCATCATTGGGAAGAGAGGCCCCTTGGTCATGCAAACTTTATATGCCCCAGTACAGGGGAACGCCATGGCCAATATGTGGGGGTGGGAGTGGGTGGTTAGGGGAGAAGGGTGGGGGATGGGGGAGGGTTTAGGGCACTTTCAGGATAACATGTGAAATGTAAATGAAGAAAATATCTAATTTAAAAATATCAAAAAATAAATAAATAATAACAAAGATTAAAAAAAAAAAAAAAAAAAAAAAAAAAAAAAAAAAAAAAAAAAAAAAAAAAAAAAAAAAAAAAAAAAAAAAAAAAAAAAAAAAAAAAAAAAAAAAAAAAAAAGCATCCCAAACTAAGAGACTATCAGAATGGCATAGCAAAATTATCTGAGTTATATAGGGATCAGAAAAGTTAAAGAGGAAGAATCCCTGCCTCTGGAAGGAAGCAGTTTAGCAGTTTATAGTAGCAGGTAAAGTGAGAAGTGCTTGGAGGAGCCACAGGTATGGAGGGAGACTGGTCCTCTATTTGAGACCTAACACTTTTTTTGTTGTGTTCTCTTCAGATAAGGACAGGATCAATGTACTCATTCAGACATGTTAGAAGTAAATGTTTTGTTACTTCATATGGATACTCTTGCCAGTGAACTTAAATATTTCTTCTTTTGCCATTGTTTTTTTTCCCCCTTTTAAACCCATGATCCTGATTGTCCAAAGAATAAATTTTTGATGGTTTTCAATTACTTTTGGCTAAGACATCTCAATTATATGCTGCTTTAATTTAGCTTTAAACATAATTCTGCTGCTTTGAGGTTTCTTTCATTCATTTAGAATAAAAATATGGTTAGCACATGAGTTATTATATCACCCAAGAACGTTCTACCTTCAAATAAATAAATAAATAAATAAATAAATAAATAAATAAATAGTTGCAGACTAAAAGACATCAAAGTAATAGCATAACTTTATCACACTAGCTATAGAAATAAGTAAGCCAACTAGACAAGCAAAAGCAAGGGATTGAAATAACTGTGAGTAAAATATAAATTAACAAACTGTAGAATATAAAAACAGAACACCAAGACAAATATGAGGTGGTCATTTGAAAATAAAGTAAACAAAATTGACAAAAAGGGGACTTTATAAAACTCTCACACAAGGTGTGATTTCCTGCACAAATATGGACACATCACTATTCTACTATGGAAACAAGAGGGCCACATAACTACCTCCTATCACTACCCAAGTATTCATAAATAACTGACACGTTATGAGAAGAGACTCATGAGCCCCAAGACTGGTCTCAGTTCCTATGGGGAAGGACCCATAAAGCCCCACCTCTCCCTGGAGAATTACAATCAGTTAGTGGCTTCTAGAGAAAAGGAGTCCAGCGGCTCTCCTTCCCTCAGTAAATACTGTTAGTTAGTAGTTGGTAGGCTAAAGAATCCATAGCACCCACCATTTTGAAGACTCAGTGGCAGTTCACAGTTGCTAGAGGGTAGGACTTATGAAGTCCATTTACTGAAGATCTTCAAGCTAGTAACAGTTACTAAGAGTGATAGAGTCATAGAGGCCCCGCCCTTCTGACAGGACAGTTAACAGTTACTAAGGAGGAGAACCACTTAAGGCCAGACACCTACTCAAGGCACTTAAGAGTTACCTCTTTGAGGGGCAGAGAAACATGGTTTTTAGGATTAAAATCACTGATAAATGTTCATCATCCCATAAATAGCCTCTCATCCATGTTTTTGTAATCAACTCTAAAGTCATTGGGTCACCAAAGCATAACCATCAATATACAAACAGGAAAATTGAAGGGGGTCTATTAGAAAGACAGGATTTTATATAAGTATAAGGTAATAAAAGAGGGTAATATATGGTAAATTAGTTTATAATACATGATATTTATGTGTGAAAATCCCATAATTGTATCTATTATTATGCACAATACACATTGGCTAAGACATTTTAAAAGATGGGGCTAATGACTAATGCTATAAATGAAATGAAATGTGAAAAGAATACTATGAATAAGCAGACAAATTAGATAAATTAGTTTAAGTGTATAAATTTCAATGAAGACACAAGCTAAGTCTGAACGAAATATAAATATAACCAATAAAATATGTTAACAATCTGAAAAATTACTTTAAAAGAAAATCTAAGGTGATATAGCTTCACTGGTGAACATGAGCATGTACTAATGAATACACAGTAATAGTTTTATAAACATGAAAATTAATGGAATAGAATTGAGCATCCAGAACTGAAACCTAATATTCATGCATAATTGAATTTGAAAATTGGGTGTCAAGATAATTCAATGGGAAAAGAATGTTATTTTCAACAAAACTGCTCCATCAATTGAATATCTACACACAAAAGATAAAATTGGTCTCCTACATTATTATGCACACATTAAAATTACCATTTTTTTCTGTTTTATTCATTCAAATATACCATAGCAAACAACAGTAACCAAAATTACTATGCCTTATAAAGGAGTTCTAAGGAGATAAATTGGAAATGTGGCTTCTTTTCATTTAACAAACAAACAACAACAAAATAACTTCTTCAAACCCTTCTGCTTAATAAGAGAAGTTCCCTATCTTCTAGATGGACAGAGTATGTTTGCTAGCACCCATGTTGTGACTCACAACCATTTGAAACTTCAGATTCAGAGAATCTCATGCTCCTATGGACCTTGTTCACTTCATGTACAAAGCACACTAAAAACATGCAAGGGAATATCGAAATGAAAGTTTTTAAATTAAGAAAAATATTTGATAAATTTCAAAATAGTGTACTCTTATTAACTTCCATAGTGCAGAACAGAATGTTATTATCTCGAGAAGTGTTTGGACAGATAGTCCCTCTTACCAAACAAACTTCGTTTCTTTGTAGAGGACTAAGTATTTTATTTTTTTAGTGTGAACATCCAGGAAGCAGGAGTGGGTGGGTTGGGGAGCAGTGGTAGTTGAAAGGGGATGGGGGATTTTCAGATGGGAAACTAGGAAAGGGGATAACATTTGAAATATAAGTTAAAAATATTCTATAAAAAAAACCTTTCATTTTAAAAAAAAACAGATATTTTGCTGCAATCTGTTTTGTTTTCTCTTTCTCTGACATGATATTTATCCTGAAAAATTAGTCATTTCTGGGTATTATTCCAAATTTTAATAAGATCTTAGAATCTACAGTAGCCACAACAGTCCTATAAATTAGAACTTAAAAATGATACAGCATGCTTCATTATTTTAAATCAAATTCTTAGAGGCAACATTCAAGCTGTACAATGTTACTTTCTGGTACTTCTCTGAAGTAAATCAAACTAACAATTGCATCATTAGTTTGAAATTTGTAGTATACTCATTGAAGATAGATTCATATTTTCTTAGTGAGTTTTAACCTAGAGTCACCTTTAAAGAACTTGAACAATTGCCTCTGTTATATTGACCTGTAATCATGCCCGTGAAAGATCTATTTTTTGATTAATAGGAGAAAGTTCATCCCATTTGTAGGATGTGCGAATTATAAGAAGGCTATTTGAACATGAGCCACTGAACAAGACAGCTAGTGGTGTTTTCTCATGGTTTATGCTTCAGTTTCTGCTTGAGTTTCTGCCCTAACTTCACTTATTCATGGAATGTGGTTTAGTGCAAAAGCCAGAAATAAACTTTTCTCCTCTAGGTTTTTGTTGTTGTTGATAATCATTCCGTTCCTTTACATCTAAAATGACATCCCACTTCCAGGTTACCCCTCCACAAACCTCTCATCCTACAACCTCCCGCTCCTTCCTCCCCTTTGCCTCTATGAAGGGCTCCCATACTCACCTACTCTTTCTCGCACTCCACTGCTCCTGTGTCCCCCTATGCAGGGGCATCAAACCTCCAAAGATCCAAAGGTCTCCCCCTCCCATTGATGTCAGACAAGGTGATCCTCTGCTATGTATGTATCTGGAGATCTAGAACCCTCCCTTTATACTCCTTGGTTGGTGATCTAGTTGGAGCACTGGGGTTTGGCCAGCCAATGTTATTCCTATGGGGTTGCAATCCCCATTGCTCTTCCAATTATCCTGCTTGCTCCCCCAAAGGGGTCCCTGAGCTCAGTCTGATGGTTGACTCCAAGCATTCCCATCTGCATAGGTCAGTTCCTGGAAGAACCTCCCAAGGACTAGCCACACACTAGGTTCCTCTCAGCAAGCACCTCTTGGCAACATCAACACTGCCATATTTGGTGTCTACAAACAGGATGGATCCGCAGGTAGCTCAGTCCCTTGATGGATGACCCTTCCTTCAGTCTCTACTCCATTGTGTCTCTGTTCTTTCTTTAGACAGAAACATTTCCAGGTTAAAAACCTTGAGATGGGTGGGTGGTCCCAATCCTCAACTATGGGTCATACCTATCTACTGGAGGTAGTCTCTACAGGTTCTATCTCTCCTTTGTTGTGTGTTTCAGCTAAAGTCATCCCCATGGAGTCTTGGGAACTTCTTACTTCCCTGACATGTGGGACTCTCCAGTTGCTACCCCAAGTTCCTTATCCCCCAATGTTACATATTTTTATCCAATTTTCAGACCTCTCTCCTGTCCCCTCCAATACATGATTCTGCCCCCTTTTGTCCTCTCCCTCCTCTCTTCCTCCTATATCCCCCTTCCCTCCACTTTCTGTGATCATCCTATTCCCCTCTCTATATGGGACTAAAGCATGCACAACCTGGTATTCCTTCCTCATTTGGTAACATTCCATCTTTCTCCTTCCCTCCCTTACCTTGTAGAAAGAAGCAGTCAGTCATGTTTGATATCTAATTGGGTAGCAATGTGGTACACCCAACTTTCATGAGGTCAGAACAGAAAAAGAGGCTACTTAAGGCAATAAGAGAGAGAGAACTGGTGGTGGAGTATGTCAGTTTTACTGGGGCAGTTTTACAGAGACAGATTGCAGGTGAACACAAAACAATCCAAAGAATGCGGAAGACCCAGATTAGAACTGACTGCCAGCATTCCATTTGGCCAAGTAGAAAAGTGCAGTGAGAAGCTGAGAAAAGTCAGTTTGGTTCAACTTGTAGAAGAGTTTGAGCCAGAATACCTGAATTGAACCAGGCAGCCAGAGCTCAGAAAGAGTTAGAAAGGGTGACCTTATTCAGCAGTAAACCTCTAAGAGGTAAATCTGGTAAATAAAAATCACAACTGTAACAAGACTATTTAAACAAACAAACAATATATATATATACACATATACACATTCTATTTACTCATTCCTATGCTACATTTTTAGCAGATGACATGTTTATACTGTAATTTCAATGGGAAGGAATAAAATTTGTTGAATATTATACATGTGAGAAAATGTTTGAATTATACCCACTATTTTGTATGATTAATGTCTGTCTGTAAAACGATCCCTCATTATTTGGTCCCTAATAAAGCCAGAATACATCAGAAAAAAAAAAAAAAACTATATCTGTACGGAGCTTTTGGATTCTGCTTTTGGCTAATGTTCATGAAAAGTAGTTATTTACACTTACAGGAGCTAATTGAACAATTTGAGCAACAAAAGTCAACTTTAAAGAGATAAAATTAAGTCTGCTTTAAAAGAATTCTCAGCCGGGTATAGTAGTGCACGCCTTTAATCCCAGCACTTGGGAAGCAGAGGCAGGCAGATTTCTGAGTTCGAGGCCAGCCTGGTCTACAAAGTGAGTTCCAGGAGAGCCAGAGCTATACAGAGAAACCCTGTCTCCAAAAACTCAAAAAAAAAAAAAAAAAAAAAAAAAAGAATTCCTCAGATATGTCAGTGTCTCATACCTGAAGACCTCTTAGCTTGATTTGATTTCAAAAATCTTTTAAAGAACTACATAATATGGTCACTAGCCACAAGAGTATAAAATCCTTCTTGCGATAGAATCATATTATGACATACACTTAGGAAACTCACATTATAGGTTGGTCAAGTAATGTTGAGGTCATGGAATCAGTAACAATATAGAAGATGACTCAATAGATAATGAAAAGTATTTCCTGATCAGCATCTTCAGCATTATAAAAATGTATTATTAATACCCCATGTAAAATAAGTAATGAACTATGTCATTACATCTTACTCTAAGATAGTTAATTAAAACAAATATTCTCTAATTTACATTCTAATTTTTATAGTAAAACTCTGCCACAAAAGAAATACAATTTAGATTGTTTTATATTTATACTGAATTCATGTAAGTACCTGAATTAACTATGCGACAATTATATCACATAAAAATATATTAAGAAAATATGGGAGCGGGTGGGTAGGGGAGCAGGGCCGGGAGTGGGGAGGATACAGGGAACTTTCTGGATAACACTTGAAATGTAAATGAAGAAAATATCTAATAAAAGTTGAAAAAAAAAGAAAATATACAAATAGTACATCATCCCTAAAAATGTATACATTTCTATTATTAAGAAGTCAATATCCCACTTCATTCCTCCTTTGAATAGGAAACAAAATATCCATGAAAGGAGTTACAGAGACAAAGTTTAGAGCTAAGAGGAAAGGATGGACCATACAGAGACTACCCCACCAGGGGGGATCCATCCCATAATCAGTCACTAATCTCAGACACCATTGCATAGGACAGTAAGTGTCTACTTAAGGGACCCTGATAAAGCTTTCTCGTACAGAAGTGGGTACAGTCATGTATATTATGGAACACAGGGCCCACAATGGAGAAGCTAGAGATAGAACCTCAGGAGCTGAAGGGGTCTGCAACCCTAGAAGAGGAACAACAATATGAACTAACCAGAAACCCCAGAGCTCATGTCTCTAGCTGCATATGTAGCAAAAGATGGCCTAGTCAGCCATCATTGGGAGAAGATGCCCCTTGCTATTGCAATCTGTATATACCCCAATACAGGGGAACGCAAGGGCCAAGAAGTGGAAGTGGGTGGGCAGGGGAACAGGTTGGGGGGAGTGGGGTGGGAACTTTCGGGATAGCATTTGAAATGTAAATTAAGAAAATATCTAATAAAATATTGAAAAAAAGGAAGTCAATATCCCAAATAAATGAGAACTTAATAGAAAAAATATAGAAAATAATAACCTGATTTTAAAGACAGATGAGCTGGAGATGTATAAATCAGCAGTGTGGGCTCACTCAAAATTCTGCGTCCCTTCCTAATTCTGGAGAAAAAAACAAATACAAAATTTTGAGTATAAGCTTCTCCCAACCAATACAAGAGGCATTTAGGTTTATTAAAAGTTCTCAAAAAATACTGATCATGAGGAAAAGAAAAGTCAAAGCCACAAAAAAATATGAAAGAATATAATTTGCTGAAGAATAATTGGAAAGGGAAATCATGGTAAGAAATGGTAAACCCAACACAGATAGATACATGTAACAAGATTTCTTTCATACACAGAACAACAGAACAATATATATATATATATATATATATATATATATATATATATATATATATATATACATACATACATACATACATACATACATACATACATATAAGGTGGGTGTTGCTGTGTGTGTATGTGGAGGAGGAGGGGATCTAAAGGCACAAGGGAGAGGGACACAAGATAGTACAATGAGAAGAAAGCCAAATACTGTGCCTTCTTTTACGTGGACTCAGGCTTCATTCAGACTGTGTTCTAAGAACTTGTGTGACTTTTTTATAACTTTTACTTTAAAGAGACTTCAGTATTCTTTTGGATGAAGAAATTTAAGACAGGATAATATTGGGGCTTGGATTTAAAAGGTAGTAATAACGATTAAAGTGGTCAACAATATCACGGAAGAGAAACGTCCTGGGCTGTCTTATGAAGATGAGAACGTGTCCATTAGGCATAATGTTACCCATCAAAAGTTCCAAAAATAAATGTATAGCTACCCTTGTAACTAGAATAGAGATTCAATTCTTGTGTGTACACTAGAGGCAGGCCTATGATTTTATGATATGTATAATACAAACTAGCAATAAGCTTATAATACTAAAATTAGAAAAAGAAGAAAATCATTATAAAATCCAAAACATACCATAGCACTTTAACTATACCAATAACATGTTAACTCTAATAATGATGCTATATTATTATACTTATATCTTTTAGTAGTATAATACAACATTAAAACTATAAAACTAATAACCACAATACACATCTGCCTTCATTATAGCACCAGGGCCATTATACAAGCATTTTAAACATAATACTTTAACTATTATTCTATCATTGTAAATATAATTCTAGTACTGAAATTATGATGAGAGCTGTAGAACTATAATGCTAAAGTCTAACATTTTAACTCTATTCATAACTTCAGAAATACAAATAAGGCTTCATAAGTATATTGCTGCATTTACTATTCATGTCACTATAAAATAAGTATAAATTTTATAGTGTCACTAAAACTGTAGCTGAAAATAAGTTTCTTACTAAAAATAAAGCCTTAACAGCATTACCATCATAATGTTATTGATAAGTATATTATAACCATTCCATTAGCATAAACAATATGATACACTAAAATAAAACTCAATGTAACTATAGCACTATCCTACAGCTATAGCATTGTATGATAAGAATAACTTTCCCTCTAAAATAATTACTAATTTCTGATGACTGAAATTATGGTAGTTTTAACTACTGTTTTATTGCTGTGATGAGATACCATGGCAACTTTTATATAAGAAGCCATTTAATTGGGGTGGAGAGATTGCTTACAGTTATAGAGGTTTAGTCCTATGCCATCTGCCATCATGACAGAGCATGTTGGAAACATAGAAGTGGTCTTGGTTCTGAAGCAAAAACTATGAGATACATACTGATCTTTAGACCAGGAGAGAGATAGACTGGGCCTGGCAGGGATTTTTGAAAGCTTGGAGTTCATGCTCACTGACTCACTTTCTCACAAATCCACACTCCCTAATCTTATAGTTCCCTGATGACTAAATATTCCAGTATGTGAGCCTATAGGTGCCATTCTTATTCAAACCACAATAACGTACAATTGAAAATATGATATTTAACTATACCTTTCACCCTATGAAAATATAACTCATAGTGATCTTAACCAAAAGGTATCTACATCTATGCAACTCTATCACCATACATGGCTAGTAATTAACTAATAATATCATGTTAGATCAAAATATAATATGTCACCAGGAAGTGCTGGCCGCACCTTTAATTTCAGAACTCAGGAGGAAGAGGCAGAATTCCAAGAAAGCCAGGGATATGCACAGAAAATCTGACCTCAAAACACAAAAGAGAAGAGCATAATTATGTCATTAGTTTTATTCCTGTACTGTAAAATATAACAGTAATTATTATATATTACAAATAACTAATAATATAACTAATATAATATTAAATGTTATGAAACTACCATTGTGTATTCATCATTAATATCAAGACCACAACTTTATGTCAATATAACTATTATCACTAACTAAAGTATTATAGAAATATCATAACTAATACAAAATACATCATTCTCTACATATATACCTATGATTATATATGATTCTATCCTTATTAGCATATCATTTTCAATATCATATTATCATTTCAACAATAACCTGAACTAACATCCATACTCTTAATGGAGAGTTATAATTAAACTTCAATATATATAGTTTTAATGTTATGATATGGTATTATCTATTAAAACTATAATTATCAATGCAACATAATTATAACAGCAGTGCTATAACTATAACCAGTAAGAAGCCTATAACTTTAATGTTAATTTGTTAACTATATATCTAAAATTATAAAAATTAATATAAGAGTGAAATACTATCATTACAATACCAATATGGCTATAAATGGAAGCAATGTATTTATAACTGTAGCATGTAAACTAGATCTATGGTTTAGTGTCCTAAATATAATGATATTACTATAATTGTAAAACTTTAATTATAACTACAACTAGCATAATAATTTTCAAATTATGTCTAAAATGAAATAACACTATAACTATAGCCATATATATGTGTGTGTCTTATATATAACTATAAACATATATGTGCTTCAATATTAAGGCATAACACTAGCTGTATAACTATTACTATAACTATGACTTTGCTAAAATCACTACGATCCACTCTTCAATATTTCACTAATTATATAGTTACAACTTAAAATATAAATATATAAAACAACTACTATTAAATCCATACACTATTACCATTATAACTAAAGCACTGTAACAGAAAGTGGATAAATATAATCAAAATGATCTCTCATATCAGGAGTATAATCTTACACTTATATTCAACTATATAATAATATAACTATTGCTATATTAATATAATTATCATTATTGTTTTAACTACCAGCTAAACAACATTAACATGCAAATATAATTATACCTGAACAAGACAATGACAATTATAGTACTATTGCTGTAATATTATCAATATGAAATGAATACTATAACTAAATAATAAGATACCACTATATCCTTTTTATGGTTAGAACCATACCATTATGCTTTCTGTACAATAGGAATATTCTAACTATAAATATAGACCTGTAATTATAACAGTTATATATGCAATATTATATATTGTGCATATAACTGATATCATTAACAGTAATTATCATTCCTTAGCTAAAACAATGAATTTTTAATAATAATACTGGTAACAGCTATTTTTAGCTAAAGTTACAAGATTTTATCTACAACAATATAACCACTTAATGCTTACCATAACATTATATCTATAGCAATGTAACAATAATGCTACAATTATGACTGTATTATTCTTCCTATATTAAGTCTAAGATTTATATTACATAAGCACTAGACTGCTAACACTATATTTATAACCTTAATACAATAACTATAACACCACCACTACAACAGAAATTTCAACTCTACAACTATAATATAATCACTATAGTAGTATATTCAAACTATATTAATAGTATTAAAGCTTTAATTTAACATTTATAACAAAATATTGTAACTTATGCAATAATGGTGACATAATAAATAAATTTGAGTCCAATAATTTATCATTAATACAATCAAAATTCTAATTATGATTACATATCAAATTTAGGAATTACAAAATATCAATAAAATTATTAAGAAAAAATTATGATATAACTATAAAATTATAATTAAACTAAAGCACTGGAAGTAAACTAATACAATGGTATAGTTAATATTTTTACTGTTCCTTTAACAATATTATTATATGCCTTAACAGTGTTACTATATGCCATAAATATAACCATGAATCTTTATATCTAACAACTAAAGCTAAATATCTCTAGATATGTAACATTAATATTGTGATTCTAGTTTATTAAAAATACTGATATAGTTTCTATTACCATTAGTATAATTTAGTAAATTTAACAGTATAACTTAAATCATTGTATTCCAATGTGTGTGTCTGTAAGTAGAACTGTATGTCTTTAACTCGATTTTAACTGTGCAAATTTACAAATACTTACAAAGCTGTATTTCTAGCTCTGTAACTTTGGCCCTGTAACTGTAAAACTCTTATTTGTGATACTCTATGGTCTTACTGTAGTGGTATATTGCACTTTCTTTGCAATTCCCTCTATTAATATATATTTATGATTCTAAGTTATGCTATTACATTTATGTATACAAAAATACATAGATTTAGATATAGCATTAATTTCTATCTTAAAATTTAAAAAAAAATTATATCTATTAGAAAAATGACTAGCAAATTTGGAAACAACTAGTATTTAACATAAACATGTAAGATAGTTGTCATACCAAACTGAATGATGGGGAATGTTACTCAAATTTATTATAGTACAAAGAATTATGAAAATAAAATGTAGAGAACATATGTTCAGGAGCAGAATACATATGTAAAAGAATTTAGTCATATGTGATGAAGTAAATCTTTAAAATCAGCATTTTGGAAGTTGAGAAAGCAGGGTGTTCAGTTTGAGGTGTGTGCATACGTGTGTGTATTTCTACATTTTGTAACTGCTCATGTTGATTCCCCATTGGTCCAAAGGCTATATAAAAGCTCTTGGTGCTATACAATAAAGTAGATCTTCACCTGGATGCTGGTCTCTGGAGTCTGTTCCCCAGGTTCA
Organism: Mus minutoides; assembly: GCA_902729485.2. Taxonomy (NCBI): domain Eukaryota; kingdom Metazoa; phylum Chordata; class Mammalia; order Rodentia; family Muridae; genus Mus; species Mus minutoides. The sequence goes on along the minus strand of LR753329.1, from coordinate 1,264,307 downwards.
TGACTCCACCTTTCTCATGCTCTCATGGAGCCCAGTTCCCACACAAGGTCACTATACTCTCATGAACCCACTGACATATTCGCATGACTGTAAATAACAAAAATAAATATTTAAAAATTGAAGACCCAGAAATAAAACCGTGTACTTACAGACACTTGATCTTTGACAAAGAAGCCAAAAATATACAATGGGAAAAAGAAGCATCTTCGATAAATGGAGCTCATCCAACTGGCTGTTTGTATATTGAAAAATGAAAATGGAACCATATTTGACACCTTGCACAAAGCTCAAATCCAAGTGGATCAGTGAGTGACCTCAACTTAAAACCAGATACACTGAATTTACTAGTTCATTTACACAATGAAATGCTACTCATCTATTAAGAATTAGGACATCCTGGGTTTTGCAGGCAAATGGATGGAACTAGAAAATATCATCCTGAGTGAAATAACTCAGTCCCAAAAGGATATGCATGGCATGTACTTTCTAATAAGTGGATATAAGCAAAAAATAAAAAAATATAAAAAACAAACAACAACAACAAAACAAAAATCAGACTTCCCAAGATACACTCCACAGAACTAAAAACATCAACCGAAGTGAGGATGCCTCAGACCCCCTTAGGAGGGAGAAGAAAGCAATCACAAGATCACAAGGGGGAGAGGGAGGAGGGACCTGGGAGAGAAAATGGATGGGGGAAAGAGGGGAACCAGATCTGGTATTGGGTGAGGGAAAAGGACTGAAGCCCTGAGGGTAGGAGAATGAAATGTAAATTAAGAAAATATCTAATAAAAAAAGGAAAAAAAATAAAATAAGAAAAAAAAATATGAAACAGGCAACCTTGGGAGTTAGGAAGGTGGGGGTTCCTCCAGAGTGCACCACAGACATGGGATGTGACTCTCAGGACTCAAAGGGAGCGACCTTAGATGAAATGCTGTACATTGGGGAGAGGGAACTTGTAGAGCCCACCTCCACCAGAAAGACAATGCTTCAAGAGAGGGATGGCATTGCCATCCTACAGTGACATCTCTGACTCATAATTGCTCTTTTTTGTTTGTTTGTTTGTTTGTTTGTTTGTTTGTTTTGATTTTCGAGACAGGGTTTCTCTTGTATAGCCCTGGCTGTCCTGGAACTCACTCTGTAGACCAGGCTGGCCTTGAACTCAGAAATCTGCCTGCCTCTGCCTTCCAAGTTCTGGGATTAAAGGCATGCACCACCAGTCCAGGCTTCATAATTGTTCTTGTCTGAAAGAATTACAGAGATGTATTTTCTTCAAACACCAAACCCAGAAACAGTTGTGGGTGCCAACAGCTGTTTGCTGACAGGAGCCTGTTATAGGTCTCTTCTGAGAGGCTCTGCCAGTGCCTGACAAATATGGAAGTGGATACTCACAGCCATCCATTGGACTGAGCATAGGTCCCCAATGAAGGAGCTGGAGAAAGAACCTAAGGAGCTGAAAGGGTTTGCAGCCCCATGGAGGAAAAACAATATGAACTGACCAGTACCCCCAGAGCTTCCTGGTTCTAAATCACCAAGCAAAGAGTATGCATGCTGGGACTCATGCCTCCAGCTGCATACATACCAAAGGAAGGCCTAGTCAGACATCAATGGGAGGAAAGGCCCTTGGTCCTGTGAAGGCTTTATGCCACAGCATGGGGAAATGCCAGATCCAGGGAGCAGTAGTGGGTGAGTTGGTGAGCAGGGGAGGGGCAAGGGAATAGGGGAAGGATGTTTTTCGGAGGGAAAACCAGGAAAGGGGATAATATTTGAAAGGCAAATAAAGAAATTATCCAATAAAAAGGAAAAGAAAACATAAAGAATATCTGCCACTTTTAAAAGTAAAATAAAGTTTTCCAAGGTTTTTTAAGACCTTAAAAAAAAAAAAAAAAGAATTACAGGGATGGAAATGGAGAAGAGCCTGAGGAAAAGAAGGTCCAGTGACAGGCTCAAAGTGGGATGCAGCTCAAGGAGAAATACTAAGGCCTGGCACTATTACTGAGGCTATGGAGCACTCATGAAAAGGGACCTATCATGACTGCCCTCCCAAAGACCCAACAAGCACCTGAAAGAGTCAGATGCAGATATTTGCACCCAATCAATGGACAGCATCTGCTGACCCCTGTGATTGAATTAGGGCAAAGTTGGAAAAAGCTAAGGAGGAGAATGACCCTGTAGGAGGATTATCAGTCTCAATTAACCTGGACCCTGGAGATCTCTCAGACACCTACTAGATCACGAACCAGGCAGTATACTCTAGCTGATATGAGACCCCCAACATGTATACAGCCCAGGACTGCCAGGTCTGGGTCCAATCAGAGAAGATGCACCTAACCTTCAAGAGCCTTGGGGCCCCAGGTAGTTTAGAGATCAGTTGGAATGGGGGGGGGGGGAGATTGGGGACATCCTCCTGGAGACTGGAGCAGGGAGGAGGTAAGGGATGTGGAACAGTCATAGGATGGCCTGGGAGGGGAGTAGAATCTGGAGTGATAAGTAAATAAATAAATAAATAAATAAATAGATAAATAAATAAATAATCAATTTTAAAAAATCATGTTCATCCCCCATAGACTAGTGAGAAACATTTTTTTAAATAGAACTCCTAATTTGACCTTAGGAATAAAGGTTTTTTTAAATAAATATTTACATTTCAAATGTCATCCCCTTTCCTGATTTTCCCTCAAAAACCCACCTATCACCTCCCCCTCCCCCTGCTCACCAACCCACACACTCCAGCTTCCAGGCCCTGCTATTCCCCTACATTCCGGCATAGAACTTTCACAGGACCAAGGTCCTCTCCTCCATTCATGACCAACTAGGCCATCCTCTGCTACATATGCAGCTGGAGCCATGAGTCCTACCATGTGTACTCTTTGGTTGGTGGTTTAGTCCCTGGGAGCTCTGGGGGTACTGGTAAGTTAATATTGTTGTTCCTCATATTGGGCTGCAAATCCCTTCAGCTCTTTGGGTCTTTTCTCTAGCTCCTTCACTGGGGACCCTGAGCATCTACTTCTGTATTTGTCAGGCACTGGCAGAGACTCTCAGGATACAGCTATATCAGGCTTCTTTCAGTAAGCAATTGTTGGCATCCACAATAGTGTCTGGGTTTGGTGATTGTATATGGGATGGATCCCCAAGTGGAGCAGTCTCTGGATGGTTATTCCTTCAGTCTCTGCTCCATACTTTGTCTCTGTAACTCCTTCCATGGGTATTTTGTTCCCCCTTCTAAGAAGGATGGATGTATCCACATGATGGTCTTCCTTCTTGAGTTTCATGTGGTCTGTATATTGAATCTTGGGTATTCCAAGATTCTGGGCAAATATACTCTTATTAGTGAGTGCATATCATATGTATTCTTTTGTGATTTGGTTACCTCACTCAGGATGATATCTTCCAGATACATCCATTTGCCTAAGAATTTCAGCATTTACTAGTTAATGTATAAACTCAAATTTGGACAAAGTACTAAAAATAATACATACAAATAGCTATATATTTCTTCCCAAGTCTTATAGAACATTATGGAAGAAGGTGTAGAAAGAATGTAAAAATCAGAGGAAAGAGAGTTGCATAGCAATAATGTCTTCTGGACATGACACATAGACTACACATGAACTTTATCTGTAATTATCTGCACAAGAGTTACACAAGATTGGGCCATCATGGATGGAAAAGGTGTCCATGATACCTCATACCTCTCTGAGTGACTGTTGGCAGTTTATTGCTGTTGAGGGAGGTGGGGTGCCATTTTTCCACTGATAAGTTCACTTGCTATAGTAAATCTATAAATATCCAGGCAAGAAGCTAATTAAACTAAGTGGAGTACACACAGAAAGAAGCCATAAAATTGTTGGAGTTCTTGCTGGAAATAAATGTTTCACTGAGTGAGAGAGGTCATGAGAGAGTAGAATGGGAGGTAAAAATGATCAACTTTCATTATATAAACAGATGAAACTGTCAAAGAGTAAAAAAGTAAAATTTGGAAGATGGGATGTAAAGATACAGTGTTTCATGAATATGTGTTTGAATTTAATATTTACAGAAACACATACAAAGATAATTAGCAAAACTAAGATATTACAAGATTGCATTTCCTGATCTAACTTCTGAGGACTTGCATTACAGATTTGTGCCACGCTGCTAAGTTCTTTTGCATAATTTTGATTATAATTTTAATAGGGTATAAATGTATCTTTTATTCTCCTGTAGTAATCATCTTAGGGCTAATTGCCCCCTCTGCTAATCCAGCCTTAGACCTGGAAGCTTTTAGCCTCCATATAATTTAATCTCAGCCTAGAATGTTTTCAACCTATGAGACTTACTGCTAAATAAACTCACCTTTTCTTTTTCTTTTTGATCTCTGGTTTGCTGGTTCATCGCAGCTGTTTTGGCTCTGAATTCCTCTCCAAGCTGACAGGTTCAATCTAATTTGTCTCAGTTTCTTACTAAATTGCTCTGTTTGGCCTCATACTAACTCTGTCCATCTATTATAATCTTGTAGATGCTGCTCATACTTTAGCCCATTTAGAATTTACCTATGTCCTGCTTGCTCTCTCTTTGCACTCAGTCTCTCTGTAACTGTTCCAATAACATTGACTCCATCCTTTCTCTCTGACCTCCCCTAAGTAGCTTCCCTTTCCCCTCTCTTCTCATGAGGTTTGGGCATATTCTATTCTGTCAATTTTTTTCTGATTTGTTGTATTGTCTGCCACTCAATCAGATATCAGTTGCAAAATGGGTGTTTTTTGGTTTTTTTTTGTTGTTTTCCTACAAACTAGCTTTGCCTTCATTGTTTGGAATTAAGTGTGTATTAAAGGCATATCTGTATTCCAGCCAGAGACATTAAATATGTGAGGTAAAGACTGAACCAGGGTTCTGAGCCCAGTGGAGGCTGCTAAGGCCTACAGAGTGCTCTCCACACGGCAGGAACTCGGGATCACCCCGGGATCACAGGTGAGTGGAACATAGCATCAGCTTCAGGAAGCGCTGAAGGTCTTGTCCTGGCAGGAACAGGGACAAGGGAACCCCACCTGACCAGAGGCTGGGATCCATTCTGGTCAATGCCAGCCCTGCCATCTTCTGCGTGAACCCATCCAGGGGCATCTAGGGCACCAAATGACTCTCCTTCCTGCAGGACCCCTAGGAAACCTAGGACCTCCTGATCACCTGAGAACACATGGGTATTCGAAACAACAGAACTTCTTGTTCAGGGTCTCCTCAGGCCTTCATCCTCAGCCAGAAGGCAGAACTGAGACCTAGACCCCTGGGCACATTCCTTGCAAGAGGAGAGTCGACCTACAGGGAGGGTTCTAACCCCAGAACTCAGGAGGTGGATCAGTGCTCCAGACTTCTGGACACCTGCCCTTCAAGAGAAGGGCTTGCCTACAGAAAGTGCTCTGACCACTGGAGCTCAGGTGAGAGTAGGTATCCCAGGAGTGCTGACAGAAGCTAACAGAATCACAGGAGGATCAAGCTCCTTACAGAGACAGCTAGAACATTAACATCAGAGATTTCCAGATGGCGAAAGGCAAACATAAGAATCTTACTAACAGAAACCAAGAACACTGGGCAACATAAGAACCCAGTATGCCCACCAAAACGAGTCCTGGATACCCCAACAAACCTGAAAAGCAAGACCCGGATTTAAAATTATATCTCATGGTAGTGGTAGAAGATTTTAAGAAGGGCATTAATAACTCACTTAAATAAATACAGGAGAACACTGCTAAACAGGTAGAAGCCCTTAGGAAACACAAAAATCCCTCAAGGAATTATAACAGAACCCTGCTAAACAGGCAGTAGTCCTTAAAGAACTACAGGCAAACACTGCTAAACAGGTAGAAGAAACACAAAATTCCTTTAAAGAATTACAGGAAAACAGAACCAAACAGGCAATGGAATTGAACAAAACCATCCAAGATGTAAAAATGGAAGTAGAAACAATGAAGAAAACACAAAGGGAAGCAACTCTGGAGATAGAAATCCTCCTAGGGAAGAAACCAGGAACCATAGGTGCGCACAACAGCAACAGAATACAAGAGATGGAAGAGAGAATCTCAGGTGCAGAAGATTCCATAGGGAACATGGACACCACAATCAAAGAAAATGCAAAATGCAAAAAAGATCCTAACTCAAAACATCCAGAAAATCCAGGAAACAATGAGAAGACCAAATGTACAGATGATAGGAGTAGATGAGAATGAGGATGGTCATCAATGAGATGAGAGACCCTTTGTCCTGTGAAGGCTCTATGCCTCAGGGTAGGGGAATGCCAGGGCCAGGAAACAGGAGTGGGTGGGTAGGTGAGCAGTGGGAGGGGGGAGGGGATAGGGGGTTTTTGGAGGGGAAACCAGGAAAGGGAATAACAACTGAAATGCAAATAAAGAAAATATCTAATAAAAAGAATACATTTAATAAAAGATGAGCCAAAACAATAAAAGAAATCCTAAATTAAAAAAAAAATTAAAAAAAAATTTTCAATTTAAAGGGCCAGCAAATATCTTCAACAAAATTATAGAATAAAACTTGCCATATGTAAAGAAAGAGATGCCCATGAACATACAAGAATCCTACAGAACACCAAATAGACTGGACCAGAAAAGAAATTCCTCCCAACACATAATAATCAAAACAACAAATAAAGACAGGATATTAAAAGCAGTAAAAGAAAAAAGTCAGGTAACATATAAAGGCAGGCCTATTAGAATTACTCCAGACTTCTCACCAAAGACTATGAAAGCCAGAAGATCTTGCTCAGATGTTATACAGACCCTAAGAAAACACAAATGCCACCCCAGGATACTATACCCAGCAAAACTCTCAATTACCATAGATGGAGAAACCAAAGTATTCCATGCCAAAACCAAATTCACACAATATCTTTCCATGATTCCAGCCCTTGAAAGGATAATAAAGGGAAAACACAAACACAAAGATGGAAACTACACCCCAGAAAAAGCAAGAAAGTAATCCTTTAACAAAACTAAAAGAAGACAGCCACAAGAACAGATTCCCAAATTTAACAACAACAACAACAACAACAACAACAACAACAACAACAAAAATGACAGGAAGCAATAATTACTTTTTAAATTTTTTTTCTTAATATCTATGGACTCAATTCCCCAATAAAAAGACAGAGAATAACAGACTGGCTACACAAACAGGACCCAACATTTTGTTGCTTACAGGTAATCCACCTCAGGGACAAAGACAGACACTAACTCAGAGTGAAAGTCTGGAAAACAATTTTCCAAGCTAACGGTCTGAAGATATAACCTGGAGTAGCCATTCTAATATCGAATAAAATTTACTTCCAACTGAAAGTTATAAAAACAAAACAAAACAAAACAAAACAAACAAACAAACAAAAAACAAGAAGGGACAATGCATACTCATAAAAGGTAAAATCTACCAAGATGAACTCTCAATTCTAAATATGCTCCAAATGCAGTGGCAGCCACGTTCATTAATGAAACTTTAGTAAAGCTCAAAGCACACATTGTACCTCACACAATAATAGAGGGAGACAGACTTCAACACCCCACTCTCACCAATGGACAGATCATGGAAACAGAAACTAAGCAGAGACACATGGACACTAACAGAAGTTATGAAACAAATGTATTTAATAGATTTCTATAGAACATTTTATCCTAAAACAAAAGGATATACCTTCTTCTCAGCACCTTATTGTACATCCTCCAAATTTGAACATATAATTGGTCACAAAATAGGTTTCAACAGATACAAAAAATTTGAAATTATCCCACGCATCCTATCAGATCACCACAAACTAAGGCTAATCTTCAATAACAGCATAAAAAATAGAAAGCCAACAATCACATGGAAACTGAACAACACTCTACTCAATGATATCTTGGTCAAGGAAAAAATAAAGAAAGAAATTAAAGACTTTTTAGAGTTTAATGAAAATGAAGCCACAACATATCCAAACTTATGGGAAACTTTAAAAGCAGTCCTAAGAAGAAAACACATAGTAATGAGTGCATCCAAAAAGAAACTAGAGAGAGCATACACTAGCAGTCTGACAGTACACCTAGAAGCTCTAGAAGGAAAGGCAGCAAATTCACCCAAGAGGAGTAGAAGGTGGGAAATAATCAAACTTAGGCTGAAATCAAACAAGTGGAAACAAAAGTAACTATTCAAAGAATCAACCAAATCAGGAGCTGAAACTTTTAGAAAATTAACAAGATAGATAAACCATAAGCCAGACAAATTAGAGGGAACAGGGACAGTATCCTAATTAACAAAATCAGAAATGAAAAATGAGACATAATAATAGAACCTGAGGAAATCCAAAACATCATCAAATCCTACTACAAAAGGGTATACTCAAAAAAAAAAAAAAAAACATAAAAACAAAAAAACAAAAAAACAAAAAAAAACTGGAAAACATGGATGAAATGGACAACTTCCTTGACAGATACCATGTACCAAAGTTAAATCAGGATCAGATTAAGTATTTTAACAGTCCCATTTCCCCTAAGGAAATACAAGGAGTCTCCCCCCCAAAACAAAAACAAAAACAAAAACAAACAAACAAACAAACAAACAAAAAAAAAAAGACAGGACCAGATGGGTTTAGTTCAGAGTTCTATCAGACCTTCAAAGAAGACCTAATTTCAATTCTCCTCAAACTATTCCACAAAATAGAAACAGAAGGTACTCTACCCAATTCATTCTGTGAAGCCACAATTAATCTGATACCTAAACCACACAAAGATCCAACAAAGAAAGAGAACTTTAGACCAATATCCCTTATGAATATTGATGCAAAAATACTCAATAAAATCATTGCTAACATAATCCAAGAACACATCAAAATGATCATCCAACATCACCAAGTAGGCTTCATCCCAGGGATGCAGGGATGGTTTTATATACAGAAATCTGTCAATGTAATCCACTATATAAACAAACTCAAAGACAAAAATCACATTTTCTCAATAGATGCTGAGAAATCATTTGACAAAATCCAACACCCATTCTTGATAAAAGTCATGGAAAGATCAGGAATTCAAGGCCCATACCTAAACATAATGAAAACAATATACAGCAAACCAGTAGCCAACATCAAACTAAATGGAGAGAAGCTGGAAACAATCCCACTAACATTAGGAACTAGACAAGGCTGCCCACTTTCTTCCTACCTATTCAATATATTATTTGAAGTTCTAGCCAGAGCAATTCGACAACAAAAGAAGATCATGGGGATACAAATTGCAAAGAAAGAAGTCAAAATGTCACTTTTTGCAGATGATATGATAGTGTATATAAGTGATCCTAAAAGTTCCACCAGAGAACTCCTAAACCTGATAAAAAGCTTCAGCGCAGTAGGTCGATATAAAAGTAATTCAAACAAATCAGTGGCCTTTCTCTACACAAAGGATAAGAGGGCTGAGAAAGAAATTAGGGAAACAACACCCTTCACAATAGTCACAAATAATATAAAATACTTTGGTGTGACTTTAACTAAGGAATTGAAAGATCTGTATGACAAGAACTTCAATTTTCTGAAGAAAGAAATTGAAGATTTCAGAAGATGGAAAGATCTCCCATATTCATGAATTGGCAGGATTAATATAGTAAAAATGGCTATCCTGCCTGAAGCAATCTACAGATCAATGCAATATCCATCAAGCTTCCAACTCAATTCTTCAATGAGTTAAAAAGGGCAATTTGCAAATTCTTCTGGAATAACAAATTCTTCTGGAATATCAAAAACTATTCTCAACAATAAAAGAAGCTCCTTTGAAATCACCATCCTTGACCTCAAGCTGAACTACAGAGCAATTGTGATTTAAAAAAAATGCATGCTTCTGGTACAGTGACCGACAGTTAGATCAATGGAATAGAATTGAAGACCTAAAAGTGAGCCCACACACATATGGTCACCTCATCTTTGACAGAGATCTAAAAACATTCAGTGGCAAAAAAAGACAGCATTTTCACCAAATTGTGCTGGTTAAACTGGTGGTTATCATGTAGAAGAATGTGATTTGATCCATTCTTATCCTCTTGGACTAAGGTAAATCTAAGTGGATCAACAAACTCCACATAAAACTAGAGACACTGAAATTTATAGAGGAGAAAGTGGGGAAAAACCTTGAAGGCATGGGCACAGGGAAAAATTTCCTAAGGAGAACAGCAATGGCCTATGCTGTAAGATCAAGAATAGAGAAATGGGACCTCATAAAATTGCAAACCTTTTGTAGGGCAAAGATACTGTCAAGAAGAAAAAAAGGCAACCGATAGATTGAGAAAGGATTTTTACCAATCCTAAATCTGATAGGGGATTAATATCAAATATATACAAAGAGTTCAAGAAGCTGAACTCCACAAATACAAATAACCTTATTAAAAATGGAGTATAGATCTAAACAAAGAATTCTCAAATGAGGAATACAGTAGGCCTGAGAAGCACATGGAAAAATGTTCAACATCCTTAATAATCAGGGAAATGCAATCAAAATAACCCTGAGATTCCAAATCACACCAATCAGAATGGCTAGGATCAAAAGTTCAGGTGACAGCAGATGCTGCTGAGGATGTGGAGATAGCTTCTGGCTATTATAAATAGGGTGTTATGAACATAGTATAGCATGTGTCCTTATTACCAGTTGGAACATCTTCGGGTATATGCTCAGGAGAAGTATTACTGGATCTACTGGTAGTACTATGTTTAGTTTTCTGAGGAACCGCCAGACTGATTTCTAGAGTGGTTGTATCAGCTTGCAATCCCACCATCAATGAAGGAGTGTTCCTTTATATCCACATCCTCACCAGCATCTGCTGTCACCTGAATTTTTGATCCTAGCCATTCTGATTGGTGTGAGGTAGAATCTCAGGGTTATTTTGAGTTGCATTTCACTGAGGATTAAGGATGTTGAACATTTTTTCAAAGAACTCAGATGTATCTCAACAGAGGAATGGATACAGAAAATGTGGTAAATTTACACAATGGAGTACTATGCAGCTATTATAAACAATGAATTTATGAAATTCTTGGGCAAATTGATGTATCTGGAGGATATCATCCTGAGTGAGGTAACCCAATCACAAAAGAAATCACTTGATATGCACTCAGTGATAAGTGGATATTAGCCCAGAAACCTAGAATACCCAAGATACAATTTCTAAAACAAAAGAAAATCAAGAAGGAAGACCAACAAGTGGATACTTCATTCCTACCTAGAATAGGGAATTAAATATCGATGGAAGGAGTTGCAGAGACAAAGTTTGGAGCTAAGACAAAAGTATGGACCATCCAGAGACTGCCCACCCAGGGTTCCTTCCCATAATAACCCCCCCAAAAAACCCAGACACTACTGCATATGCCAGCAAGACTTTGCTGAAAGGACCCTGATATAGCTGTCTCCTTATGAGGCTTTGTCAGTGCCTGGCAAATACAAAAGTGGATGCTTACAGTCATCTATAGGATGGGACACAGGGTCCCCAATGTAGGAGCTAGAGATAGTACCCAAGAGCCAAAGGGATCTGCAACCTATAGGTAGAACAACAAGATGAACTAATAAGTTCCCCCAGAGCTCATGTCTCTAGCTGCATTTGTAGCAGAAGATGGCCTAGTGGGCCATCATTGGGAAGAGAGGCCCCTTGGTCTAGCAAACTTTATATGCCCCAGTATAGGGGAATGCCAGGGCCTAGAACTGGGAGTGAGTGGGTAGGGGAGTAGGGTGGGATGAGGGTATAGGGGACTTTTGGGATAGCTTTTGAAATGTAAATGAAGAATATCTAATAAAAAATTTAAAAAAGACTGAACCACCCCATAACTAGAAATTGCATTTTTTTCAAAAATTAACACAAACTTGTGTTCAAAGTGTGATCAAATGCCCTGTAACACAAGAGTATTAAGTAAAGGTTATAAATCGATGCATACATGTAGATAGATAGATAGATAGATAGATAGATAGATAGATAGATAGATAGATGTATATAAATATACATTAAACAACTTATAACAATAAAATGAATTTTTTACAAACCTTATATGACCCCAAGTTCAACCTATATCAAAAGATAATATTAAGTTCTCTATAATCATAAGAAAATGTTTTATTATGTAGAATTTTCTCATATATCCAAACAATGGTATGATTTGTTGTTGTTGTTGTTGTTGTTGTTGTTGTTGTTGTTGTGATTCTTATTCAAGGCAGAGTTTCTTTGTGTAGCCTGGACTGTTTTAGAACTTCTTTTGTAGACAGGGCTGGCCTTAAACTTATAGAGATGCACTTGCCTCTGCTTCTCAAGTATATGCATTATAACCACCCAGTCAAAGATAAGAATTGACCACAAAGTTTTATAAAAATAATTAACAACAAATATGCACCATTTTCAGAAAATGCTTAATATTTCTTATGTCAGTTTATAAAGGTGGTATCATACTAATAATGTCAAAATGAAAAATGCTGGCCAAACTATCTTTCATGAACTAAGATGTAAACATCAACAAAACTTTAATGGCAACAATTTATAATGTACAAATCATTGTCAGATGGATATTTTTACAGATCTCCCCAGGTTCTTAATGAAGTTCATCTTACAAATGAAGAATTGAAGTCTGTAATTTCATGCCTGCTCTCAGTGAGAAACCACTCTATGTATAAGAGTCTGATTGCATGCCCTTCCTTAAGCTCTCTTACAACATGGCTGGTTACATTCATCAAATCCTTCAACACAAAATGTTTCTCATGATTACTATTTTAATGCTCTATAGCATGCTCTTTATTATATTTTTCTGGACTTCAATTTACTCCTATATTGGTAAGTTCATTTCACCACTAATTTGTGTATGTGAGTTATTTCAACTTTTTGAACATGTTTATAATTATTCTTTTGTTCCTTATCCTGAATTTTGTAAAAGTAAGCTTCATTCACCAGTTGCTGATTGTCATCTCAGAGGAATAATTCTAAATAAGCTTACCCTTCCTAGTTCTTTCTGGACCCTGGCTGATTCGACTCACTTTTTTTTTTTGGCTCAAATCTTCTAAACGAACTGATTCAAATTGGCTTCTCTCAGCTTCTCACTTAATTTCTCTGCTTGCAAAGCTGCCTCTGAATTCCATGAACTGAACTATACTGACTGCATTGATTGCACAAATTGAACAGAAGTAAATGAAACTACACAAACTCAACTACATTCAACTAAACTCCACCAAACTCAACTGAAATCAGCTCAACCTAACTTTACTACATTGCCTGAAGTCAACTGAACTCCACTCATCGAAGTGCCCTGCATTCCTGACTCACTCTGCACTGGTATTAAGTATCTCTTTCCTGTCTCTTGTCTTGAGAGTTGGATATATCCCACCTCTGATTCTTTTTTTTTTTTTTTCTTCAAATCTTTCTCAGATTCATCACTTGTTCTGCCTCCCAATTAGATATCATTTTCAAACATGGTGCTTCCATCTACCAACTTATGTTATAGTCATTGTTTCAGATTAAAGATGTGTACTAAGGATGTGTCTGTATTCAAGCTAGAAGGATTAAAGATTTGTCTTTCTCATAAGACTACACAAACCTAGACCTAGAATTCCAGAGTGGCCATGTTGCTGAATTAAAATTATTCTACTGTATATTGCCCTAAATTGCTATAATTAGGGAATATTACTATGGGATTGATGATTGCTATCTTTATATACCTGGACAAGTTGTTTCACTGAACAAACTCACAAAGCTGACCAAAAATAACTGATATGGTCCTACATATATTAAAAACATGACCCTTATAGACAAAATATTTCTCATAAAAATAAAAACATTTCTAAGATGACATGAAATTATTAGAAAATTCTGATAAACATTTAAGTCAGAAATGGCACAATTTTCATTAACAACTTTTCCAGAAAATTGGATAGAAGGAAAGTTTTCTACTTATCTGAGACAAGCATTGTTCTAATGATAAAACAGCATAATGACAATTAAAAGCAACAAATTATATCTGTCATGAGTATAGAAATAAAACTTCTCAAAGGAACTTGAGGAAATCTAACACAAAAGTTCATAGATATACATACAAATTGTTTTAAAAAACTGATATTGATTGACAATTTGAAAATAAAATTTCATCAACTGAGGGTGACAGCTAACAATCCTAATGACCTGAGCTAGATCACTTAGAATTACATGGTGAAAGAAAAGAATTAATTCTCAAAATTTATTCTCTGACCTCCATATGTGTTAATTCTTTGGCTTAAACACACATAAATAAATAAATAAATAAATAAATAAATAAATAAATAAATAAATAAATAGATGTAATACAAATAAATGAATTAGTTTATTATAAAATCAGTTATGAACATAATAGAAAACAAAAAAATAATAAAAAGCTAAGATAACATAATGAAAACATAAACATTTCTCAAAGTACCATGAATAAGTGATTGAAATAAAGATGATGCTGACCAAATTAGACTATGAACTCAGTGAAGCTTATAAGGAGAGAAACAAAATAATGTCTGTCTGAACACGATATAGTCTTCATTTCAGATGAACAATTCTAAAATTATGATCCAAAATTACTAGGTTTAAATGTATAAGTATATATATTGAAGGAAACCATTCTTTTAATAGTATGAGAGGTTAACAATAAACAGTGGTAGAATGGTAAAACAAATCAAGTTAAACAGCAGAAAAATATCAGATATCCATATGAAATTATATTTAATTATATATGCACACACACACACACACACACACACACACACACA